>VXBJ01003405.1:352536-385528 GCA_013400055.1 Nycticryphes semicollaris
ATACGATACCAAATATTTTCCCCCTAACTGGAACAACTGGCTGGAGCTGAGCTTCAGTGAACTGCCTATATTAAAAATGACTACTAGTATCTAACAGTTGAAGTGATCTAATAACCCAGACTGGGAATAGATGGGCACTTTCCAGAGCATTTAGCTGAAGGTACTTTTACTATGTCCATTTTGCTTATATTAAGTAAATAAAGCTATTAAACAGCATAATACACATTTGGAGTAACCAAGAAAAGTTAAGGATTCTCTGCCATATTAAGAGAAAAGAACAAGTGAAATAAACGGATGTTCACTCTTTCAGTGGAAAAAAGGTCTCCTTTCCCAGTCTTTCTGTTTACTGAATGTATTCATAGCAAACTTTAAGAATAGACAGATGTTGGCTTAGTTTCAGTACTAAGTTATGAAAAGAGCCTGAAATTTCCTTCAGAGTGGTTTATAAATTGGAACCAAAAGTATCAACCTGAATGCACTGTACATCTTGAAAATTAATTACACACCTTGTAGTGTTTCTAGTCATGTTTGAGATTCATGGATACACCAAGATTGCCCTGGCAGGTAGCCAGCGCAGACAGAGGTATGGGGAAAGCGTAACTTTGCTAAAAGTCATGTGTATGCCAATTTCTCAAGCTGTTTTGCCTCAGAGCAATTAATTTGCTATGGCTGTATTTTTATCTGTCAAACTGATAACAGAGTTCAGGTTCAAGAAGAGCTTCGAAGCATAATCCATCTGCTAATGAACCACCACACTTTCCCAGGACCCCAGTCTTGCATGGGCTGCATGTAGTTAGACAGGAGAAACCTATACCTGTATTGTCCTTGTGAAAGCTCAGAAGAAACACTGGTCCTGAGCTCTGGGCCATGTAGAGCTCTTACACTTGCAAAAAACACCCCAAGGCTGGAGACAGTGCTCCAACATTTCTGCACGCTGCCTGGGCCAGCTGACCCCACAGAGGAAAATAGCTAATAATCTAATCTAAGATTGTGTCTAATTATCACATCCTAGCCCAAAATATTTGGCAAATAATTGCATTTTTAAATATTTTTAATTATGTATTTGTATTATAAATAATGTGCGTGATCTGTCCAAAGTATTACAGATTTAGGCATATAAAAAAAAAGCTTAAACTGGCTTAAAACAGTCAATTTAAAATTGACACTCAAGAGCATTGCTACTAAATCTTAAACTGCAAGCAAAATTGCCAAAATTTTGGCAGTTCCAATTTGAAAACAGCACGTTGTTTAAAAGTTATTAAAAAAAAAAAAACAACAGCTGAGAGCACAATGAGAAATAAGACATATTCTCCATGACCTGCAAATAGATCTCTGCTAACAACAGGTCTTGAGAAAGCTAAACAGGAAGAAATGCTGTGTGAAAAATTACAGCAAAAGATTAAGTATCACCTAATTATTCCTTGCTGACTGGCTGCCTGTTAACCCACCGTCAAGCCAAATGGCTATGGCTGTTCCAACCTTTTTTGGCCAGTCGCTTAATTTCTGGTCCAACATGTATTTTTATTTTATTTTAAGGCTTTCAGAAGCTCTTGGCAGTACAAAGGGTTTTGGGAGCAAGCAACCCTCTCAACTCTTCCTCCCAGCATGACAACCACTATTTTCTTTACCTATCAGTAGTCAGTTTTCTTTGTTTACCCGTGTCTGTAAAACATCTGTCTTCACTTACTGTTCACTCATTAGTCCCCCAAACCATAACGGCTCATCTTCTTGGAGGAAAAGTTTTTTTGAGTTCTTGGTGTCAAATGCTTTCCTTCCACCCTCTATTCACATACAAAATTCACATTACTGCATCATGAGGGGAGGGAAAACCTAGCATTGGCAAAAAAATCTTCTGACCCTCTCATGGCACAAAAAAAAATCCCAGAAAGGAACTGGGGGGATGAGGGGACTTGGCTATTTCATCATTCCACATCCCTATTCTGTTCAGTCCCATGTGTACATTTTCCACATTCCTCTATACTCACAACTACTCTGAAGGCAAGGTATTAGAGGTGCTCTCTTCATTTCAGCAATCTTGGTATTCACACCACTCACTTTCCCTTTACCAGTACAGGTAAGGGAAAGACAAGGGTCATTCATCAGTCAGCTCCACTGGAACTGAAAGTAATCACTCATCAAGTTGCACATCTCCTAGGTGATGCTGCATTCTGCAGTTGGGTAAATTCAGGTACCTGGCTGCAAGCAGTACTCTCCCAGACACCAGGCCAAGGGAATAGCATAGGAAATCCAACCAGATACATCGATTCTATGTGAATTGTATATTCTTTGAGCCACACTTCAAGTACTATTCCTAAAGGCTGAGGCTGTACCTTTACATGTATTTCACTGAATACCATCTATAGCAATCTACCAAAATGAACAAGGCATAGCTTCTCAGGTAAAGCATGCAGAAGCTGTCCCATCAGCTCAGGAGAGAAGGAATGTTAATTACTCTAGCTAGCACCTTCATGTTTGGCAGAATACTTCCCTCCCACCCCCCGAATGCAACTGCCAAGAAAGTTTTAATAACGATGTAACTGTTAATGTATTCCTAATAGGCAGACAACCCTGTTTCTGGACAAACTCTAAGCTCTGCAAAGGAATAGTGCTAGCTCTGCAGGTTATATACTCAGATTGAAGAATACACTTGAGCCGCTCTTTTTTAAGGTGGTCTCCTTGGACTGCCCTTCACCGAACTGCTTTTTGCAGCCTTGCTTACACACTGCGCTAATAAATTGCATGAGGGACTAAATTCACCCACAGGCAGAAAGTTGCATCAAGGTTCAATGCATTGTTTTGATCCCAAGCAAGCACTTAAAGAAGATGAATTTGTGTGTGGGATCTGTTTATGGAGAGCAGAGAAGAGTTTCCATTTAGTAAGTTCCCGTATGGCTAGCTAGAAATGCTATTGAGAAATAAAAGTAATAATTAAATTAAAAAAAAAAGTAGAAAAGCTCCTTCATCTGCTGATGACAAAATACAAAAATAAGCAGATAGAAGCATGTCAAGACTGGAGGCTTTAGCCCTTTTCTGCAAAGCTCTGTGCATAAAGTGCTCTCAGCCAAGAGGCAAATAAGCCTCAGAGTGCACTCACTCCCCCGTGCCACTGCCATCCCCAGACCTGTAGCCTTTGCAGTTCTCACCCAAAGTTTAATTAGAAAACCAATTCTCAGGCTGAGGCACATGAGAAGTTGAAAGGAATTGTTTATTTCTTTGCAGAGGAGAAGGATGGGCTGGAGGGATGAAGACAAACCATCACTGCATACCCGTCTCTGGCATCCCTCACCTGCTTGCGCTACACCAGGAGAATGCAAACGGCCTCCCTAAACCCGCCTCTCCCTTTGCATCCCCACAGGCCTGGAGCACGGCAGGCCACACACATCTATGGGTGCTGCCCCTCCTCTGACAAGAGCTTGGCTCAGCTATTAGAAAAATCTGGGAAAAATCCCATAATCGCAAAAGCATATGTCCCCCGCTGAGCTGGATGTGAAAAATCAACAACCAGTCTTACCACGCAAACAACTAACAGAAGGCAAAACTACAAACAGAACAGGGAAAATAAAAAATTAAAAAATAAAATAAAAAAGGAAAAGAAAAATAACCCAAGGTTTGCCATTTGCAGGGAATGATGAGAAGGAAAAAGGCATTGGTGAAAATAATGATGGGAGGCTGCTGAGGTATCCCACAGGGCTCTAGCAAAACGTTATCAGGAACAAGTTTTGCCTTAAACGTGCAACCCAGCTGTTTGTGAACAATGAATAGCTGAGTACTTGCAGTTAACATACTTACCAGCCAAGGATGGCCCATTTCTTGCTTCACCTGTACGATGAAGGAACATGGCAGAGAACTGATACTGCCACGCTCCTGGCAGATAAATGACTAAATGGCACATCAGCCTCCACAACTTCGGGACGCTAATATTCCCACAGCAGTCCCTAGTGCAAGCTGCACATCTGGTGCAGTTATAACAGCTGGCAGATCAAAAAAGAAACTAAAAACAAGACAACCCTATTTCCTCACTAACATCTGCATCTGAATGGAAAACCAAATGAATACACAATTTCACTTTTTGCTTTAATGATGCCAGCCTAGACTAAGCCTTCATTATCTGCAGTGGCTTGCTTGCACAGCCCTAAGTGCAAAGGTAACTCAAGTCATAGCTCACCACCCCCAAGGACACCCACTTGCAATGAAGATACAATCAAAGCCTTTTCACTGTACAAGGCTTCTCTTTTATGAAGAGCTTGCTTAAATATGTAAGCAATTTCATAGAGAGAGAGTCTGAGTAATTTTCCAAAGGTCATCTTCTCCAAACTGGTTGCTTTAAACTTTTGCTCTCATTATGCTGTAGCTGGCATTTTCTTTAATTCACCATAAAGGAACTGAACCTAAGGTCAGTAGTGACAACAGCCCATTTACTCTTTTAATCTTGTAACAGATTATACAAATATTCCATTATAAAACAGAAAGTGTTCTCACCTTGTTTTGGCACTTGTGCAACACCCACAGCTACACATATTGCAATTAAAAGGAGAGTTTTCCTAAAAGGGAAAGAAAGAAAAGAACTCGTGAGAAAACATCTACAGTTTCAGAACTCCCAGGAATTAGAAGCTTGATTCCAAAGTCAATGGCAGGATAACATTGAGTTCAGCAAGTCCTGGATAAAAGCCATCACACTGTACAACTTCCCACTACTACTGAAAAGACGTTTTACACAAAATCAAGGGTTATGTGTGCCCTCATATATATTACATATATTTTACACTGGTTTTTATTAATAATGTAACTGCATCTGGTTTATATTTTCTTGCAGCAGCCTTCAAATATAAATGCTGCTATGTAGTAAATGTCTTCCTGGAAACAAAAGAAAAAAAAGTTACTGTAAAGAAACTATAAAACAAACGGCAAGTTAATGCCTATAGAGATCACTAAATACTTTTGTCCCAGTGTGCCTGTAATCAGTCTTGTCACTATATCACATCATTTTACCAGAAATTAAAATGTTGTGTTACAGTTTTATTCCTGTATGATAAGATTTTGTCATATTATAAACAGGACATAGTCTTCATAAAAAGTAAAAAATCCCATTGCATTTTGACTTAAAACTTCACGTTCAGATAGAAGGGTGCAATACTGACAGGTACCACAGGATCACTGATTACAGCAAACATATAAAGTTGATATAGATTACGTGCTCAAAATTCGCCTTAAATGAAGACACCATTGGCAAAGTGTTGGGGAAAAAATAATAAAAATGCTTATACCAAACTTAAAAACAGACTGTCTGCTACTTTTTACTCAATTATCATATTAGCGTCTAATCACACTCTTATCAGTGACTAATCTTCTAATAAATGAGAATTATATATTATGTTAATGTTGGACATCCAGACACAGAAACAGATGCACGTAACAATAAGAGTAACTGATATCTATTTAGCATAAGAAGAAGTATTTCTAAAGTGTCATAAACATAGTTCTGATACTGACTACCCAAGTCACACTCAAGCTTCAGCTCCGCCCTCTTGCTCATTAACGCATGTAACCTCATTGACTTTTCATAATATTAAACATTAGACCCACTAAAATCGTTTGCTGCACCATGCCAGAGAGCACTTAAGTATCTGCAATAAACACAGTTGCAGCTAAACACCTGTAACATCGTATGACAGAGCTTTGCCAGCTAATTAGTCAGGTTTGCACAGCAAAAAAATTCAGGAAGAAAACCCCCACCAGTTTATACAGGAACCTGTGGCTCAGATGGCAATGACAAGTTCCTCCCACTGACTGTTCACTACCAGGCTACCTTCAGCTCAGAGGATAAGGACCGTATAAACCAAGTATTAGTAATGCTGCAATGACAAGAAATCATGCTATAATTTAATTGCTTTTTTATATATGCACACACACATAGAGAGAGAACAGTATCAGTGAAAAATCAGTTCAATCGTTCCAGAAACATCCAAATGCACAAAAATCAAAAAAGAAAAAAAACCAAACAGGTTTATCACTCAATTTGCTCATCAAAATAAAGAGAAAGAGTCAAAATTCATTGATCTAGCAGAAGATGGCTTTGATTGCTTACCTTCCTTCCACTTAAGCAATTTTACTGTGGGGTTCCATCCCAGTATTCAAACAAAGCCCCCCTTAGGAGAAAGGAGCACTCACAGCTGGTGTCACTGTTTCTAGTGGGCCCCCCCACCAGTTCAGTTCAACCCAACCGCCCCCCTGCCCAAGCCCAGCCCTTGATAGACACTTGCTAGTCAAAACCCACAATTCCTGTTAAGAGGAAAAAAAAAAAAAAAACACATGGCAAATGATGGGAGGAGAAAGGAAGCATTATTAGACCCAACCAATTCCCATTCCTTACAGGTGCATTGGTTCAAACCATAATTTCAAAAAAGTGCATGATCCACCACCCCTGACTCTCTGCTGTTTTTTCCTCTTCCAGCTGATCTCTGACCTGGACTGAATTCACAAATCGCCACACTGATTTTTCAGGCAAATCACTTATTTAAACAGGATTTCAAATTACAGGGGCAGGAAAGAGACGCTTCATAAAATTGGACTAAACATATTTTTCCTGCTATGACATATCTTAAAGAATCTCCTACAGCATTCTTTAAAACATCTGCTCAAAGTTTTCAAAGTAAGTAAGCAGGCTAGATGTTGGACAAGTTTAGGTTTGTTGGTTATGCACCTACATGTGGATTTGCATATTGTGAGAGCTTAACTTTTAGCGACCAGAGGAAACAAATAATCTAAGGAACAGTAAAGCATGATAATAGCAATATTTTGTCATTGGTATTGCCACTGTAAAGCTGTAAATAAATTAAATTTCTTAGAAGAAAATGCACAGAATGTATAGAATATTCAAAAATATGCATTGTTGCTCCAATTCTGATCACAGAAGGGGACTGGGATAGGAAACTACATCTTGTAAATCCTTACATGCTTGTAAGAGCACGTTTTCCAATTAACCACTGCAGTCCCCAGCTATTTGTCTCTTCAAGCTTACTCCTACTACAGCCATGAAACACCCACTGAAGTGGTTCTGCCACTCCTGCAGGAGACCTAATATTGACTGTTGTCCAAACAGCAGATCAGCTATGGGATAGTCACTTCTTTTTCTCAGCTCTGAAGACCAGAATTCAGAACTCAAGTTCTAGTGTTATTTCACAAGTAAATAGTTTCTGTGTCACATAATGCATCGTCTTTTGATCTAATGAGAAGCTCAGCAACAAGGGATCAAGCTGTGTTAGGAAGTGTCCGTGGATTGCAACAGTACTCAGGACTTCTATTTATTTATTTATTTGACTCTCAAGGGCACAAGATGGATTCACAATTAAGACAGTATTAGACATTTTAGTTCGCTCCAAAGCCAGGATGCTGAAAGCCAGAGGCCCAAAGTGCAAAGATGGCTCCTCTTAACATAACAACAGCCTCCTCCACAGTGTCAGCCAGGGACAAGCTGTGCATCAGGTATCTGCCTCCATCACCTCCCACCAAATGTTGTAGGAAGGCAAGAAATTCCAAAATGCTCCCAGGGCTGTAAATTACATGGATGTAACTGGATATACAGAAACACTCAGGGCAAGGTAAAGACAAATGTCTGGCATGCACAGTACTCCAGCTGATGTCAAGAACAGATGAGTGATCAGCTAAGAGGAAAAACAGCGGCCAGAGACAACCATAGGGCTGGGGGTCCCCTTAATGTGTGGGAAAAAGTTAGTCTTCCTTCTACCTTTTTTCAGAAGTAAAACTTTTTGTAAATGAAACCATGTGCAACCTAAAGGGATGTTGTTCAAGGGAGCCTACCGTGGCTGAAGAAGAAAAAATTAAATTCTGTCCTGAGAGAATCTGTTCTTGCAACCCCTCCTCTCTTGACCAAGATAACTACCCTTTGCATTAAAAGCTGCAGAGCAGCCAGTTCTCATCCTCCATTCTCACACAAGCACTGCCACTAAGGCACCAGGCCCCCTCCTGCACAACACCTACATGGCTTGTTTCTTCATCTGCCATAGAAGCAAGGAACAAAGCAAACAGCATGCACAAATCCCAACTGCCTGCCTTAGCTAAGCCCATGGCTCTTGAGGAGACTTGCCCTGTTGGGACACGACAATAGAAAAATTCAAAAGCATATGGCCAGGAGACTGCAATTGATTTGAATGCTGGCTATTTTTCCTCCTTTAATGTCACACATAAAGCTGTTCCAATACCCTTTGGCTACATCCTGCCCTAGAGTCTAGGTATCTCTTGAGATTCTTCCCCTCCTCCTACCTTTTCATCCTCTCTCCTGTTTTACATGCAAGCACAAGCTGAGACCAACCACCTATTTGTTTGGAGGAAGGCACCATCAAACTTGGTCAGGCTATTCTACCACTTACAATAGAGCTTATCTTTCTGATAATCTTTGACATCTTGTGGCTGTTCACCTCTTCCTAGGAATGGAAGCAACTATCCATGTTGGGTTTTTTCCATTAAGGATGACAGATGGATGAGGAAACTGAGAAGCTTCAAAGCAAGTCATGGCAAGCAGCAATGCAAAATTCCACTCTCTCAACACTACTCACCAGTGTTTGGAGCTTAGTGCTCCTTGGTGACCAGTGCACAGTGATGCATGGTAACAGTACCCTGTTCATTCCAGGCTAGTTGCCTAAACCTGTTTTGAAGGAAGAAATACCACTAGCTGGCTGCTAGAGAAGGCAGAAAACCTGTTCCCAGTGTAACTAGCACAGGTGCAGGACACACTGAGCTCGAAGGCTGCGTTCAAACCTCCTCTCTTCAGTGATGACACTTTAAATACTCCACATGTGTTACTTCCTTATATCTTCTCTGAGGAGGACTCAGTTTGTGTCCATCGAGCCTGAGGAGGGCTTTGGGAAAGGTGATAGTACCTTCTGGACAGAGGTGCCCTGGGCTTCTCAAAGACCGCAAGTGTTGAAAAACCTTATCTTTTCAGACCTGGAAAGAGGTCTTCCTTTGCTGCTACAATGACATTAGCCAGCAGTGCCAGTTCTGCTTCCAAGTTTTAAGAGACCTACAATCAATGTGCTTTGAGGAGACACAACAGTCTCCAGAGCCTTTCCTAGGTGACAGTTGCATCCCCTGTGGGCACAGGTGCCACTGTGCACCTAACCAGTGATGGGGAAACTCCTGAAACCTTTGCTACAGGTTCACAATTTGAAAGAAGGGAAAAAAGGAGAGACACAACATGAAGTAAGAGGCAGAGGATCAGAAGAGAATCAAAAGCAATACACTCTTTCCTCCTGAGAAGCAATGGCCTACGAGGAGTCCTAAAACAGCGGTATGCTTCAGAGAAAGGAAACTCCTTGCCTTATGGCCCAGATAATCTCTGGGCATTTGGCTTAAGATGAGGAACTATCAAATCCAGGAGAACAGGCAACTGTTCAGTATTTCTAAGAGGAGAAAAACAATTCTAAAGGTGTCATTTCAGAACCATTTTATGACCTTGATTTTTACACTACCAAGTGCTTCTCTCTGTATTAAGGCACAAGTACACAGCTGAAATCCCACTCCTGTGAAATAGTCTCTTCTTTCAAGATTTGTCTTCATGCATCTTTTAGATCACTCTTCAAACATTCTAAAATTCAGCACTAGCAAAATACAAGCAAAACAGAAGGCTACTCATGTTTTAGAATTAAATGCTCCATCAACAAATTTGGTGTGACATTTAGGAGTCACCAAGCTGTAGGCTTATTTATTTATCCTGCAGAAACTCCCTTATGCAGGTAGTAGGTCTGACCTAACAGCATTTTCACAAAAAACGGTGGTCTAGGTTGCCAGTGATTGACTGGTTTCATGTATGCTTAGGGAATCTGATCCTTTTGTGAAGGCTTCTGATTTCTTAACACAGGCAAGCAACCAGGTTGCCTTCTCTCTAGTCAAGTAAATTAGGTAAACAAGATGAATTCTGCCCACAAGGATGCATATAGATATATATGCTGAAGCTACCTCAGGTTTTGAATTTGAGTAAACTGCATCTGTACTACTGTACTACTTTACTGTAATCCAATTGATGTTTCTGTCAGCAATATCTCCCTGACAAATATCAAATAAAACCCTTTTTTAAATTGTACTCAGATGATTTCTGAAGTCCCACAGACACAGATCTCCCAGGAAAGCCACCTTCAGGCAGCCACCTAAAGGCTCATAAGCATTCAAGTGCACCCAGATTATACACCAGGCACACTTGAGCAGCATAATCCTCACTACAACATAATACAAAACCTGCTCTGTCCTGCTCAGAGCCCCCAGTAAGCTTCATTTAAGCTATAGCCAGAATAAAATAAGCACTTTGCAAAAAGAGATACATACTGCTCATCTCTTCAATAGCATTACAACTATCAAAACTTCACAATCATCTTGCCTAGGCTGCTTTTAGGCAAATATAGAAGAGAACAGAGCTTTGCCTTTGCTCATAGGTGACCGTGCATTAGAAATACCTAAGCCTACTGCAGAAGCCTGTAAATACAAGGCACCTCATTTGATCATCTCTGTTATTAGAGAGAGCAGTTTCAGCTCTTAAACGTAAATTCTGCAAGTTTTGTTTGTTTGCTTTGTTTTAATAGTTAAGTACCAACAGGGAGGGCAAGCAGCCAGGTTACCGGTGGATGCAAAGGCACACTCTCCTCCAGGATCCCCGTCTCACCCTCGGGGAGCAAGGGGGGTTCTCAGGTCAGGCTGTCCCCGCTCCCCAGGGAGGGCCACACACCCCCATAACCCTCCCCAGGCCGGGCTCCCCATGGCCGGGTTGCGGGCTTGGACAAGGGCAGGATGCCACGAGGGTGCTGGACGGGACCAGGAACTTTGAGGAAAGCAAGGGAGAGGAGAGAGAAGGGAGAGCGCCTGGAAGGGCCAGGGACATGTGAAGACGAGAGACACACGGCCACCGGCACAGCCAGGCGTCGTCCGGGGAGCCGGCATCCCGCAGCCCCCGCCAGTCCTCCTGGAGCACCCGGGACTTCGCGGGGTTACGGCTGATGCTCGGGGGATAGGAGTGGGCGACAGCCCACCCGCATCGCCGTCCTCTGTCCCCATCCCCTGCCCGCCCCGCGGCCAACCCCCCTGCCCCGCGGCGGGCCGGAGGTGCTGTGCGCCCCGTCGCCGCCGGGCCGGGGGAGCGGGGCCCGTCGTCACGCCTCCCCGGCTCCCGCTTACGTTCGTGCCGCGGGAGTGATGAGTCCTCGCCTTGTCCTCTCGGCTCCCAAATGCATTTGTATGCATTTGCCCGGGCAGCGGAGATCCGAGGGAAAGCCGGAGCTCAGCGCCACAGGGTCAGGTTCTGTCCATGAAAACCCACCGGCTCCGAGGTTCTCCGCCGAGCTCCGCGCAAGCCCGAGGGCGGCCCGCGTACGGCCCGCGGGGGCGGGCGCGGCGGCGGCGGCTGGGGAGGGAACGGGAGAGGGGGGTGTGGGTAACCGGGGGCCGGGTGGCGGGGGAGCCCCGCGGCTGCCCGCGGAGTCCGGCGGCGGAGCGGCGCTGTAGCCGCCTGCCCCGGCACCGGCGGAACTCCCCGCCTGCCGCGGTGTTGGATTTCAGCCCCGGCTGCCTGGCGATTACATCAGCAAACACGGCCCCCGGGGCGGGACGGACCCCGGCCGCGCATGGTGCGCGCAGCCCCGCGCAAGTCCGGTCCCGTCCCGTGTTCGTCCCCTCAACAGCCTCCCGGGGAGCGGATCCGGGACTGGAGCCGAGCGCCGCCCGCCCCAGCGGAAGGGAGAGCGAAACGGGCGGGCAGCGGTAGGCTGGGAAGGAGGGAGACAGGTGATGCCGATTTAGTGCATCCGAAGGGCGAGAAGCGCCTTCGGTTCCCGCTGGGAAGGCTTGGCAGGAAGCTGCAAGTTAAATTAAAGTGCGGGGACGGAGGAGGGGGGAGAAGGGAGATGATGAAATGGTCTAAAGAGAAAAAGCTGAGTGTGCTGGAGGTTTTGCATCTCGAGTATAATTGGAGTGGGGTCCAGCAATCCTCCCTCTGGAAAATGTTTGAAGAGCAGATGTAATTTGGTAGCATTGCAGCGCCAAAAGAAATACGACACCCTTCACTGTCTCCTTCCTAAAGAGACAAAGCCTTAATTTCCAGTTTCCTTACCTTGTCCCAGAAACACAATCTATTGTCACTTTACCCCACAAACTTCAAACTGTCTCTCAAAACAAACAAAGCAGAGTTAAACAATACCAGACGTTCCAATGCACGCTGTACAGCAAACCTGTGGTCAAATCCTGCAGCCTTACTTAGGCAAAACTTCCATTGACCTAAGCAGAAATTTAATGTGAGTTAAGGTTGTGGTATTTGGCTTTTGCTGGGTGTTGCAAGAACGAAGATTTCACATCAGACCTGCAGCAAAGTCCTTTAGGTTGGAAGTAAAATGGAGAAAAGTGACAGGAAATAGAACCACATATATTCCCAAACAGCAGAAGACAGGAGAAGTGATAAGGCGCAAAGAAAGGTTGCACATGGCAAGGATTTCATATCATTATTGCTGGGGATGCTCCACTCAGCTGAAAAGGACTTTTCTGGGTGATCCAGGTAGCTGGGAACAGGCAGAAAAATTGAGGGAATAATTGTGAGAAAACCAAGAGCAAACCTAGATTGGTGAAATTTTTTTTGTGATAACAGAAGCCTAAGTTAAAGGGGAAAAAAATATTGTCAGGCAACACACCAGAGTGTGTTTCACACTCAGATTAATTTTTAACACCTTGAATCATTCAGAATCTATATAATCTCACGGCTACCATGGGATTTTCTATTTATTTGTCTTCTTGAAACCCAAAGGTAAAAGCTGACAACGTTTTGCCTTTCTGTCTATGGACCTTACCTTAAGCAAAGTGACAGCAAAATGTGAAAATGTATTTATTCACTGAAGAGAACATAGTGCCTGCCCAGGGAGGTATTGGACACTGCTGCAATAAAGTCTATGTCAGCATTTCTCTTTTAAACCACACTTGAATGGCTTCCAACAACTGCAGTGTTATATTTCATTTCATTTTTGTTTATTAGCATTAAAATGTACTAAAATGTGTACATTACAGCTGGGGTTTGGAATGGTTTGGTGCCATTCCCATGAAATCTATGAATCCCTTCAATAAGATGGTTTGTATGCAGTGAACATATAGTTGATTTCTTAACCCTTTAGCATCAGCATTAGGGCTGTTATGGAGAGATTCCTGACCCAAGAGTGACCCTGGAAAAGTCCTACAGGATTATTATTTTTTTTTTGCTCCTACAGGAGCACATGGTGAGGTGGGCTGGGGACTTCACGTGCTGAGATCTCCCTTTCCAGCGGTGTTTGCACTGGAGGAGGCATAACTTGAGATTCTTGCCAGCTACACGTATAGGGTGTAAATAAAGCTCTGCTGACCCTGATTATGCAGTGAATTAAAGCAGTATAAAGTTTAAACACTAGCATTGTTTGTACAGTTCTCTGTATTCAAACTACAAAATAAAGTTCACAAAGTGGGACACTTTACTCCTGTTTGGCACTTTGCTCCCTAGGTCCTTGTTACAGCCCTTGCTGTGGTTTGAACCCAGCATTTAGGCTATTAGGGCAAGGGGTAGCAGGAGCCAAGGGAAGCTTCACCTGTGCCCTTCTATCTCCCTGCCGCACACGGCTCACACGTCTCTGGGCCACGTGTCCACAAATGGGTTGGGAATGTGCAAGGGATGCTCTTTGTTTCCTTCCCTGTGTCCCTCCACTTGGCAGTTCTTGCACTTTCTTGGGGGGTTTGGTTTTTTTTTTCAGAAGTGACTAATGTTACTCTGCATCTTGGTTGCTTTCCTTCGATATTAATATCCTTCAGAGCAGCTGAAGCTCCTAACAGAAGAAATTACCACCATCTAATGCAGACAAAGAAAGCAAATGAAAGCAGAAGGAAATTAAATTACTTCCCCGCTGTCAGACATTGAATGTGTGGCACCGCTGGAAATAGTCCAGCAGTCTCCAACTTGTTGCCCATCACCTTGTGTTTTAGATCAGCTCCAAATCTCTTGTAAGCTGCGTGGCAAAAATCAGTATGAGTTTTATTCTTACACTTGCTTTATCCAAGTGTTCTTACAGACTAATAAGCAAAACCAACTATGTTTAAAGCTATCAGATTACGTGTGTTTATTTCCAGAGCTATATATAGCAGTCTGTATACTCACACACACCAAAAGATGTGGTCCGGCTCCAAATGTGTTAGCACTCATTGTAACACAGGGATGCTGGAGTTTCATTTCCTATGGTAAATGTCCTGAGAGCCCATTTTTCCATGTCTGCTATCTCCTGCTTGACCACAGCCTATCCCTGATTTCTCTTATCTCTCCAAGTAAGCCCAGAGATTACTGAAATACAAAATTAATTCTTTTGAGATATCACTTCTTGCCTTTCTGACATGACTGCAAGCTCTCCTTCTGTTAGTTTTCTCCTTTTCCAGCAGTTTTCTTTTCCTCCTTTCATGATCTGACTTGCTCATCTGTCACTCCCGATTACAGCTGCTGAGTTCCAGCCATGCTTTGGGGCACAGAACCGGAGCTACTCTTAAACAGTGTAAGAGGCGAGGAAAATGGTTCTTGTCTGTGATTCCCCTTCCCAAAAATGTACAGGAGAGAGCAGTGGTTAGTATATTGCCAGAACGTGAAAATAAAGGGAAAAAAAAAAAAAAAAAGAAAAAGAATTTGAAGGAAAATGTGTGAAATGGGAATGTGAGGACTGAGTGTTGGAGCCTGAGCCTTATCCCACTGCAGTCAGTAGGAGCTTTACCTTTGACTTGAGTAGGAGCAGAACAGGACCCACACAAGTTTCCTGGTACAGTCCCAGAATTAGGAATTTTTGGCAGAAGATCCGTACTGCTACTGAGTTCCCTTTGGAGAACTGATTTTCCCTGCACACCACAATATATGGTGTTAGGCTACATACCAAAACTGCTGGAATCTAGTTCAGTAAAATTATTTAGAATTCTATCTGTGGCAGCCAAAAAAGTTTAACACGTTGCTCCAGTGAAAGTGACCAAGCTATCAAATACGATTAAGAAATACAAGAAATGGAAAAGATTACAGCATGTCTTTGTCAACAACAAGCTAAAATTGAAGAAAGGGAGACTCCTGGTCTAAAATCACTAGATGTATCGATTCTTTGTAGAAAGGGAAAAAAATTGTAATGACCAGCGTCTGACTTCTGTCTGCAGTTATGGCTGTTACCTTCTGATAGAAGGAATTAGCGAGAAGTGGTGTTCTCCGGTTTTGAATGTACCCAAAATCTGGAAGTGCCCTCAAAGAGCACAGTTCGTGACTTTTTAGATTACTCCTATCCCTTCTAATTTGCTACCAGCAAACTAAAGAGATAATTAACAAAAATTTACATTCTGAAGAATTCAGAGCAGAGAGAATTTTTCTGCCTTACAAGACCAACACACAAAAATCTGTGAGGGGAAGGGGCTGAGAGAGGAAAGAAGAGATGCTGTGGGTGCAGGGGACCAAACTTCAGAGGTCCTGGCACACAGTTTGAAAAAAGTCATGATAGAATCAGGACTGACAAAAATGCCAAGCCACAAATGACCATCTAGACTAGAAAGATTCCTTAAGATGCTTAGTTAAAGCAAACAAGGGAATATATCCAGCCAGGAGCAAGAAACAGAAGAGAGCCTCAGTGAACCGCAAGGCAGAGTAGAGGCTCCAGACCACAAGGCTCCAGCAGCTCCCACTGACAAAGGTGTCTCACTGAAGCCAAGATACTTGGAATTTTTTACAAGACCAGGTGTTGCCCATTTTGGAAAGTCACTGCTATAGTGTTAGCAAGGTGAAATCTCTCGTGGAGAGAGCTGGAATGGGTGACTGCCGCAAAGCCTTCTGGAGGAGCAGCCCCACACCCAGCAGCTGAAAAGCTGTGACGTCTTGTTCCAGTGATGGCACATTGTATGCCATACCAAGAATGCAGAGAAGCCTAGCCAAACACACAAGAAATTATTAAAGGAGGAGAGAAGCCTGAGAAGTAGTTATTAGGAAAGTAATAAGGGAATGGAAAATACGAGAGCAAGAATGAGCACAACGTGGGAACCACGGGAACAGCTCACCAAACAAGAAGACTCCAATTACCAAATAGGCCAAACTGCCAAGATAGAAGCACAGTAAATTTTCATCTCAAAGAGGGGCTCTGAAGCCTAAGAGCAACTGGTGAAAGAAAAAACAGAGGAGTTAGAGAAAACCCAGTGACTTTCATTTTTAGTTAATCTTTATCCCATCATTGATGGAGCATTTTGCCATCCAGGCAGGAAGTGGAGACACCCACTCTTACAGGCGGGAGGATGTATTTGACATGAGATATTTTCTGGGATATTCATTGAACTGAAAATCCCCTTGTAAGTGAAGTCCATAAGTATGACTAAGAGTCTGTATTCCTAGGACCAAATTACCACCTCTGCCAATGCGTGCTGAGAGACACACAGAGAGCAAGACAGGCCTCAGCGGGTGTGTTTAGCAAGTGTTCCCCCACGGGAGCAGAGGCTGTGACCTCCTGCCATGGGCATTCAGCAACTTCAGTGGGGTCCCCTGCACCAGAGCTTCCCCAGCATGTCTCCCCAAAGGGTCCTGGTTCTTCGTCATTGCACAAAACTTGCCCTGTCTCTATCAGTAAAAGGAAGCAAAAGCTTATTTTTGCAAAACCAAAAAAGCTGTAATTGTCCTGTGTGAAAAAAACACTAGTTCATAGCACCCAAGGACACTTCACTTCCTTGGTAGTGCTCCGTAGCTCCCTTTTAGATTGGAAGGATGGGTCAAAATACCCTTAGAGACATCTTATAGGACATCTTTCTGCAGGATAAAATCTGAAGGTATCTCCTGAAAACCAGTATCTGTAAAAGAATAAAAATGGGCCCATTTGGAGTGAGACTGTCCACACTCATATGGTGCTCTCAGCCTGCTAGCAAAACCTCATCAGCACTAAAAATTGCTCACACATCTGGAAGAACCAGCGCAGTCATCTGAGAAGTATTTCATTCCCGAGCCGCAGAGAGCTCTGCATTAGGCCAGTCCTTTAAAAAGACATTCTTTTTCTTTCCTCAGCAACTGTGGGAGATGCTTCATTCTGCAGTTCATTAGTCCTAGAAAAGTCATTCTAGACCATCTTTGCTTCCAGCCCTGAGGCTGTGCAGGTTTTCACAGTGTATCCCTGCAGCCAAAAAAATGTGTTTCCAGATAATCCTTCTGCAGTAACTGAAATACAGTTTGGGCTTGCTTCTGTAAAATTAGCTTCTGGCAACAGCAAGGGCAGTTTGCAGAAGCCTTGGTCCTCCATCTTCTCACCTGACAAGAGGTGAGCTGCTGACGCTTAGTGTCTAACATGGCGTTAAATGTCAGCCTTGGAGTTAGACGACTGGTTCTCACTTTAAAAATCTTGTCAGAATTTTCCCCCCACTTATAGAAGCAGAAAATCCCATGAGACTCCAGCTTACAACCTTCAAAATTATGCAAAATCCAGTTGTTTAATGCAGCCACAAGATCTCACTTTCCCTATGCAAATTCTGAAAGAGAAAGGAAATAATATTATAATACTGTGAATACTTACGAACTCCATCTTTGGGGAGAGAGAAATTTAATCAAAAAGCATAAATGAATTGACCAACTTCACATAGTTATCTCAACCATTAACAATAAATGATTGCTCTGATATGTCAGAAAGATTTCTCCATCTTCCCACTAGTTCTCTCTAGTGGTTTTTAAATGTCCTGTGTCTCTTAATGCACAGCATACCTAAATCACTCAGAATAATGGAGTAATTTAAACCTGGCAACAGGTGTTGATGACATTCATCAAAGCAGGAGTTTCCAGCCTCAGTAGCTATTAACAACGAAATGAAAGTATTACCAATGAAAATAGACATTGCACTACCTCCCACCTTTGTTTTTTTTCCACAAGAATAAGTCTTCTTCAGGTTTCTTTAGTACTCTTTAGCTCCCAATAAAGTGAAAAAAAAGGACCTTATTGTTTCTCAGATTCTCTGGATTTAAGAAAGCTAAAAGTATTGTAAAGTACAACATGCTATTTTCAAATGATAAACATTTACTTTCCAGATGAAGAATTCTAGATCAGGCTTGTATAATGGCACGGCAATTTCTATAGAGAAAGAGACTTTACGTAGTTTGCTTTTTCTGAAAATACCAGACAGATGAATATGTGGAATCCAAGACCAAAATACATTGGCATTAACTTGAATGCTGATATTTTTACAATAGTAATATAATTAATTTTTGTAAATCCCTTACAGCTGTACCACCAATATAGCATAGTATTTTTAATAGGCTACTTTCATTGCCTTATTTTCAGAGATGAAATTTTAATGCTGTTCTTCAGTTATTTAAAGTTGGTTGGACATGTGACCAAGAACTACTCATAAGAGTAAAGGACTAGGTCTTTCACTGGGCACAGAATTATTTCAGAGCAACCCTTCTGCACTCCCCACTCGTGTAGTGTAAAAAAGTAAAACTGAGTAAAATCCTCCTATAAACACTGATTAGAAAAAAAAAAAAAAACCTAGAGAAAAATTATGAATACATGTGAAATATGAGACTTTTTTCCTGCTTGTATCAAATAAGTTCATTAAGTCAGATGTGCCAGAATTATTTTTATTATAGAAAGCTGTAAAAACCTTAGTTGTTTAGTTATCCAGTGTTTGGCTTAGACACAGTCAAAAGTTGAACAACAGATGATATGACCAGCTGCACCCTGTTGACCCAAAACACTCACACCAATTTAATGAATGTAGATCATCAAGGTTGAGAAGTCCAGAACTTGTTGAAGTACCAGCATTAACTTTTGTTTGCAACCTTATATTACAGGCTAGAGTCCTTACAGGATCGTGAATTCTTTTTGACAGTGCTCCAACCTTCTGGTGCTCCTGGTTCCCCAGACATGGATGGGAATTGCATCCTGTGACCTCCGGGAAGCACAAGGGTGAAACTTGCAGTGTCTCTCCTGGACACAGGTGAATGGCTGCTTATTGGAAGGCTCACAACCTTGTAAGGGCAAGGCAAGAGACATCAGGCTGGCACAATCTTCTGCACTGCCACATTTTAGCCATTTTCTTTGAAGCAGGAGATGCCAAACCTTACCTCAGTCTCCATTTTCAAGCACAGGCACAACAATATACTATTTATCTCCTTTCAGAAACTACTGAGGCTGTTTAAAGTCTTCTGAAACTATCCAGCAGAGACAGTTATTCACACAGACCAAAACATCGGTATCTTTAAAACTAATAACAAGGGGGAAAGTACATAAACCCTCTATAGTTTGTTATTTTTTATTTTATAGTTTGGGGATCACTTTTTTTTGGTCTTTAGTCCTTATGGCTTTAGAATGTGCATACAAAAAATAGCATTTATGGTTATCAGATGTTTAGCTTTGCTTTACATTAGTCAGCCAACACATGTAAGCTATATGCTCTGTTCCAAAGTAAAGTATTCCTCTCAATAGCTAGCTTGCAATGTTTTCAAAGTTACATATATAAATAGCATTCTCATTTGCCTGTTGAAACAAAATGGATTTTAATAAATATTTTCAACAAAATTAATATTTTATTCCTTTACAAAGAATTGCAGCTATAACCTTTCCTATCTAAAAGTATTTTTATAGTTTAAATATGCTTTAAGAAGTTGGACAAATATCTCCAGATGTTTTTAGATTTGCATTGTTCTTGAAGTTACATTATTGATTAGAAAATTATTTTCCTAAGCTTAATATTCTTTAGAAGTTGGGGAGGGGGATTAGTTTTGGTTAGGTTCTTAGTTGGGTTTGTTTGTGGCTTTACTTTTTGTCAATGCTCTGGGGTACCTGGGGCAGTGCAAGGCTGATTATAAAACAGAGCCATTCTGTTAAAGTTTGGGCAGTTCATCTGGAATATTCACAGGTCTTAAAACACCACGGTTCTCAAAGCAGACTCCTGAGGAAATGGCAGCAACCATAAGGTGTTAAATTTTCTAAGATATAAAAGCCTCTCTTCAAATCCATCTGGGTATTTCAGTCACACTTCCTTATATAAATACAACCTTCATTTTTTCTCATAATCATATCTACCAGGACTAGTTTACCTTTGCAAAATCCCAATAACTGTCAAATTCATCCTTGGGTTTTGTGGAAGAACTCCACTTTTCAGGAACTTGGACAAGGGGAAGGGGAGCGTTTCACACACGCCTCTGGCAGCCAGCAGCAACTCTCTGCCATCACTCAACACCATTTTCTGCTCTTCGGAGGGTGGAAGAGATTTTGAAGGGCTTTGGTATAGCAAACCTGAGGATAGGAAGCTTCCTTCTGGGCTTCATACTGATTGCTGGAAGAACTGACACGTACTAGCAACAGCCAGGCAAGCGTGCCCCTGTCCTGCACACGGAACTGGAGACAATGCTTGAATCCACGAAGCCATCCATCTACCCTAATAGAAAGATGATTTTGTTATCTTAATGATACTTTTGAGGAAATGCTGGTGCCTGCAGGTGGACCAAAAGACTGATCGCTGATGTTAGAACATCATCAAGTAGTGGGAAGAATCCCAGTGGCACCAAAGCTGCGTGTTGTGTGCTTTGGAGTTTTATGCACTGAAGTGACTTCATTTGGCAGTTTGACAGGAAAAAAATAATCAAATCTTCATTTTGCACAGCAGCAGGTAACATATTACTCCAAATTTGTAAATAATTTCACAGAATAGTTATCAGAGAAACATTTTCTAACACTGAAAATCGCTTACTTGTTGATGTTAGGGGATTCTTTCCTACGGCTCCCCAAGCTCAGCTGCTTCCCTCATTTGCCAATCTTCCATAAAGACACTGAAGAAAATGATACCGCAAAGCATTTGGAACAGGGAGTGTTTACAAAGCATATAAATAGACTGTGCTGTATCAGAGTAATTAGTTGTAAGCAAAGTAACAAAAAAACAACAAAAATTTTACCAGACGACTGAAAATATAAGTTTTATTCAGATGTTAGGGATAGGTTGTATGATATATACGTAGAGGAGAAATGCCACTGCTTAGTCTGAGGGCAAAAAATAACCAAGGGGCTACATTCAGACTAAACACACTAATACAGCTGAAATATCAATAGAGCCAGATGATAATTTAGCTCATGACCCTAAAAATACATTTCTGCAATCTTATACGCAATGTGCAAAGCAGGACATCTTTTTCCAGACTATTTACTGAAAACTGAATTATACTGAAAGAAGAGTCTTAAAAATGTTAGAATACTTCAGAGCTTTGCCATTGCAAATACAGCTTCTGGGAAGAAATATTTAGAACAGTAAGCACTGAAAATATACCTCGGTCCTATTGTGTAAGCAGCTAGTTTGCAGTGAAAAACCCTGGCCCTCTTTGCCCCCTGCTGTTACATTTTAAAAATTAATGCAAGACTCCATCAGATCAATGTTTATTTCAGACAGGGAGTTTTTCGTTGAGCTGTAGCTAATGTCCTTGGCATTTTTTAAGAAGCATATCAGAATGAATCATCTGCTTCAGTAGTACAGTATTACATTTCTGCCTCTTGTTTAGAGAAGTAATGTGTAGCAAAGGAATCTTTAAGGATTCAGTCTCCAGTTTGGGAGACAATTACATGAACACATGCTGTGATATGTGACTACAGTCCATTAAACAGCAGCAGCTCAGAACTTACACACTCTATATGCACCTCTGTTGATTTACCTCCTGTAGTCTAACATATTAACGAATCTTCCCACTGTGTATTTCCCAGAAGAATAATACAGCAAAAAAACCTTATAATTACATAATTCAAACAATTTTCTTTCTCTAAGGGTCTAAATGCTAATGGGGGCCCACAGTGCTTTCTAGCTGCAGACACAGGAGCTGGTTGCAGAGGGAAGCGCACACAGCACTGGGGATACAACACCCTGCAACCTTCAGCACCATGCAGTTATTTCTAAGCAGAGTATCAAATGCATGCAAAACATAACAAATGTGGATAGTTGCTGTAATACACGGCAATCATCTCAAAAACTCAATGTTTTTTCAGGCCATTGAGAGCCCTTCTTCCTCTCAGAAGTGCACTTTTGCAGAGGCACATTCAGAGCTTGAGGTAAATCTGGCAGCTGGACATAGATGCTGGCTGTGCTGTCAGGTCTCTCCCCCGAATTTCTGACTTCAGTCAGGCGCTATCAGTAACACTATGATTCTCCAGGGGACGCAAGACTCATGGTCTTGTTTCATCTCATTCAGTGGCTTCCCCATCTCCCCCAGGAACTGCTCTCTACCGAGGTACTATCAGATAAATATACAGTAGCAGAGCCTGGCCCTTTGCAACCTTGAGTCTGTATTCTCTCTCTACCGTAGTGCTGTATCATGGAATTTCTTAATATAAGATTGGTTCCTTCTCAGTCTGTTGTTGTGTAGTTCCAAGTGCTTTAAAGGCAAAAAGTTTGATGGATGGTGGCACTTCAAATTGCATTGGGCCTCTCTTTTGTCCTGTAGTCCATAAATCTGAAGAGATTATCCTCCCAAACAATACCAGCTGTGTTATGATGATTTTTTGTACTTCTCGGTTACTTGGATCGACATTTCTACCACCCCACTAGGCTCTATAGCACAGGCTTGCTAGTGTCTGCCTCAACTCACATGTCTGAAAGGGTTACAAACAGCAGTGTCCTACACCCTGAAAACCAGGAATACTAATAAGAAGTAATTTAGTTTTCCTGGTTTAGGCCACTGCACCTGCTGACTGTGTCCCAGGAATCACTGGCAACCTCATTAATTTGCATTTTGCTTCTCTGGGTGGAGTTCAGACTCAGAGCTCTTTCGGCTTTTTCCCCTCTGTTTGTGCTGTGCAAAAATGTAAAGCCAGATTGTTTGGCATCTTGTTTGGTATTCTCCTTTCAACGACAGCTGAGATTTCCTCTGTTCCCTGTAAAGGGAAGAACACACACAGAAGTCATTCCGGGGGCCACACAATGCTGTATATATAAACAGCAATTCATATTGCTGCATCTTGTATGTGCTTATGTTTTTAACGTATGTGGTCTTTACACAGTAGCCTTATTGGAATACTTTGTTAAACCCTTGTAAAAGATTTCAGCATAATCAGAAAACGGGGTTTTTTGGCAAACTGATCCAGAGTTTTATCTTCTAGTTGCATGCAAGCATAGACTTCAACTTTTTCATACTCTAATGATGTGGACTTTTTTCCCTCCCACTGGCATTTCTTAATCTATGCAGCACACCCTTCTACCTTTTCTTAAATAGGTACCAGGCTATAGCACTACATATAGAGATTTCAAATAAAAGGTCAAAATAACTTCTAGTGATTTAATAAGAATTTTAATAAATATTATTGAACTTACACATAGCCCAATGGTGTCATTCAAAGGCTGAAACATGCCATGGCTAACTAAAAGGGAACTATGACATCTTTAAAACAGTTCCCCCCATCATATTAGGGAAATCAAAAAAATAATCTTTCTTCTTCTTTCCCCAGCCATAATCTTTAAGTCACCTTAGCCAGATGGATTATAGCTGCCCAAAATGCTTTCAAGGTGTTAGAAACAGCTCTCTCCATTCAATGGTTCTCATCCTAGATCATACAATAGCTTATATCCTGCTCTTGTACTTATGGGATAGTTTGGTTTTGTTGTGTTTCAGTTTTGTTGGTTTTGTGTTTTTTTTCTTTTTTTCCAAGATCTTCTGGCTTTTGTTAAATTACTTCTATGCAGTTTGTTGACAGCATAATTTAGCTCAGGAAATGTTACAGCCAATTGTATGAAAATCTTGAATCACTTTCCCAATGATAGGTAAAGACATCCCAGGCCAGGGATTTATTTTGGTCTGCTTCCCTTTGTCATCTTTTCAGTTTTATTTTAGCTTGCTATTGTGCTACAGTAGGAATTCACTGTGTGAGAGGAGCAGCAAATCACTTATAACTTTTCCACCAGGCAACTTGTGTTGTCCGGGCACTCTTTCATACCTAAAGGAGTGAAATAAATACTTACAGATAAGTATGTTTTAGGGGATCTGCGTTAGACACTCAGTAGAACAAGTCAAGCCATGCTCTGGAATGGTACTCAGAAATATAGCTCATGCTTTGCAAGTCTTCTTTTCAACAAGAGTGGTTAGGAATCCTTCATTTTTTGCCTAAACATGATATGCTCACAAGTCCCTTGTTTCAATGACGAAAGATCAGATTTAAGTTGGCTCATTTCCGACTTTCCTTTCCAGAGGAAAGCCTACCACAAAATTGTTCATGAGAGGCAATGGGAGAGTAAAATTTTCATGTTTTGATGCCTCAGAGAGGAGCCTGGACATGGTGTAGAGCCAGAGGCGTCGTGTACTGCTGCTGCCTTGCCATCCCCGCGCACAGGCTGTTGTGGGGCACACAAGTGCTCCTTCCCAGGAAGGCATCAAGACAGATATCCATCACTCCTCACATTCACCTCTTGCTCCCAGGGTGACACCCCCACACAGACTTCTGCAGCAGCTCAGTCAGGAGATGCAGATTGAGGGGCTACATACAATATTCCAGCATCCTAAGATAACAGTAAAATACTTCAAGCTGGAGATTTATTAGCAGGTCCAGCTCCTTGTAAACAGCTACCCTGAAACACATTATTCTGTTTTACCTGAAGTTTAATCACGCTGGGCAAACACATCTTCTTTTCTGCAGTATTTCTACCTGCAAAAAGCTACCTTCTGTTTTCACATACACAAATATTTAAGGGAAAAGTTGCAGTCTGTTCTCTTCTTTCTAAAGAAACAAATTTTAACTTGTTTCCTGCAGCGGCATCTCACAACCATGTCTCAGCTCTTTTGCAGTTTCATGCACAAATATTTACAATAAACAGCAAATGTCCATGGGGGGAGTGAGGGGTCTGTGTTTCCTAGTGGTGTTTTGGATTTAGCCCCAAAGAAAACAAGGAAATGTAACTACTACATTTCTATGTGCCATCACAACTGAAGCAATAGCTGCCCATATGTTCTCAGCAGCTGCACACCACTGTCTAAACCAACACATTTCAGGGAAAGAAGATTCACAGACTATTTTGGTGAAATATTTGTGTGCCTGTGACAGGACTAGAAAAAAAACATCCTAAGAGAGGGAGGAGGGGGAGGCGGGAACTAGTATGAAAGTGATAATTATTGAAACAGCCTATTTGGGAAGATCTCAGAGACCATCAAAGTATTAATATTCACTGAAAAGATACTCTTTCTTTGATTTCTCAGGTGCTAAGACAAGATTTTATAGATATGTTATAGTTAAATGTGACTGCTTTAGAAAGCAGTTAATTCTACTGTTAGGTGTTACTCTGTATTGGAATAACCTTGCAGGCTTTTTTTTGCAGACCTGCCATGCAAGCTAAGAAAAATTGTAAGAGTATATTTGCCCCAAACCTTTGAAAGGTTAGTTTATAGACTCCATGTAGCTTTATACAAACAGCTTCAAACCCTTTTACATCTGGAAGAAGATAGATGCCTAACTTGGAAGTTAGCAGTGTCACATGTATTTAGGAGGACATCAATCTCTTTATGAAGAAAGAGGGTTTCTCACCCTGAACCTGACACTGTTTGCTTTCTCAGGGAGAATGAGGCACAGGCAGTTTACTTCCAGTGCCTTACAGTCAGGGTTGCTTTACAGTTTCTTGATGTGAAGATCCAGAGACAGACTGCACTCTTAGCAGCCTCTGGGCTAAACAGTGTTTTCACCACAGAAGACCTTTGCCTTTTCCTCACCTGGAGTCTCTGAACCAGTGCCTTCCCATCACTGAAAAATCAAAGTTGCATGTGGAAACCAGTATGGAGAAAACTCCACTAGTAAACAAAATCCCTCAGTCTTTAAATATGCAGAATTGTATCAGGCAGACATAAAAATGGAAATGGGAAAACTCAAGGTATCAGTCTGCTGCATCTTGGGCTACTTTGGGTGAAATAGATTTGGTGGGTTGTTTTCAATGCCAGTCTGCAAGCAGAACATGTTGCTATGCCATCCTCAGGGTACCAGATGTCAACACTGTAAGAGGTCTAAAACGAACACCAGGATTGCAGTTCTTCAAATTCAGCAGCACACATCCTGCCTGAAGGGCCATGTTGTCTTCCCCAACACAAGTGGTTCACTTGGCCTGACCAACGCAAGTACTAAGCAGCTGTGCAGAAGCACAATTTTACTATTGGTTTCTAACCTCATTGCAACAGAATAAGCACACAGGTACTACATCATCAGTCCTGATGGCAGAGGCCCAGATGGTCAAGGCAGGAAGCTGTGCTGGCATGAACAGGCCCATGGAGGCAGAATAGTTAGCTGGACAAGGGACCTCAGTTCATGCTTTGTTCGGTGGGCGAGTTCAGGTCAATCAGCTGCATTACAGGTGAACATACTGCCAGTATAGCAGCACTAGGATTCATACCATTGCTCAATGAGTTTTAGAGAATTAGTCAGTGTTACTGGTACACAGAATTATTACCTACTCCCAGGTGAGCAAGAAACCCCAGAGCTGAAAGAGAAAAAAAAAAATTAGGATTGTTTCAAGTCACCCTCCTTCTTCTGGGTGCTAAGGCATCACAGCTGTAGTAGGGCTGGCAACATCCTTGGGCTGCGAACCAGCTCCAAGGCAGCCTGGACTCTTGTGCAGCATGGCTTTGCCCTCAGCAGTTCTTCTCCAGGCACGCAACCCTTGCTCTGTGTCCTGAGAGACCACCCTTGAAAGGAGGCTTTGGCAAAGCTTCAGCAGCATGTGCACTGTGGCTGGGCACAGGAGTCTCCCAGTCCCGCAGGTCACTGATGAGAGTGTGGTTACCTGTCATAAGGATGTCCCCTCTAATCCAGACAGAAGCAAGAGAGAAGGGACCAAATCCTGCTGTGCCTCAAGTGGTGCAGCCCAGAGTGCAGGGCTGGTTCAATGATATCCCTTTGGACACCAGAGTCAAAGGCAAGTACTATTGCCACTCAGTTTAGCTGCTTAGATTTTTCATGTACATCCAATCAATTCTGTTCTCATTTAAATTCATTTTCCACTGGCCACACTGATTTCCGTGATGATATCCTAGATTTCCACCCATGAGAAGAACAGAATCAGACCTGCTGAATTCCCTGGTGATCATCTTCATTTTCGGCTTTTCAGCTCTTGGAAAGGCATGGAGCAGGCTTACTCAGCAACGCTTCTTTGGCCAACAAGTGACATTAGCAAGAAAAATCAAAGTGTTTCCATACCTTACAATAAATTAACATTCCTTACAGTAAATGAACAAAATTTCTTTGCATCTGGCATTTTAGGTTAGCCAGCAGGTACTTCTCATCATTTGCTAGGATATTATGCCCATAATAGAAGGGCAAAAAACGATCCAACAAAAACAGTTGACAACTATAAAGCATATTAAATATTGATGCCTGCCTTGGGACTTGGAAAGAACTGAACTGGTGACAATGCAAAGGAATCATCTCTGAGAATGTTAAATAGTACAAAACACCAGAATCTATCTAGCATAAATTACTTTTCCATTTCATTTCCTGATTCAACAATCTTCTTGATGAGTTTTCCAGTCTTGTTTTAGAAAAGGAAATGGAAGAGACTGTGGTTCATGCATTAAAGGCAAGGGGAAAAGCTGTGTAAGCTTTGTCATGTTTCCTCCTCACTCTAGATAAGGTTGAACTCTGAAGCTTTCATGTAGGAAGCTTATTGGAATAGGCAAATATCACAGATATTCTGAGAACAGCAACAGTTTGTGGCTAGTGACCTTTGCATGGATTGTTTATAGGGAAAGAAAAAGGAAAAAAGTACCTGTGCAGGTACTATAAATATGCCCACGGCATGTTCAAGAAGAACATGATGAGAAGATGTCTGACTGACAGTAGGCAAGAAGCCGCATCTTACTGTGATGTATTTTGCATGATCAAACACTGCTCGAAGGGGCAGGTGCAATAGGAAGCTTGTCATGAACATTGTAGTGAAGAATGAATAAACACTTTGCAGTAAGGGATTTCTACTGGTTTGAGTTGGGACAAGAATGTTTGTGTGCGTGTGTGTCCCTTTTATCTAGCTCTCAAAGCCAGGACAAGCAGGATGTGTCCTTCACTGCTACAAACACGACTTCCATGAGAAGAATATCCGAGTGTCCAATAGAGGGAGGGTGGTTCCAGTGACCATACCTCAGAATAGGGCCATTGCACTCAGACATCAGGACTCTGATGGGTCCCACAGCATTGCTTTAGCAAATGTTTAGAAAACACCATTATTCGTATTTCAAACTGCCCTTTGTGTTCATGTAAAGCAGACTTACCATAAACGAGAATCATCCCCAGATGTTTTTACAGGAAATACTACGTGGGAAAAATGCATAGCCCTGCAAATATAGAAACCTTCCCTCTCTCCATCCATTTTCAAACCTGAAATTTTCTTTAGACATAGAAAGACACATATAATTAAGGACATTGAGCTGGCTGTAGGGATGCAAATATGTAGCTCTGCTCTAAGTCAGTCCATTGAAACAGAAGTGGTAAGAGAGACCACTAATCAAAGAGAGAACCATTTATAGAAAGAAGGAAGGAGGGGGCATGGCATCTCTGCCCACAGATGAAGAAAGGACCTTATACCTGCAATGGGACCTGTTACAGATGTAACATGTTCTCCCCCTCCCAGCATCCTTTGCCCAGAGCCTGCCTTCAAAGAGATGCCCTCAGCAAGGGTTGAAGGACAGGAAGAAACAGCTTTTGCATTTGGATAGGATGATCAGAGGCTTGTGTATTGCTGAAATCTCATATTCACAATTTCCCCAGAGTCTTACAAACAGGGTTTAGGCTCAATTGCAAGACTTGCTGAGTTCATACAGCAGTCTTGAGAAGGGAGGGGGAATAAAGTGGACCAACTGGCATATACATTGTCACTGCAATACAAACTAGTTTGAATTTCGAGTTCAAATTGGATTATGTTGCAGAACAGGAGCTCACAGAGTGGCCGTTCCCTCGGGTTTGCTGATGAGCAGTAACCAGCTCCTCAGTGTGCAGTCGTGGGGGCAGCGGCAGGGCTGTGACCTGCAGCATGGTCCCACTCAGCACCTGCACATCTGCCAGGCCCCAAACACATCCAATATATCACTACTTTTAAGTGAAATTCCATTGCATAGTAGTCACTATATGCAGCTACAAAGAAACCATGTGTGCAGGCCTTCTCCTGATACTTGGAGACCTGGCAAGTCTCACTCAGTGAGAAGGCAGAAATTGTAGACATTTACCATTTTCCTCCTTCACCCAGGTGTCCTTGTGGGCTGACAGGCAAGTGGAAAGCATCAAAGCCAAGAGAGCTTTCAGCAATTTCTTTTACATCAAAACCTGTATCATGCAGCTGTCCCAAAGTTTGCGGTGTTGGAAGGAAATTGGTTGGGATGAAATAGGAGCTCTCTGCAAATTAACCATTTGCTGTGAATCCTGTTTTTGCTCCTGTTCCAGGAGTAAATCAAACACCTGTAACTGAACACTAGGTGACACACCAGGCAGTTCCAGTACTGGCTTCAGTACACTGTAGCTCCTGGAAGAGCCAGTCTGCTTCCACTGATGGCACAAGGGACGTTTACCTCCCACAGCATTTTTGGATTGGTGGGATGTGAAAGTGCAGGTAATACCCTTGGATAAATAGGGATGGAGGCACACTGTTGAACTGCACACTTTTGCTGTCTTCTGTATGCACTTTGGATCTTCCTGAAGGCCTTGCTTTTTCAAAACATTCTTTTAATTTGAGGACAGCTCTGATTAAATCAAAAGCAAGTAGAAGTTGGTTTCTACCCTGTCTGAAGCAGATGACCCCAAGGCCTGTTCCTGCACTGCGAGGGCATGGCAGCAGCAGGGGACACCTCCTGTCTCCCAAAATCTCCCCATTCCTGGGGCTGCCCTGGCACATCCCCATGGCTCTGCACCTCTCCCTGTGCCCCTGCCAGCCTCCACCCTCCAAAGCCATGGCTGCACCCTCGCCCAGACACCACTGGTGCCAGGTGACACAAAACAGGGTAGAAAACCTACCATTTAGCTTGTTTCTTCCTACACACAGGACAAGTAAATTCCAGGTCAGTCCTACACAATCCCCCACACTGCGGGGGAGAATTAAATAGTATGCTTGGACGCCTTCGCAGGAAGTAAATAGAAGGCACACATTACTTCCTAAGAAAGGCCATCTTTAAGCAAACTTTTTATAATACAAGTTGTCATTCAGGACAAAGCCTCTTTCACCAAAACACAACATTTAAGATCACTCCCCGTCCCTTAGAGTTCCTCTTTCTCCAAAGATCACAGTCCTCCTTTCCTACATTACCAAAATGATACTCCCAGAACAAGCAAGTAATATAGCAGCCATGCCAAAACAGTGGGAATGATTTCCTATAATACAGTTTCTTGCTGAGCGATGAATTTAAAGGAGGATAAGATAAACCCACCTTTGTTTTATTCCCTGCAGTGGGGAAAAAAGAAAATAACGTTACTACTCCAGATTCAGCAGGTTAGTAGTTTTGCAATTCTTCATCAACTATTTCCCTTGCCTTTTTAAGACCATAGGAGATATTTGTGTTATCAGCTCAGTGAACAGAAATACTGCCATTGGTGATCAGGGATGAAAGTTAACACTGTTTAGTGAGCAGTCCCGAACAGGTTGCCCAGAGCACATCAATCTTTCAACTCGCCTGCTACAGATTCAGTAGGGGAAGTCTGATTACCCTGCCGTTGAATGCTGCATATTTTGTTGCAATAATATGAAATAAAGCTAAAGATGTAGCTCACAAGACCACACTGTTGGTCTGTCCACCCCTCTGTGGTGAGCATAGCATGAGACAAGATGTGAATATTCTGCAACATGCCATACTCTCACCATCTGCCCTCAGAGAAGTGTTTGGTCTAAAATCCAGACATGACCCTTAGAGCTTTCTGTTGATAGCTGTAAAAGGTCATTAGTATTTCTTACCAATTTGCAGGATAAAGTTTGTGATCTTACTAGTGAGTAAAATTGTGAGGGTGGTGAGGCACTGGAACAGGTTGCCCAGAGAAGTTGTGGATGCTCCATCTTTGGAAGCGTTTAAGGCCATGCTGGATGGGGCTTTGAGTAACCTGCTGGGTTATTTTGAGTGGGAGGTGTCCCTGCCCATGGCAGGGGTGTTAGAACTTGATGATCTTTGAGATCTCTTCCAACTCTAACCATTCTATGATTCTATGATTAAATAAAACAGTTATTCTTGTGTTTCTCTAAGCACCCAATTTGGCCCCACATGCCTATTGGCTTTCTGAAACAACCCAAGAGCTTTTAAAAGAGAGGGAAAAAAAGTGTGTTTTTTCCAATACAGTATTCACTTAAATATATTCCATATTTTTAACATGGCAAAAAGTTCTTAATGTATCAGAATGCTCCCATCTCCCAATAGGCTGAGCTGTTCAGCACCCCAAAAATGTGGCTGAGATAGCAAGACATATCTAGAGAAAGTTTTAATTTAGTTAAGCTAAATCTTATGGTGATGCAGGTTGAGGCAAAGGCACTTTGGATGTGAAAAATAAGGACTTATTTCAGCAGGCAAAAGTCCAAATGCTTTGCCTGTTCTCACAAAGCTAAATCACTCAGATATAGGAGGGTCTGGGGGAATACCTCTGACTCCACACATCCCCTTCAGAGCACAGTGTGGTAGAGACACAGACACACCATTTCTCCCATCTGAGATGAGTTTCAAGACAGATTGCTAGGATTTAGTTATAAATCTCAAATTCAACTCTGTATGGTATAGCGCAATTGATTACAGTGATGGGAACTCTGGGTGCAAAGCTACCCACAGCCAGAAGGGCAGAAAAGGTTCTTCCCCTTCATTTAACAGTCATTTGCTATGTCCCAAGGTAATTAGCAGGAAGGATTTAGAAACAACATGGTGCACAGTGTATTTTACCTATTGGACCATTCTTTTTGCATTTTGCCAGCTACAGAATCCAAAGTTTATATTTGGATTTCCTTTTACAAATATCCTACAATTGACAGAGAGGAATAAACAGTGCATCATATGAGCAGTGATGCAGCCCAAACAATGTAACTGTGTCACTCTTTCAGGTGTTTTCTAAATTTTTACAGTGAAGTGATAACTCTGGTTTTCTGCCCTTATTCTACTCCAAGAGTACAAGAAAGAAAGGACAGGAAAAAAACCCAAGCACATACCTGCAATCACAAGTCTATACAAACACTTTGCAATATTCACATGTGTCTACAGCTAGAGTCACATACAAAGGCAAAGCACCGAGGTAGCAAACTAATCCATTTAACTGCACAGAATGGGTTTCTTGACATTCACGTGTGAGTACCATCACAGAGAAAGAAAATAGTAGAGAGAAACCAAGTAAGGACTCAAAGTCCCCACCTACAGGCAACATCTGCATTCACCAACCATCAGAAACTGCAGAATGAAGCACAGCTGTTTCTCCCCCAAAATAAAATAAAAAAAATAAAAAAGGAAAATAACCTCAACACCATTTTACAAAAAATCATCTTTGTTAAAACACATTAACTCTACTAAGCATGACATTCCAGCCACAACACACAATAACAGCCTTAGTTACAGATTGCTTCTTATAGAGACACCCAAAATAGCTGCCCAGGGCCAGCACTTATCCAGCTAACGAAGAGCAGTTCTGCAGAGGAACATCTCAACAGCCTCCCTCCAGCAGCAACAGGGACCCTCTCAGGCTGGGGAGGATATATAAGGAAACCAGCTGATTATTTGGGGCTAATCATTGTAATTAGAGACCATGCATCTCAGCTGGAGCTTTCCCCAAGGCTATTGCTAGTGCTTTTTCTCACATAGAGGGCCATAACTATTTAATCATCAATTTATATTTTACGTCTTATTCATATTTGTTCTATTTATATTTTTCTGGCTTTATTGAATAGCAGCCCACATACAAGGTGGTGGGGAGACGACACCCCTATCTCATCAAAACCATAGCACCTTCGCAAATGCTAATGCGGGGTTAAAACCTTTCCCAAGCAGTCAACTTCCCTTGCCCCAACTT
>VXBJ01003405.1:385552-536169 GCA_013400055.1 Nycticryphes semicollaris
TTTTTTTGAGGGTGGAAATACATATATTTACATTTCTTTTGAACTTCTAAATCAAGCTGGAAAGGGCTCAGGTGCCTAAGAGCAATTTATGGTAGCTGCTGGGAGATGGGAAATTTGCATACACATTCCTGTTAATATAAGTAAGCATGAAACAAAGGCACAAACTCCACTTCTGTATAAAGCACATCCATCTTTATGCTAAAGTGATTTATGAGGTAAAACCATCTGCCTTTAAGCACCTTCTAAAGCAGAGTCAAGAATTGCTAATAAAGCAGGTGTTTAGAGAGATGGATAAAAAACATCGGTGTAAGCAGGTGCAACTCTGCTGCCGTCCACAGCACGCACCAATATATCCTGTAACAATGGTGAACGTGGCTAATTACATTTAGTGTTGGGCATCAGCACAGTATCTTCCAATATGATATATTTTGTGATACTGGCAGTTTTCTGGGACCTGTAGAAATCAAAACCAAGCTTCTCCTGAACAAAGTACACTGCAGAGCTGAATAACAGCAAAAAAAAAAAACAAAACGAAACAAAAAAACATCCTGCTGCATGTCCTCCAGTGCTGGGTTTGCTTAGCTAAACTGAGTCTGTGGCCAAGATAGGACAATTGGTTGATAACCCAGGTTTATCCCGTTAAAGGTGACATTACTCAAAACCATGGATGAGATTACTGACAGGCCACTGGGCAGTATACACTGAAACCTAAAACATGTGCTGTACAAAGAAGCTGTGCCCGAGCTATTTATCCTGGATCTTTTTGCACCTGTGTATCAGAAGAACATGAGAATATTTCACGCTGGGATGTTACTACCTTCTCTGAGGACACATCGTGTATCTGTATCTGTGCGAGTTGTCCTCCTCACACCGTCCACCCTCGGAGCCTGGTGGTGCTGATCATACACAGGCATCTCTGGGCTCTTAGGGGATGCCTTTCCACTCCAGGTGCCTCCTGTGCGGGGATATTTGCAGTGTGTATATGACTGCCAGCTACAGACCTGATAATATCTAAACACCCACTTTTCACCTCTTTAGGTGAAATGGGTTAAGTCCGTATGTTTAGCCTTTACTTTTCCACATTCTAGAGCACATAAATACACACCAGATGTACGCAAGAGGGGATGAACTCCTGTCAGCCTGCAAAAAGCTACGTCAGAGCCTGCCTTTACTTTTCCAGCTGCTTCTGAGGATGCTTTGGCAGTGGTTGGTACCAGTGCAGTGGCCTCTGCTCATGGGGTCCCCGGGGAAGCATCTCTGTGTCCAGACCTGGTCGAGGGTGGACCTCCCTCTCCACATTTAATCATCAAGAAACTGAAAGCCTCTGTCCTAAGTAGGATACCCCAAAGACGTAGTTCACTGCAAGCTGTGCCCTTTGGGATTCGGTCTCCTACAACTAAAACACAAGTAAATTTAAATTTTAAAAGTCAAACACAGGAAATAGAAGCAATATGAAAATTTTAACCAGAGTGAAAAAGAGATCACAGTCTTGTCTTGACAAGATGTTTGTGGCAACTTCATACATCATTCTGCTGTCAGTAATTATTAATGAATAGTATCGAATATGTGACATTTTCACTTGTTTCCTCATAGTCTTAAATTTTTTTTTTAGTTAGTTATGGTCTGTCCAGTAAATTAATTTTGTACTCTGTATCAGAGGACTCAGCCCATTTTCAGTTATTAGGGTCTGTATGCAGAACTAAGTTTTTAAATATTTGAAGATTTTAGCTTTTTTAAAAATATTTTTTCAAAACTATTTTTTCCACCTAAGAAATGAAATGTTTTCCTCTGTTTATCTTTACAGACTACAAAACTCTTAAGGGATTCCTTCTGCTGTAAAATTTTTTGTCAAGGGAACATGTGTCTTTTATTTTCAGAACAATATATAGAGGTATTGCGCCATGTATGAGATTTTTATTCACAACAAGTAAAGTGAATAAAGAAAAAAGGGCTCTAAACATAAAATTAAATCATTCCAGTCAGCAAGAACATCAACAGAAGCTGGTTTGTGCTGTTCATTAGAGAGATGTTACTAATACTAAATCATCTGCAAAGATTCCACAGAAAAACTTTCCCTGAGCATTATAAATTTTAATGATGATGTTGCCGAAAATGGAATATATTTAGATATAATGCACAGTGCAGGTAATTATCCTGCTTACCATGGGGTACACTTTGTTAACCAAAAGTACTCCAGAAGCACTATCAGAGTGCCTTTTTTCAACTGCATCCAGCTAGGAACTCCACATATGTTAGGAATAAGATTTGCAGTTAATTGGCAACAGCTTAAAAGATTTGAGGAGGGTTCCTCTGCACAGGAGGACATAATCCATGTCCATAGAAAGTTAAATTTGACTCGCAGCTGCAGCTCCATCTTGAAGAGAAGCTCCTGCTGACTATTTCCAGCAGAGCTGGAGCTGTGGCAACTTCTACCATCACACAACCACCCATTTGCTTGAAGCTTTTCAGGACGGAGGCTGGGCTGGCGATTTCCCCTACACGTGGGGATGTGCAAGTAGCGCCACTGCTGAGAAGCCTCCTATAACAACCAAGTCACTTTTCTTATATAAAACTTCTAAACAAAATAAACTCTCTTAGTAAAATAACATTTACTGGAGCCATCAACTTATGCCAGAGACAGCAGAAGGTTGCTAAGAAGATCCAACCCAAGAGGATGTTTACAGTTCAAGATTTGTTTAGTGCTTATGGTATAATTTGTGCCATATGTTCTCTTATTTACAGTTTTCCCCACAAACCATTTTCTATTAGATGTGGAGCATGAGGAACTTTCTAGTGCTGCTCCTTCCCCATAACATACCCCTTCATTACAGCTGGAATCCTCCTTCTGTGGCAATTCCTAAAATGTCCCTTGCATTTTTAATCTGGTGTCTGGCAGTACAGAAAAGTTACAGCTAATGAGCCTGATTTACTGAAACCTAAACTAACAGAACAGGGCAAACATGGAATAATGAACATTAACTTGATTTTCTGATGACCTTCTGTATTCAACTTGGGAGAAAGCATCCTTTGGAGGCTGTTTGCAGCTGATAGCATGGGACACTGTAGCTCATCTTCTAGTAAAAAGAAGCATGCTTTGTGCTATTAATCATACCAAGATTGCAGCAGCAGGAGTAAATTAGTGGATCTAATGCTTGATGGCAAGTGTTTTTACACAGCTTCTACTGTCTTCCCACTGTACCAAACACTGGCCTTCCATCCAGTGAGCAAAGAATTGGCACTTGTAATGGCCAGGCTTACAGTATTCGGTTTGATTTTTCTGCTTACGCTTTTGTTGGACTTACTGTTGCTGTTCATACACCATGGCTTTGTGCAAAGCCTCCTTCCTCTGTACTCTTCTTGCTCAGAAAGAAATGACAGACTGTTTGGACTGACATTGTCCAGAGTTTTCACTTTTACAGGCAGTGCAGAGCTTTGCCTTATTGTAATATAAATAATTTTTTCCTCCTGGTGTTCTTGAGAGCAGTCTGTCAGCTAATCAAAAATGAAAGATGTAGTGGTGCGTTTAAGTCAACATAAAAAAGCAAAACAAAAAGATAAAAACAAAAAAAATGTTTGTCTCGAGGTCCTTTGTATGGTCCCTTTTCTTTGTCCTGTGACAAAAGAATATATAGAGTGGAAACTACCTCCAGGTGTGAAGCTTATATTTATTTATCTCATATTTTAGCTTTGCTAAAAGGTTAATGGTGGGCTGGAAAAAGGGAAGAGTCCCACCTGATTGTAAATGTGGTTAAACTGGAAAGGCGTGGGTCTGTCCTCACTCCAGTGCTGGGCCCACTGGGAGCACTGGTTTCTCCTCAGTGCCTGGTTGTGTGTGGCTTCCCCCTGGGACTCTGCCTTCCCCTTCCCTCTCCCTGCACTGGCTCCTGGGACATGGCCCTGCCCCTCACCACTGGGGATCGTCTTGGTCAGCACTGTGTACGTTGGCACCATCATCTGCTGCTGAAAATCCCGTGCAAGTGATCCACAAGGTTTTTGCTGTTTTTCCAGCACTGCAGATGGGAGCTCAGGTTGTGCCAGTGCCATCTGCACCCCAAGAGGTAAATAACTATTTGCCAACCAAAGCCTTTTTATTACACAGGTCAGTGCAATAGGATAATATTAATGTAATACTTTTACTTTAAGTAAAATTGGTAGGCAGGAGAGAGCACCTTTACTCTAGTAAAATGGAGTCAGCGATGCTCAGCTTAAAGCGCAGTGCGGCAGTACGCTTTTCTGTCATTCTTTTTCATGTTATCCCAGCCTATGCTTAACTCCCTCTTGCAAATGTACATATATTTTTCAAGGATCCTCACGCACAAAGAGATCAGTGGTGCTAATTTAGCTGTAAACATAATCCATCTGGCATCTTTGAAGTAAGTTCTTTAATGATTTCATTGAAATCAACACAGCTCACTAACTGTTCATTAAGAATCTTCATCCGGCAGACCACAGCCTATAGAATTAAAACTGTGAATAATAAAATGAAGGATACATAAAAGACTTTCTTTTGATCTGGAGGTTTTCTCCACCAGAATGAGATCATCAACGCTTCATTATGTTTTACAGAGTGACAGAAGTTCAAAGCTAACACTAGACAGAAATTGGTTGTCATCATTGGATCAAATATCCATGATTCAGTCAGATATGGTTATTGGTTATGATCATTCCTGCAAGAGTGTATCCCTGAATAAAAAACAGCAAGTATGGCAATCACATATAGTCAAAAAAAGTTCAGGCTTCCCTAGGAGCATCATTCTACCTGCGGGAATAAGAACCAGCATTTTACTATGGAACGCTAGAGACAAAATAGGAAGCAAGACATTGAGGATATTTAAGACGATGCAACTTTCATCTAATATGCATCTCTCCCCAACTGGTTGCCAAAGGACCAAGGATGTGTCTCTGCACTGACTGGGTGCAGCAGCAAAAGCCCATCCTTGCCTGTATTTCCACTCAAACACCTCTGCAAAAGCTGCCTGCAGAGAGGAGCTGGGGATTCATGAGCAAACCAAGGCACAGGTACAAAACCAGATGTGAGGGAGCCACTCACTCTGAATGCAGAACCCCTCCATGGCTGAGGTCCTGCTGTCACACTGCTCACACTCTGAGATCTGCCAGATATGAGTAAATAGTAAGGAACTGGTCGAGACTAAGTTCCATTTCCAACGAATTCGGTGTGAAATATATTCTTCATTGCTCATATATATCTTCAAAAACTGGATGCTGCTGAAACTACCTGTAAGTTTTGTAGCAGAGAATGTGTAAAAGCTCTTAAAAATACAACATGTATGTGAGCACTTGCTTTGAATACTAATCATAAATGGAGAGCCTACACCTTCTCTGGGAACTGCTTAATATAATTGTGTTCTCTATTGCTTGAGCAGATTTTTTTCTGCATCAATGCATTCTTTGTTTTATGTTGGGAAACAGGAATGAGCTCTGAATATATATATATATCTATATGAAAATACATGTAATTGCGTATGATGAGTAAAGGGAGTCTATAGAATATAAAGCAAACAGCTTTTTTTAAATTAATATAATTGAATATGACATAAATCACATCCAGCCTGAATCAGCTTTAAATTACTGTAGAAAAGGTGTTGATATATAGTTTAATGCAGAAAGGAGAATAACCAAGCCTTCTTCCATTTGCCCCAAGACCTTTCTATGGATGTTATGGCTGCCAAACCTTTCACAGCTAAGAGTTGTTATGACCATTTTTGGTACCACAATTATTGCAAATTATTAATAATATTGGATACTGTGATACAGCAGCTTAGAGAGTTGAATCCTGATACCCATAGGAAGGAAACTATGTTTTAGAAATTTGAACAAAATCAACCTGATTTGAGTGTTCATGCAGAAAAAAGACAGAAATAATACTGTGCTTCATTTCCCCCCTCAGTTCCAGTGCTAGTACTAAAACAATACTACCAAGACTACTCCCACATAAGCCACCAAGGTATCACAGCAACGTAAACCCTTATATTGTGCAGAAAAAATGGGAAGTATGCAGACCAAAGACATACTAAATGCTTTCCTGAAACTGAACTGAAAAAACTTCCTTTTATAAGTATTTTGCTGTCATACCTTTATGACGAAGTAGGTTGTTTTCATTATTGCTGCTGCAAGTACGTGCTATTAACACCTCTAAAATGATTCTGCCCCTGTGAATATTTCTGTAAAGAGCAATGACTGTGGAAGAGTCAGACTGCAGAACTGTCTAGAAAGTGATAGTAGCTTTAAAGAGCAAATCATAGAATTGTCTAGGTTGGAAGGGACCTTTCAGATCATTGAGTCCAACCATCAATGTAGTATGGACAAAATCCATCACTAAACCGTATCACTAAGCACCTTGTCTACCCATCTTTTAAATACCTCCAGGGATGATGATTCCACCACTTCCCTGGGCAGCCTGTTCAAATCTACCACAAACAAGGCATTTAGCTATGGGAATAACAAACGAGCAGCCACGGGGATTTAGTTTTACTCCTAGTCTGCTGTATTTCTGGTTTTGGATGACTAGAGGTATATTTTAGAGAGCTACTGACACTAGCACACAGCTGAAAAGATCATAGAGACTACTCACAAGGTTATATTGAATGACAGATTCTTTTTTAAAAAGAAGATAAACCAATATTTTCAAGGTATAAACTGGATCCTGCGTGTGCACACTTACATGCCCACTCAGCTACTATCATAAGCCTGAGTTTGGAGAACGTAAAAATTCTTCACAATTTGGGGTTATGTGGGGATGGAAGGGAAAAAAGCAAGGTTCTAGGTTCAGCCAGGTGCTTCTATTTATCCTTGAGGACTGATTCCTAGCCTTACAGACAGTACAATGAACTCGTTGTCACTGAAAAAAGACCAGAGAGAAACATCTGTTTTGTCCAGTTTTATCCAGTTCACAAGCTGTCCAGCTCTGAAGGTCCTCTTGAAATTGTGAGGGAGGCAAAGAAGCCTTTCAGATTCCAGTAGACTGTCCTTCCCTGGGGAAAACTTCTTCCCAGCCACAGCCAATGATGCAAGAGACAGAATATCCCATGCCAAATGAGAGCAAAGGGTTGCTCAGATGGTTCAACCTTTTCTTGATCCTCAGGAATAAAAGAGTTGTCTGGTTTTGCTTACCGTGGCTGGCTGTGCCTGGGGCCCAGAAGATGTCTTTGCTGGGACAGGACAGTTTCTCAAGGGTGAAAGAGAGTTCACTAAGGAAATGTATTTTCATGCCTCTCACCATCATTGGACCTACTTCAGTAGTTTGACAAGTGCGCTTTTGGTTCTCTGAAGGATTAACTTTTCTTCATTTTGCAATACTATACATTTTTTTCCAGTTATTCTAGTCTGCTGTGCTGCTCTGATGGGGAAGACAATGGACATGGCACGTGCCTGAGCTGCTAACATTGAAAAATCCACCAGATGCAATTTTGTTAAAATTAGGACCTGTTCACTTGCAAGCACAGCTTTGCAAGAGTGTCGTTGTCCAATGTAGGAAGCGTAGATCATCTCAAAGCATAGGAGGCAAAGTGTGATACATGTGAGTATTCAGGCAGAATAAAGCAGAATAACAAAATGGTAATTTCTTCCAGAGTGTTGTCCCGTCACTCTGGGATTTCCTGGGTGCCGTACATAGTTTTACTGTTTGATGTGTAAGTATAATTTTCATCTAATTTTACCAATTTCAATCATTAACTCCTTTCTTCTGTAAGATCAGTTTGCTCATTAAGAGGAAGGGTTTCAGCTAATGAGGTCAATACAGTTGAACGGGTGTTCAGCATCTTTTTCTTGAGCAGATGCTCCAGACATTCAACGCCAATATATAATTTGGTTTCACAGAGTTTAAGGTTATGTTAAGAACTACAGCCCCTCTGATTATTTATTTAAAGCAATCTAAATATAGCTTCTTTTCATGTTTTAGTACCTAGCAAATAAAACAGCTGTCAGCAAGATGTTCTTCTGAGAGGCGTTCTTATGAGCACTAAGTCTGCTGTTCCTAATTTCAAAAACAATGGCCATAGTCAATAGTCACCCGCAGACAGGTGTGCAGTCCAAATATAAATTTCGTATTTGCCAGCACATATGCACATGAAATATGAAGATGGTAATACTAAGTTTTACACAGTGGAACAGTAAGAGCTCTAAAATGAATATCAAATGCCTTGACACTGTCAGATGGCTACCAGGTGCCTTACCCTATGAATTTTACATCATTAGGGACATATTTAAGAAACATGATTTGCGGTGCAATATGTCACTGAAACCGCCAAATTCAAACGTTGAATTATGTTGGGTAAAATAATTTCTCACATTTGACAGATTTAAGTGGTTTAATGTGTGGAAGTTATTTTTGTCCTATGGGCTCTGTGAGCACTTAATACAGATATTTTCAAGTGGGAAAGCTAAAGATCTGGAACAGGATCGCTGACTACAAAGATGCTGCACTTCTTTATGGCCCTGGTTGAATCGGTCCACACTTCTCTATAGTTCTGAATGAAAGAAAAATCCCAGTTTCATAAACCAGCTACAGACTTTTACTTCACATACCGTGAGTAGCAAAGTATATGACAAAACCTTGGCCATGTTGATGTCACTGTCAAAACTTCTATGATATTTTAATAAAATCCTCACCATTCACTCTAACAGGTACTATTGGAATATCAAAAAAATGAATTAGATAGAGACTGAGCATAGGAGTAGGAGTTACTTCATTAAATATAACCCATTGTGGGAATTAAAACCTACATTTTGTCTTTGTTTCTTCTCAACTAAGAACAGCATGTCTGAGGATATGCAGAAAACATTGCACACAGCTTCCAAATAAAGATACTGAAGTTCACAAATTTGTGAGCTTGCCACACACTTGTGCACAAACATTATTTTTAAAGAAAGAAGGGAGAGGAAGTAGTGGAATGACACCAAGCATTCTAAGGTATTTCTGTATGCGTACTATTTCATTTAGTTAGGAATAGCGGGTATGCCAGACGAAAGGAGCATGTTTTGAAATGAGGGCACAACAACTCCAATCACAAATATTGACACTCTCACTTGGCTCAAAACACCATTTTCTTTTTTTTTTCCCATCTTTGTGTACATGCCTGAATACATTACATGTCCACACATTTCTCATACAAGTGTGGGACTGTGAATTTCTACCACATGTGCCTTCAACTTTGAGTGCTGGAAACATGCTCGCTGCTAGCAGTGGTCAGGAGCACCTTCCATGAGCAAACAGGACACCAGCAGAAGCCATTGCAAAAGCAGAATCAACAGAACAGTTTATTGAGAGCAGTTTACTGCTTTGAAGGAAATGTCTGAGACTAGTACTGACCCATAAAGCCTTTATTAATGGCCTATGGATTTTTAGTTAATAAAATTTTGATAAGTCTAAGTTGATCTTGAGTAATGTATCAGCATAAAAACAATCTAGTTCAAAGGATGATTAATCTGTTCCAGTGTGATAAACATTAAACAAGGATAATTCATTCCAGATTTTTAGATTCAAGAACTTAAGCTTCTGAATGGCTAATCAAATACATGCAATGGTAAGATAATTCAGGAAGTCTGATCACATCTCACATGCCCCACCAGAGGCCTCATCTATCATAAAAGAAATAATCTCATTCTCAGAGCAACTTGACAGCACAGTCAGACATTGTACCTAAAACTATCCATCCCACATCTAGCCATCCATCCAAACAAACTGTTTGGACATTCACCTCGGAAGGATTTCCACATGCTCTTTCACACAACTTTGCAAGTTTATACGATTCTTCATTATGATCTCCTGTTTGAAGCACTCGATTTATATCATCCCAGACCAAAGTAGATGTTAAATCACTAAAATCTGGAATCAAATCTGGCAACCTGGGACATACCCTTAAATGATTCATCCATGTGTACAGTTCACAGATGCATCTTTCCATATTTTGGGAAGTGAAGTCTGACATGCAAAATGAAATATGAGGTTCACTACTATAAACCAATATTTATCCAGGAGGTAATAGTTACAGTAAAATACACTTTTACCCTATTTAAGTAAATGATACTGTAAAATTTTAAAACATAAATTCTGGCCAAAAAAAAAGGAAAACCCAGCAAATTTAGGATGGTCCTGATTAAGTAAGGAGATTCATAGAGAGTATGTTGGGGAGGGCAGTTGCTGTTATAGTCTTCCTGTAAGATTTGGGCTACTTGTACTGGAGGCAAACAGACAAAATTAGCACCAGAGAAAAATTACTGAGTTCACACTGAGGTCTTTCTGACATGGTTGTCTTGTTTCCAGTACTTGATTGACCAAATTACAGCTGTCACTGAAATATGCCATTTGTGAGAAAAATGAAATGGTTATTCAAAACAAAGTCCTTACTGTAGAGCTGTATAATCCCTGGGAAGTACATCATCTGGAGTTTCTAAAACTTCCACAGCTAATGTAAATAGCAAGATATAAAGCAAAAACAAAATGGAAATGAGCAGCAAGTCTTGGGGCTAAATTATGTTTTCACTTGGACTGTTGCAGCTACAGTGAATAGAACACTCAGACATTAGACTCTAATGTGTGCAAAGGTATTTCTAAATACATCCAAATAATGTTTAGAAAATTGCTTAAAAATGTGTTTGTTCCTGCCTGGGAAAAGGTTTGAAGGAAGGAAGCCACTTCAAGAGTTTCAATATTGCTCAAAGAAAGAAGAATCACACCATCAGTGTATCCCCTAGAAACTGTGGAGAGTGGTTAGATCAAATAATGTGAGTTCGTTCAAAGGCACAATGAGAAGGGATGTTTAGAGGGGTTGTGAAAAACTTGAAGTTTTCACACTTTCACAAAATCACAGAATTGTCACAGTTGGAAAGAACCCTTGAGATCACCGAGTCCAACCATACACACACAACCCCCCCACAATCTCGGCTACTAGAGCATGCCCTGAAGCGCTGCATCTACATGTTTTTTAAATACCTCCAGGGATGGTGACTCAACCACCTTTCTGGGCAGGCTGTTCCAGTGCCCGACCACTCTTTCAGTAAAGTAATTCTTCTCAATATCTAATCTGAACCTCCCCTGCCATCTCCTCAGACCATTTCCTCTGGTCCTGTCATTATTCACTCATTCTCAGAAGAGGCCAACACTCACATCTCTACAACCTCCTTTCAGGTAGCTGTAGAGGGCAATGAGGTATCCCCTCAGCCTCCTCTTCTCCAAACTAAACATGCCCAGTTCTCACAGCCTCTTCTCATATGACTTGTTCTCTGGACCCTTCACCAGCTTGGTAGGTCTCCTCTGGACATGCTCCAGCACTTCAATGTCCTTCTTGTAGTGAGGGGCCCAGAACTGAACACAGTACTCGAGGCGAGGCCTCACCAGTGCTGAGTACAGTGGCATGATCACTTCCCTACTCCTGCTGGTCACACTGTTCCTGACACAGGCCAAGATGCTGTTGGCCTTCTTGGCCACCCGGGCACACTGCTGCCTCATGTTAAGCTGTCTGTCCACCAGCACCCCCAGGTCCTTTTCTGCTGGGCAGCTTTCCAGCCCCTCTTTCCCAAGCCTGTAGTTGTTGTTGGTGCTGCTGTTGTTGGTGGTGCTGCTGTTGTTGTTGCTGTTGGCCTTCTTGGCCACCCGGGCACACTGCTGCCTCATGTTAAGCTGTCTGTCCACCAGCACCCCCAGGTCCTTTTCTGCTGGGCAGCTTTCCAGCCCCTCTTTCCCAAGCCTGGGGTTGTTGTGACTGAAATGCAGGACCCGGCATTTGGCCTTATTGAACACACAATTTGCCTTGGCCCATCGATCCAACCTGTGTAGAGCCTTCCTACTTTCAAGCAGATCAACAATCCCACCCAGTTCAGTGTTGTCTGCAAACTTACTTTCTTTGACTGTTCAAATAAAGCACCTTCACAAGAGATATCTCACAGAAAGAGCCACTACTTGCCATTACGTGACACTGAAAACTGCTCCAAAGGGGACAGAATTGGATGGGTAGAGCAAAGTTCCTAATTAAACACAGAATTTTACTTCATTAAATATAGTAAGAAGGCAGAAGGGAAAGGAAATTCTTGATATTCACTATTCAAAGCCAAATATGATGCCAAGAACTGAGAAATTATTAGGCTGCTAGAAAGAAACAAGACCTATTGTATAAAAATCATAAAGACATCCTGTTTCCAGATATTGGCATGGTAACCAAAGCAAGAAGAGCTGAATCTTAGTAAGCAGTATTTTATAAAAAGCAGGAACTGTAGTTGATACCACTCTTCCCAGTACCCCCAGCAGATGTATTACTTAAGCATGCTAAGTCTGGGAGTGGAACCATGCCAAGAATGCTATCAACAAGCAGTACCTAGCAGGATTCAAAGGATGCTTTCCACAAAACAACAGCATGGAGGTTTTGTTTCTGTTATTGGGATTTTTTTCATTCCAAGGAGCTTGTTTGTTTTTTTAAGATGTTGGGATGATGGGTCTGCTAGAAACATGTCATTAGAAGACAACTGCATTTCTCCTCCAATTTTATATGTGCACACTGAAAGAAGAATCAGGAAGACTACCACCTCTGACTGCTTCTCTCTGGGGAAATCGCCCATGAAATACAAGTATCCAAAGGAGTATTTAAATGCCTATTTCTGCCTCACATATGCTTCATGAAAGATGCTGGTGCTTGAGAATAACTGCATCCAGTTACTAATGGTTGGAATGTCATCAGTAAATGTCAGAACAATACTTGAACTCTCCATGTATAGAACTGGAACTCCATTTTTCTCTGCAGAGACACTATAGGATTATATCTCTTCAGAAATATCCACGTGAAATTTCTCCTAACTCATAACCTTAGTAAAACAAGACTTCATAAAAGTAGGAAATTTATTTGAAATGGAAAGAAACCAGATTTTAAAAAATATATTTAGAGTTAAAATTCTTACAAGATAAACCAGATCATCCAGTTTACACTTAATTCCAGAGAAATGCAAGCATCTAATTTGATATTATTTAAAGGCACTCTCCTCTCTCTTGATTCTTCCTATCAGCAGCACATTGTCACCTACAGAGATGCTCTCTTCCGCTAATTCCAGGATCTTCAATCCTGCTGAACCTCTGCCAGAGCCACCATCCTTGCTTTCCAAAACCATACTCAAGCTCTCAAGTTTCATAAAAAGATGGAGGACAGAAGCTACTGAAGAAAAGCAAGTTTATCAATCCTAGACCACTTTGTCTACCTGTAACAATTCTCAACCAGGTCTCTAAGTGAGCTTTCCAAGTAGTTAACTGATTTTCAAGCATATCATAGGCAATGATCTGATTCATTTATCGTAGTTCTAAAATGTACCATGTTTCTAAAATTTTATTATGACACTATCATTTTACTCTTTTGCAAAATTATAGTCTACATTGTAGGCAGACAATAAACACCAAAGGTAGAAGAAAAACAGGCCATTTAAAACCTTATCTGTCATATTTCTGGTACTTGGTGGTTTTCAACAATGACACTTTTGACATTTTTTTTTTAAAAATAAACTAGCACTACTTATGACTCAGTAATACTTCACAGCTTTGATAGGGTACTGCAGACGTGAGGTGGATTTTGTGTTTTACATAGTTTAATTGTATTTATTAGCAAATTATTATCCAATATGGCAACACATGAAGTACATTGTTTGTGCCTACAAAGTAATCTGTAAAAAAATGGTGGCTTTTGAATCACTGGCTGTCTTCAAAGGGTTTCTTGTGTGCTTCTAGCTGAGTACACATAAACAACTATCAGACTGTGGATGAAATTTGTTACAGTACATTCCACTTAAGTTCAAATATCATCTGTGTTACAATGCAATCCAATTTAAAAAAAAAACAAAACAAAAAAAAAAAACCAAAACAACAAAAAGCCAACCAAAACCTAAACAGCGTCATGTAAACATTGATGTCATTACCATGTTTTATGTGGCTCATAAAGCACAGGACCTAATAATCTACTGCATGGTAGGAAATTGAGAAAGAAATTGGACATAAAGCCTAGGACAGAATTAGGAAAGTTTGCCTGCAGTCTGGCAAATGATTTCCACAGAGACTTGAAAGCTCCAACACTGGGCTCTTTCTTCAGTTTTCCTAAGATATTCCCCTCTAGAAAGAGAATGAAATGTTGGTACAAAAGAGTTGGGGTTTTGCAGCATATTAATGTACTGATTTTCTCAAGCGGAGAGACGAGGAGATCTTACTATGGAGGAACAGCCAATGTCCTGAGAATAACCTGGAATGCCAAGTTAGCGTTTTTGCACTTCAAAAAATATCTTTGACTTTTATAAACGGGCACGATGGTAAAATTGAGGCAGTTAAAAATACATGGTTTACTTGGGTAGTTTATAATTCACAGTGGCATTTAGTGGGTGGAGTTGTAAATTAGTAAGTGGACTGCTGCCACAGCAGAGCTGGCTGCTGCTCTGCAAGGGAGAATCTCTGCTAAGAATAGGAATGTGGTCACGGTGATAATGAACAGGGGTTCGGCTTGCCTGAAACATTGATGAGAGATCTGGAGATGCTTGTTGGACGTGTGACAGCTGCTCTAGAAATTAGATGTTATCAAAGATTTTTTTTGAAAGGTTGAATTGGATGAAAAGCGTGAAAAGCTTAACCTGGTTTCAATTTTTAGTAGTACCACCAAAAGGAAGAGTGGCATGTGAAATATTTATGTTGTCAATAAATTGGAAGGTGCAGCTTTACAGATGACTAAATGCTATGTTTATTCTGCTGTAAGAGGGAGGCAAGATTGCAAGTGTCAAGTGTCTCTCATAAAAACATCCTTTTTCCTATCGCTTTTAAATGACAGATTAATCTGCCATAAACATCTTACGATAAGTTAATTGGGTATTTGATCTGGTCTGTCAAACACTCAAACAAAACCAGCCTGTTTATAAATCAGTTACTTCCCGGAAACAATATTCTTGTTCTCAATAAACTCAGAGTTTTAAAGGCACTAGATTGGTCTGAGTGGGAATGATTTATTTATCACTAGGATGCTATTCCTCTGGACTGTTAGTAGTTGTATAATTATCCAAAGGCTGTAAACCAATAGCAGGACCTCAAGAATCCTGAGTGAAGGGTGCAGATAGATGTGGATGGCAATATAAAGCACACTCCACCTTCAAACGTTTGGAAGCTTTTACTACTGAGTGACAGCTGCTACAGGGTTACTGCTCAGATATAAAGAGAATATTCCAAACCCAGATGCATAACAGGGTGACATGAGTGACTGCAATAAATTCATGGGTTTGACTGCTTGAATTCCCATCAGTGGACATCAAGACAGTGCTCTCACTTCTCCGGCCTTAAAGAATATGCTTGAGCTATGTCAGCCTTAAAGCAATCCACAGGAAGCTTTCGTTGAAAAAGCAAAAATAAATCTGTATGAAATCACTGTGTCTACTTCACACCCTGCACAAGCCTTTCCTATCAGGCTCTGCTTTGATCCCTGTTTGTGCTGGCTGGCTCTGGGCCTCCCGGAGCTGGAAGGGCTGCACACAGATGTTATGCTGCCAAACAGCTTGTCAGCAGAGGAAACCAAGTCACTTTTCCTGTAAGAAAATCCCCAACACAGTGATTTTGTCACAAAAAGTCTGATCTGGCTCTTTTCCAAGGCATAATGCTGGACATGATTCTGGTAGAAGACATTTTGAGCTGCATGATAATGGTTCCTCCTTAAACTTTTCACAAAAATCCAAGTGTTGATTTCATTCAGTGTTCAATAGATAAAAGGACTAGTCAAAAGAAATGCTGTGCTAGTAACCTATCACACTCAACTAAGGAGTCATCCATATGGAGCTTAGAGATCATTCCGGGTCTTCTATAAAGGTATCCCTTAAGGAGGCAGGTGTCCAGAGAGAAATTATTCAGTTTCTCTGCTCTTACTGGAAAGACTCCACCTTACAAGAGGATTTATAGCAGTTTTTGTGCCACGGATAGGAAACAGATAAAGTTCTTCAATCAACCTTAAACCACTATAATAAGCTACTTGGCAGACAGGATTAAAGGGGGTAGGGCCTCAAGTAGCCCTAAGACTTATGCTTCTGCTTTAAATTCTGTGTTCCCATACATTAACAAATCTAAAGCATATGATAAGATAATGATCTTCTACTTCAAATCCTTTCTTTCTCAAAACCCAACAAGAAACGAGGCACCAATATTTTACTGTCCATTTTATCACAGATAAAGAATTGCAGGAGTAAAGAGCTCAGGTCAACTCTTTAAGGTCTGCCAATTTCATGACTCTACATGCTTACAATTTAACCTAATTAAAGCTTGGAAAATACGATTGCATATGGAAATGCACTGACTAGAAAGTGTATCTGCCGACCTCAAAGCACTTGTTTTTTTCCTAACTCTGAAATGCTGTCCCATTAAGAGACACGTGCAGCAGCACACATGGCAGTGGGAAGGAGGACCACTGGCATTAAAATGGCATTTTAAAATGCAATTCTGAAAGCCACCAGTGTGGACAAAGCTGGTGGAAGAGGGGAACCCAGCAATAAGGAGATCTGTTCCCAAAATCTCAACTCTTCCCCCCGACTCTGCCTGCCCGGCCAGCCAAGGCACCTCACACAGGCCAGGGCTGATGAAGGGTGGAGAGCACAGGAGTCCTTAGCCTAATAGCTCGTTAAATCCTGGGTTTCCATCTCCTGTGTGTGCCAGCCAATAAATAACTCCTATACGCTTTGAAATTGTGTGTGTCCTGCTGGCAGAGTCTCTTTGCACCCAGCTATAAATGACAAAACAAGCTGAACCGAAAGCAGGGCCATAGCAATCACACTTAAGCCATTCCTGGAAAACTCTGCAGGAAAAGATCTAATTAATTATTTAACACAGGTAGCAAATAAAGCAATATATAGATGTTGAGGGTCAACTATGTATCTTAGTAAGTCTAGGGTAAAGATGTCATACTACTAGAAAATCTTCTAAATACAGTGAGTGAGAGAACACTAGTGTTTTAATCTTTATTTTCTTCTCTATCCTGTTCCTACCCAGCTAAAATCTCATTAAGAGTTTCTACTGAACAAGCTTGTGGTTGAAATCATTCTCAAACTTTTACACAGAATCTCTGATTTCTGCTGCTTCTCTGTCCAAGGACTTCCTAAGCAGCAGAAAAGAAACTCTCCTGCCTGCTAAAGGTGCTGTGAATGAGCACTAACAGACTGAAAACACCATCACATAAGCAAGTACAGTAAGGACCAGTAACTGTTGTTTTTCTGCACATATTTGTAGCCATAAGATGTTTCATCTGACTGTATTTGAGAACTGCAATGGCACATTAAGCATTTTTTGGGGAAATCCTACATCAAAATCTCATTTGAAAAAAGGCTGAGAGGTGAGATGCTGGTAACACCATCATTATCAAGAGCTTCTGAAATAATCTGGAGATGATAACTTCTAGAAAAACAAGGCTAATAAGCGTGGTGTTTTTTTCCTAGAAAATAGTGTCACTTTGCTGTGTGATGTAGATAGTAAAAATAAATTGCTTTAAAGAAAAATATCAGCATTCCAAAATACAGGCAATTCAGTATAGCTGTATCCATGAATTCTGTGGAGTGACACGTGGCTTTTTATGTTTTAAAATGAACAAGGCAGGAACCACTTCAGCTGTATTTAACACAGTTACTGAAAATACAAGCAGCAATCTAGAGTAAATGCCAGATCCTTAGGTACAAGAAAAACAATTTAATTCTTTTCTTTATTTAAAAAAAAACCAAAACCAACACAGCAACTTCTATCTCTAAATGAGCTAAAAATATATTTAAAATGCAAATAACATGATCAAGTAATGCTAGTTCAGAAAAGGAACTGAGAAAAAAATAAGTGCTCTTTGTGCCTAACAGCCCTATTTCTACGATGCATAAAACCAATCCATAATGGAGAGCCATGAAAACTTCACCATCATTTGGAAAATGCTGTCTTCATTTTTAAGATATTTCTAAGATTCCAAAGATCAAGTACGTATATTCCAGTGACTGAATTTAAAAAAAAAGGAAATAAAGACTAGATTAATAGAATGGAATCTATGGGCTGAGCTGAAAAAATACAAATTTCTAATTTTAGAACTTAAATCAAATTACATATACTTTGACATATTTTACATTTATTCTTTTTGTAGACATTTAGAGGTAAAGAAGTACCTGAAGCTATCAGCAACTTTAATAATTCCTGACCTATTAAAATATCTGATTTCCTGGATAGCAAAGGATGCGCTGAAATCAAGTTACTGTATATCTTTGTATCATTTATCGATGAAAAAAGTAAAATTTTCCATAGCAGCCTTGTAAAAACCACTCATGGACTGGATTCAACTCTTTATTTCTGGAATCTTTCCTTCGTAGGTGATGCCTTTCTAAAAGGTTTTGATATTTTATAAGCAGCACAAGCAGAAGTAAACGAATACAAATAAGGTTGTAAGTATGTGCATGTGTAATGCAGAAGCCCCTGAAATTTAAAAGAAATATTTGTTACTGTCATATATAAGAAATTATCATTTTATTTTTAAAAAGTGCACACAAGCAGATCATTATCACATACCAGTATTTTTTAGGATGACTAACCATTTGCAAAAAATAGGAAAAAAGTAACATTTAACACATTATAAATAACTAACAAAAATCCAGTATGTTTAACAAACAGGTATTGCCTGTGCATGAATTAATTTATGTTCTCAGTCAAAAAAAATATAGTATTTAAATACATATTCTAAATTACATATATTTACCTGAATGTACTGCTTTTCAAAAAAGCATCACAGCCTATACCTATAAAACCAATTACTTTCTCAATCAGAATTGTTTTTTCTATTAGCCCTGTATCAGCTGAATATTTACATGTTTAACCTGAGGTGTAAGTCAGTCTTACTCATCTCAGTGAACAGCAGCTCTAGTACTCAACCACAGACAAATATTTAAATACCTTACTGGAATTGTCACCATGAAAGCGTATATCAACATATTCAGAGTTTAAACTGTATCTAGAATACTTTCCTACTTATAAATATAAAATTTCCATGGCATATTTCTGATCCTAATGGGATATAGGGAAAAAAGGCTAGATGGGACAGCCTTGTGGCAGCAACTATTCCATGCAGCGTCGCAGGACAGACGTGCTGTATTGGTACTAAGCCATAGGAAAAAGAAAGGAAGGGAACCTAATGCTCTCTAAATTTTTGTCTGTCTTGGTAGGATAGATATCATTATCTCAGACAACTAGCTTTCTACAGTAAAAAAAGTATAATGGCTAATAAATATTATATATTTATTAATAATTAAAACAAATTACTATGCAACCAGTCCATGGGTCTTCTCTTCCCTGCTATGAAATGAAAGGTAATCTGTGATCATCTGCATTTTCCATGGACTAAAAGGATGCATGTAAGATTTTACAGCACAGGACCTAACACGTGGTAAATTCACAGCCCAATTTCCAACTTCGTATGCATCCCCCACACTTATACACCTGTCCAATTCTCTATATCTGTAATACCAGGTAAATTTTCCATATGTGACTAGCCAGTAGGATATAACATAATGACTGACCTGCTTTTCCCTGCCCACAATGGAGGCTTTCCTAGGGAAGAACTAACATTATAGCACTCAGTTCTGCAAAATACTATAAGGCCTCAATAGCCTTGCCTCCAACAAGAGTTAGAGCCAAATATTGAAAAGCTTCTTTATTTTTAAACAAATTAAACTAAAGAATTCAGCCAAACATTGTTACGTATGAAGCTTTCAAAAACTGCACGTAATTCTGAATGCTGTGGTTCGTGTTCTCTGACTTCTGCAGGCTGTTCTCCAGCTCTTTCAAACGTACTTCATGGTGCTTTTCATTCTAAAGTAAAAAAGACAAATGCAATGCAAATTAGAAATAAAATGCAAATCAATAAAAAGAATAATGTAAGGCTTATAAAAATTAGGTACTAGTTCTCTTATTTACCTGTAAAAGTTTTCAGAGGCTCCACAAAACTGAAGGTTCCCAAAAAGACCTCAAAATATCAAAGCTTTGTTTATGTTCAGTCAGGACCAAACAGAATGTGTTTGAATAGGCTTATAATCAAAAGAAACTCCTAGGAACGTAAAAACTAACCTTCTGAATTTTTATCATGAAAGATTCCTAGCATCTTAAATCTATTATGGACTTAACACTATTTTCATGTTGATTTTCCAAAGAAACATCTGTTATTGATTTCTGATGCAACATGATTTCTGATGCCTACAGTTCCTTATATAAAACAGACGACTGATAGCTCATTAGTTCCATACCTGATGCGCACCATAGATCATCTATTATATAAATACTACAGTTATTCAGATATTTCCTTTTATGTCTATTACAGATTTCAGAAGCTCGTTGGTTAAAATAAATTTAACTTTAAAACAATGACATTATAATCATCAGATTTAAATCCAGCTTTATAAAAACATAATCAGGTCAGAATGAATAACAGAATAAAGTTACCTTCTCAGTCCTCTTTTGTTTCCAGTTTCACTACAGCAACAGCAATAAGACCATTTTATCATTTTCCAGAATACATTCTCAGTTATATGCAAATGTAATTGGAATAAAAAGCAATTAATTTAGAACAGTTCTCTCAGACATCTATATCTTTCACATTTATGTTTTTACCTGTAAGCTTCAAAGAAAATTTTCTGTATTTTCTATTTTATTTTACATAGCAAGAAATTCATATGAAAAACTACCTGAAGTAGAATAAAACACTAGCCAATGTCTGATTTTGGTTTAGGAACACTTTTGTCCCAGATACAGATAAAAGTTAATTAAAGCATTCTGTATTCAAAAACATTGTCTAATTACTTAAATCATGAAAAGTGTTTGCACTTGGCTTGGCTTGATCTTAATCTTGAATGCTTCAAGTCAGAATACAGAACTTTGTTTTTGAAAGTCTAGGAGAGTTGTATTAAACCTTTTTAGTGTCTGTATATTTATTTTAAATAGCTTTGTAGCTTATTATCACTGATCACAGGAGAAATCTCTAACTGTATCATACCTTTGATTAAAGAAAATTATTTGCCATCACTAGCCTAGGGAATTTAGTTATGTCTGGCATTTTATTAAAAGCAAATGTGCTGAAATTTTCCAGATTAGATAAAACAATAAATCTGACTTATTTTGTTTGTTTGTTTTCAGAAAATACTACTCACTCACATACATTTTTGGCTATGTTTTTGCTGAATAGGTAAGTATCAACATATCACAACCTGGGCATTTAAAGGCTTGACGCTTTGAAAAATCAGACTATCTTTTGTAACTAACTCTGTTCATGTGCAACATCCATATATAAACTGAATTATATTCCAGTAAAATCAGATTCTTGCAATCAACGCAGGAGAAAAAACCCACCGCTATATGACTGTTATGCATTTATTCAAGTCTAGGTATGTTTACTGAACATGATTAATCTGAGAGGGCAATTACAACTTCATACATATTTTTTTATTTTTGCCTTGCTGGGAAAACTGGATTGAATAAGAGATGGAAACTTAATATTATTCCAGTGATTTAGTTTGACTGGGCATCTGTTAAGTCTACTAGAAATGTCAATGTACAAAGTATCTTGTCAAGTTGATTTATTTTGCTGTTCCTGAAAGTGTGTATCAATGCTTTTAGTAATGTGGTTTTCAGTAAAAGGGACTTTTACTGTAGACAGTAATGTGGTAAGTAATTTCTTAAGTCATAAGCAGTGTTATTTACTCACACGGTGACATATGCAGAGGAGTTGTTTTTTCTCTTCTTGCCCTTCTCTCACTTCAGTTTCAAGAACTAATATTTTTGTCTGAAGTGCTTGTTCTTTGTATGACATTTTTTCCAGTTCTTCAGCTATCTATAATAGCAATGAGAGAGAAAAGATGTTTAGTTACTTTCACTTAAAGCCCAAACTAAATTATTTTCTTGCACCATAGTATTAATAGCTCTATTTCCTATTCTGTCATCAATACTTTAGTTATTTCTCATTCACAGAAATTAAACAACCCTGGGAAATATTCTGGCTAAGTTTGAAAGAAGTTTCAATTTGGAAAAAATGCAGCATTACTGGGAGGGACACACTTTTGTAATTCATTCATAAATTAAGACAAATGTGTTATTTTTTTCAAAAATAAATCAATAGCCTCAGACAGTATTGTGAAAATTCATATAGTTTATGTCAATATAATTAACCTGAGACAGAAATTACAGCCTCACTTATTTTCTGACTAAGATAATTCACTGCAATCTAAATTCCTACATTCCTCTTTGATTTGATTTACTGTTTGCATCCTTTCTATAAATGACAATTCTCCCCTTAATATTAAAAGTGTGCAAAGTCTTCCTCTAAAATGAGAAAGAATTCAACACCGAAATTCTTGTGGGCTGCCTATTACAAAATAAATAAGAAAAAGAATTACTTTTTTTTCAGAAACCTTTTTCTATGTGTGCGGGATTTAATATCACATGGTTAAAGCAACTTGATTTGTCACCGAAAAATGATAGTGAAATGTTGGCCCACTGAACTTTGTTGTTAATTTCAATAGCATCTAAATTCCACAAAGAAGATGAATTGTGCTTTCCATCCTTAAACATGCAGAAATTCCCAGTAACTTTATAGTATTGCTCCCTAGATGCAAAATAATCTTGTTCCATCTTTTCTTCTCAAGCATATTTGTTTTTAAAGCTATTTTTACATAGAAAATGGAAAACACAATTAATAGATACAATAAATCATCGATACCATTTGTCTCCCTTCTTCTAAAGCGGCTTCTAGTTGTCTGGTTAAGCCATTATATTCTGCAATTTTCTCTTCAAGCTGCAATTTACTGCACTGAAGATTCTCATCTTCTTTTTTGAGCTGACAAGCAAGTTCTTCATTTTGAAATTCCATCTTTTCTAATTGCCTTTATGCAAAACAAATTATTGCATTATAATTCACTATAGCACAAAAGTGTAGGAAAGAATTGCAGTCAGATTTTTAAAAAGTTACCTTTTAAGATCTTCATATTTCTTCTGAATGTTATGGTTTACTTCTTCTAAGGAATGACTGTCCATGGAAGTTACACTGTCTTTCTCATGTGAAAATAACAATTCATTTCTAGTTGAAGAGGCCTATATACAGGATATTACAGAGTAAATTAAGCTTACCTATTAAAATCCAACCAAATAATTTAACTGTAGCTTCAAGTAAACACTATATTATATTAAAATAAACATTATCTTGTATTTAAAACAAATAAAATACAGCCAAAGTAGCAGACTAAAATTTTGTTTGAATGCTTCAAGACTGACAACCTGCTATGAAACAAAGTGAAGTCCTAACAAAACCCATATGCTGCTCATGTAGCCTTGTGTATTATGAGTTGGCCGCGTTTACCTCGTTGTGAACGTTGACTCTTAAGCTTTAGATTCCAGCAAAAATGTGTTCCCTCTCACTACAGTCACAGGAAGAAAAGAAATAGTACCACATATATATAGTTATCACAGAAGAACGGTGTAGCACTGGCAAAGAATTTCAGAAAGTAGTGAATATCAAAAAAGACAATCAAGTTCCTAAAAAGACTATATGTAGTAGACACTGAAGAAAGCAAGAAGCCCAACTGTCTTCTCCTGCCCAACATCCAGACTGACAAACTTTTACATGTTTTTTTTTAAATCTCATAACAGTAGTTACTTCCTACCAGCCATCAACACTAGATTAGCAATAAATAGCCACATCTCCAGCTGGCTGGCACCATTATTTAAGGGGAATCCTCCATCCTTCACTAGATGACCTCAAGCAGTTCAATCCAGCAATTTGAGCTAATCTGGCTGATTTTGTTTGTGTGAATCACAGGCTGCTCAACTAGCAGACTGGTAGTAGCACAGACTTTCAGCACAGGGGGAGTAAACTGATGTCCTGGTCCAGCTGAATCCAGAAGAGGGTCTTTGCACATGGCTCAGCTACTTCAAAAGGAATTTTTCTAAATTCTGGTCACAAGATCAAGGGTTAAAATTTCTCAAAAATGTCGCCAAGATTTAATGCTGAAATTGAATTGCTGTTCCGACAGGCTAGTGATTATATTCCCAAACACTTCACTATACTTTAAAATATTTTTTTTTGTATTTATTCAGGAAAACATGTAGTTAGATTGAAATTACACACATCATTTTACCTGTGCACCTCAAAATTAATTGTTGCTTAAGTACTTTGCTAAACAAGGATGGATTTATCAGCTTATGAGCATTCCTGTAAGAAGTATTTAAAATCATACAAACAATAACAAAATTTGATGTTATAAAGATCACCTTGGCAACAAATTTAAAACAACATCAAGAGCTATTTTCTTAAAAAGCGTATACAGTCTATAGCGACACAGAGACTCACTATGTTTCCACTGCAATTTTCTCACTGATACAGGAAGATTAAAACCCTTTCCCACCCTACTGATTCAAACACCTTTGTCATTCATGTTAGTAGAGTATTCTCTTCTAACTCAAGAGCACATTAAAAAAAAATAAAATAAAAAGGAAAGAAAAAAAAACCACAAAACCCTCCAAACTTAGCCCTGCCACTGAAAGTGTTGTCACAGAAAAAAACAACGTGTGGAATATTCACATTCAGGCTTACGAGAAAATACAAGCAGTAGTGCCAGAATACTGCTAAAAATAGAAATGATCCTATTAAAGCCTATTTTTAAGAACATTTTATCAAGCCACACAATGTAATCATTAATATGTTATGGTCCTACATCATCAACAATATAATTTATGACTACTTATCTAAGCGAACATTGTCTGGTTTATAAATTAGTAATTAAAAACAAAACTAATGTGGAATTGAATTATTCCACTAGATAAAAACAATAACTAGACTTGCATATTGATTTCCAGGGAAGAATTCTGCAACACACCTCAGGACATAAGTATTCAATAGGATCAAGAATATACTCACTTGAAAGATACAGGATCTAAAAGTAATTAGTCTTGTCACATACTGAATTCAAGTATATACAGTTGGCAACTGTTTTATTTGCATTATGCTATTTCTACAGAAGAAGCGTTTGATTTATGAAGAAAAAACAAAGGAAACCGCACAACTGTCACACACTAATAGGAAAAAAATGTTCCAGAGACTTTCTTCCACATAATTTTCTCATTTATCTTTAAAAATTAGCATGTTCTAAGCACCTGAACCTGCAGCTCCTTAAGGGTTTTGCATTGCTGTGTATGGATCCTTTCCCAGGACATGAGATTTTCCTGATATTCTTGTTGCTTCTCCTCAGCTGCTTTCAGCAAGTCACAAACATGTTCTAACTCCTTTAACTCAGACACCGTTTTGTCCCTCACCTGCATAGTAGCATCACAGGAGAAAAATGTAAGCGTAAAACTGTAAATTAATTGTTGTTATACTTAATGGCTTTCCATGTCAGTAATAAATCTGAAATTCTACACAAGTTACATAATATCTCATATTTTATAAAATACTGACAAAGTTACAAGTTCACCGTTGGAGAAATTTCCATCTCTGACTACATTTCATTAAATGACTCAGTAACATTCACAACAACCTAAAACATCGTGCAAGGGTTAGCAGTTCATCATGCAATACCTAAATTTTGATTCTATTTTCATTGCAATGTATTTTAGGAGATGGTATACAGACACACTAAGCAGCTTATAGGAAAAGTTCTGATCATACAACTACTGCAGCATTTGAAATGAAGGCAACACCTAATGCCATCTGAAGCCACTCACAATGCCATGGAAATATTAGTTAAAGATCAGAAAATATTTATCTCCATTCTGCAATTCAATCACAGAAAAATAAAGTTAGTATGGAGTAAGATGAACACCTAAGATGCTTCTCTGTGAGAACTAATTCTGTTCTCTAAAACAGAACATCTCAGGCAATGTGAAATGTGTCCCTGCCTCAGCTTTATCACTTAAAATATTTTACTGAACTGTGAAACTGAGGAAAGTGATTTCCCTAATGTTTTTGTATTCTGATACTAACAATTCTGATGCTTAATAATGTGTTCACTGTATTCCAGTATTCAGATCCCTCTGCTGAAAAACTTAAAACTCATCTCTGTGTGGATTCTCTGTTTTAACTGCTAGTTACAACAAAGCAGTCTTACAGTAGATTTGCTTCCCTGCACAACTTTCACAGCTGTTCTGTTGAGGGATCTAGTTTTAAAATCATCATCAACAAAATCACATTTAAAAGTGATAAAAGAATTCTTGAATCCTAAAATAGCAGCCCAATTCCTTAGTCATTACTCTAGGAACCACGTCTAAAGTGTTTGCAATTGGGTGGTATCCAAAAAACTCCCAGCTCACAAATAAGAGTTAGTAGAACATTTAATGAATTTTAAAACAATTTTATGCAAGGAAAAGAAAAAAAGAAAGAAAAAGAGCCAGTACCTTGTGACTTCTAACCAAAGGATCACAATAATGTAGGAAAGATCTATGTACTGCAGAATTGTTTGGAAACTTGCTTCATTACTGCAAAACTTACCTCATCTACTTGTAAGCATTCATTTTCTGTTATTCTTTCATTGTCATTTAAGACTGTTCCACATCTGGATTTCAATTCTTCTACTGCTGTTTGTAATTTTTGTACCTAGGACAACATATATTTTTCACACACATTTGCAAGGTATTTCTTTTAACTATAGAAAAGATAGAATCATTAGTATGAAGCATAAAGGAAAACGTTTCTAAATAGATTTTCAGCATTTGTCATTATATGAAATTATTTACTTTAATTATCCTACTCACTACAGCAAATATAAAAGATAACCCAGTAAAAGCACTTTGATACCAACATTTTGTTTTCAGCAACAGAAAATGAGCTAGAGTTGTGCTAGAGAAGCAGCCAGTATGACTCACCTTTCTCTCACCAAACAACAAGTATCACTGACAGTTCCCACCTGGACTCACCACAGGTATGAGCTAGGGAATTTCATCCCACTCACTGCTTAAAGCTGGCTGTTCCCTGCAACTGCATCTCCCATCCTAAAGCTGGCAATAACTTTAATTGTGGTGATGCATTCCACAGGCAAGGCACACACTGATTGTTCTTAGATTTTGTATCATGTCTTTTCTCTTGTCAAAGGTTTTTAAAAGAAGGTAAATATTGTCAGTGAAATGGTGTCCATACTATAGCAGAAATATATACAACTTTAAATCAATGTTCAAAAATGTCTTCTGAATAAATAAAGCCAAATACAAAAAAGGAATTGATAAAAAAGCCCATTTTCAGTCTGATTTGTATGTTTTGCCTGTAGTTCCAATGTGGAGCTATCTATATAAACTCTTACAACATTACTTGAATGCTGGTTTCCTATTCTTAGGAATATGGAAATCAAGATATGACCAAGGGAGGTAAAATGTCATTGGATGTATCCACTAAAGGCATCGGACTCAAAGTTTGCTTTAAAAATACAGTTTACTAGGTTGCCAACTTGCTTTTTAGGAAGCAAATCTTTCCTAAGTATGTATTTAGGTCAGTTTGCTTGAATGAGCTTCCACTGGGCATCACGCAATTCAGTAAGGATTATGTGTACTAGTAATAGTGTGGAGACTATTCTTGGATGCGGTTTATAATGACACTCTCTTCTGTCATCCTCGACGTTACCACAGTATTACAATTGCCGTGACAACAAATCTGTTTGATTACGAACAAAACCTTTATCATTTCCTCAGAAATGCTTACAAATATAAAAACCATACTTGAACCTTTCAATTATTCTAGTCACCTGATTTTTGTACTGTTCAACAAGGTTTTCCTGCAGCTTTGCCTTTTCTTGCAGATTTAGCAGCTCATTTTCAACAGAAACAGTACTGTTTTCCAATGTAGCAAGGTAAGCCTGGATTAAAACATGGAAAATATAGAAATTGTAAGAGTGTTATTAGAATAACACGATCTGCAATATGCTATTACTAGCAAACGACCTGTAGGCATTAATAAGTGACATATTTATCTTGTAAAAGAAAAATGATAGCCCACAGCTCGATGAAAACATTTATTTTGGAGGAGAAATACAATACAAAGCCTGTAAACTCTTTAAAACTTGAAATTAATAGTTGAGCTAAACTTAGATCTTTAATTTGAAAGAAAGTTTTATAAACATAAAGAACATTTGCTAGTTAAGCAATTTTGGAGCTACCAACAGTAAAATAAATGACATCCTGGTTAATCAGATGGTTAAACAACCTGTTCCTAGCTTTGCCATAGATTTCCACTGATAAATTTTTAATGTATCATGTTCATTTACTGTAAAAAATGGATGACAAAATTTATTCTACAGGTTTGGGATCTCTAGACAGAAGGCCCAAATGGAATTAATGTGGTTACTTCATTGGTGTATCAGAAAAGCAGAATCATTCAACAACAATTTATAATGCTCTCACCTTCAATTTTTCATTTTCAAAGTAAATCTTTTCATTTTCAGAGTTAACAGAATTTAGCTTTCCAAGAATTTCCTCATCTGAGTTTCTTCTCCATTCCTCCTGTTTTTTCAGGTCTTCCAAAACGATTGTGATCTGCCTTGTTAGATAGGCAAGAACTTCTGCATAATATACAATACTTCCAAAACTCTCACTATGCAAATTAAATTGTACCTTAACACATTGTTCTTATTTTATTTACAAAAATAAAGGGAGAGAATGCATTTAAGCATCCCAAGAAAGGAGTACCTTTTAAAATAAAAAATCTATCCAAAAGAGTGGTCCATCAAGGAAGTGGTCCTAGCTCATTTATAAATTAATTCATTACTCAGAGCACCCAAGCATACTTCCAAGACAACTATGTATACACCTACTTGACAAAATGGAACGATATTGAACTTATAGGGTCTATCAGATTATGTCCTACTAAGAACATTCCATAGTTAGTTTAGGAATGGTACTCTCCATTATTAAAAGCAACAACTTGTGCTGTGTCTCGCTATTTGCTTTCCATGTTAATGAAGTTAAACAATGAAACTTGTTTTGCTGTTTAGTTAGTCATACACTGCCTACTAGAACAAATCTTGCTAGAATGATACATTTCAAGCAAAGACTTAAGTGTTCAACTAAAATTAAACCAGCAAAAAATATTTGGAAGCAGAATGAGTACTTGAGGGAGGTATCATAGATGCTCCCCTTTTCTTATTCTTTCCTAGATGCCTCTTCATATACACTGCACCAATAGTGGGCTATATAAATTTCTGGCCTGACGTCACGTACCTGCACTCCTGTTAATTTAAAATATGTTGAAAATATTTTCACAGACATCAGATTTTCTGAAATAAAGTCAGAAGGGTCAAGCCAATTTAATTTGAGCTGTTAAATAGTTGAGGAGGAATCAAGTCCTTTGTAAACTGAACATTCTGCCTTAGACCTAGCATAAAAGCACCTTTTGCTTATGTTGAATTACCAACAGAAAAGGTAAAAGGCTATTTGTCATTGTCTGCCAAAGAAAATGATACATCCTTCATGTAAATTAATATTTGATTCCATAGTCTGAATAAGGTTGGACAATTTTGTGTTGCTTCTCCTTACAAGAATAAATTGTTCAAACATGCATCTGAAAGGAACCATTCTCTATCCTCTATTGGAGTAAAACATTAGTGGAACTGATATGATTTTGTCATCACTAGTCTGAAGTAGAAACTACAAGCCCAAGAACCCTCTTTTATCCTGCAGTAAATGCAAGGGTTAACACTCAAGCTGTTGAATCAGTTACTAAATAAGGGTTCTGAGGAAGCAGCATGGTAGCTACTAGCAAGTTCAGGCTAATCAGAAGTATGCAGGGGAAAGAATATGGGAATGAAGTTTTTAAAAAGGTTGTGAAATGCAGGAGAAAGAAGGCTAAAATCTTAAATTTGTTCTAGTCTCTGACTTCTATATTCTGCTCAGAATTCTAAAATACAAATAAATAAACTTGATTACATTGTCAACACTGAGTCCTACACAACTAAATATCAAGACTATCTCCCTACAGAAACAAAAAAAAAAAAAATAGATCAACAGTTTAACTTACTTCTTAAGATCTTCTATTTGAATTTCTAATGTTGTCTTTCCTTCAACGATTCTATCATGCTGGCTTTTCCAGACAGCAGAAGCTGATAGTATCTCAGACAGTTTAACTTCCTAGAGAATACAGGAATTACAAATTCTGTAACAAAAGAATGTCACTGAAGAATGCCATCTAGTTCTACACATTTTTCTAAATACAAGAGCTATTTAATATGAGATGGCTTTTTTCGGATCTCCCTAGAATAAAACAATGTAAATTTTGTCTTGTCTCCAAAGAAAATAAACAAAACTATCCACATTTTAAAAAAATAAAATCTAAGTACAGATTTGCTTTCAAAAGACACGGTAAGGCACTGGCACCGTATATCAACAGTAGTATACAACAATATTTCAAAATTTAAGATGCAAATATTTTCTTAAAACAAAAATATTTGTCTCCAATACATCTCTACTACATATAAATTACATAAATTAATACAAAAATAAAAATAAAATGCTGCCAAAACATTTTAAGTATTTAAAAAAAATAGAAAAGTTAAGAAATGCAAAGTAGGTAAAGTCCCTCAAGGAAATATGGATAATCAAGCAACACATGCTATCTTGAAAGTACACCAGGACGTCAGTGGGTAAAGAAAACAACAGTTCAACTACAAAACATCAAAAGTTCAGGAGTTAGTTGCCATCTGTACTTAAAGTACTTTAAGTACTGAAAGTACTAAAAGTACTTAAAGATCCACTACTGTGTTCTCACAAAGATGAATGAAAAGAAACAAAAAAAACATTATTAACCACCTTCTGATATACTGACTGGAAAAATACATCTTTAATACTGACATATCCAAAATCACAGCAATACATCTAAGAGAGGAATTCTAATCAAGGCAGTAAAGATCTCAGCACAGTTCTGTTTCATCTGTCCTTTTTGAACAAATAGACACTGTAGGAAAATACAGGGCAAGAATCTAAGGAATAATTTGGATTTAGGAGGTTCTGTACTTGGATTTTAAAAGTTTCAGAGCAAGCAGCTTAGAAACAGAAAGCAAAGTAACAACATGAGATGCCATACAGTGATAAATAAAGAAAACAAGGACTTCAAACTCCTGTCATGGGTTCTCAGTTAGTATAATGTGCTTTGAGTTAGTCAATGTATATCAATAAAGGTCTAACGGGAAGATCAGGAGAGGTGTAACTGAAACCTGATCAGACTCCTCTTACTCACTAGTTTGAAACGTACAACCTTATGGCTTAAGACATTCACAAAGTTTTAACAAAACAAAAGCAGTGAATGCAGTAGCAATTTGCATGTCACTTCCAGCAACCTTTTCCTTAAGCAAGGAGCAAAAAAATTTGAGAGAGAAAAACACAGCACAAACAACCAACTTTTCCTATTTCCCATGGGTGAAAGTCTCCCAGTTGTTGAGTTTAAAGCAGTACAGCACAACATTGCTCACAGCATAGTCACTCACACGTTCTCTTATTCTGGAGGTTAAATTTTCCACAGCTGCTTCAAAGCATTCAGCTCTTCGTATCTGGGATCTGATTGCTTTTTTCAGAGCAGTCTTCTTTTGCTCACTTGTTTCCTTTAAGGTTATCATCTGTCGCTTATATTCACGAACCTGCAGTTTCCACTCTGCTATTTTCTTTTCTAGAGTCTGCAGCATAATTAAACATACTGTTTTCAAATTCTACACCTTACACATTATTTTGTGACATAACATAATCAGGAGTACCGATTACATTTATAATCTGTTTCCATAATGCCTTTGTGTCTCGAATCCTGTGGTTGATACAAGGAGATAGCCAAGGTATGTACAGCAACAGGCAAGAGAAAATACATGTTGAAAAACTCAGTATTAAGATGATCAAGAGAAGAGATTGAGGAGGTGCAGAAGCAGGCAGGAGTAGGGAGAAAGAGAGAAATCTAACCATTGCTATGTGCTCTTGGAAATGAATGCCGAATCAATGTAGAAGGCATGGCCCATTTTATATGACAAGCAAAATAAAAGTGGCTTCATCATCCCCAGTGATGATTTCCATAAAGAATATTAACCTAACAATGCTCCTAGTGACATCCACTGATGTAGCAATAATCAGTTGTGAACCAATAGTGAGCACACTTAACTAGGGTAGGACATCAGTATAACTGCCTATGAAATTTGGATATGAAAATTAAGATCTTGGATTTATATCCTAATTGGATAAATATACTAATTGTAAGAATGATTAATTAATGTTTCCTACATTTGAGTCTAGGTCTGACACTTAACTACGTTCTACATGAATTGAACTCAAGAATGACATGCCATTTACCTACTGACTACGTTAATGTGCCAGCCTTATTCAGTGTCTGTGATTTTCCAAGTAAAAGATGGTCTCAAGTACTGAGACTCACCAAAAAGGAAACCTACTACTTCAAAAATATTAAATTATAAAAAAAGCCCAAATATGAAGGAAGTATAATCTGACAATTTTTAATAAAAAAACGTGTGAGTTGCTGGGGTGGGCAGGGGTGTGTGGGTGGGGACACGACAGAATAGAACACCCTCAATAAATAGAGAAAAGGGTAAATCTGAGTTTATGCACAGACTTCAACTGTTGGTATAACAACTGGTATCTCCTGTTATAACCGCAAGAGGTCACAATCACACTAAGAATAAGTGCCTTGGGCATTATTCAGTTGCTGAGGTAAATTTAAATTCAGAACTAATTTCCTAAAGGTTATGCTAAGATTTTGCAACCTCTTGTCCAGATATTAACAAAATCATCACTAGGATTTAAGCTGGCAACTGACTTCGCACTTTTTGAAAAGCAAACAAACAAAACTTCTAAATAAAGTTTGAATGAAAATACAACTGTATATCAAACTACTGTATCTAATGAAAATGTTGGAATTCTATAATTGTACTAGCTAGAACAAGAAAGTAATTTTTATTCTTAAGAAAATGAGGTATTTTTAGACATACACTATTTTTTTTAGTTGAGTTGCTACAGGTTCTTCAACAATTTCAGATGATGCAATTAATAGGGATTATACGCTACTACAAAAAGTTCAGGAATTAGAAAAACACTCTTTTTTTAGCCAGTGTTTTCTCAATCATGCCTATGTTCTTGACAATTTTCAAATACTGAAATCTGAAGCCACACAGAGCTCCAGCCTCTGACACAACCTCTTCTTTGCCTTGCTCTAAAGCCAATAACTGACGCAAATGTCCAATTTGCTTCTTGCTTTTCTGCACAGAAAATGGAAATAATTTCACCTATCTTAAACAAAGTGAGGCTAGACATTAGTTTTAAGTGTTTCTCTTTCCATCAGTATTAAGAGGTTTATTGATTCCTTCACAGTCAATAAAAACAAACAGGTGGTGATTCATCACCCCTATCTTACAACAGAAGCTCATGCTGGGGACTTGCCTATCTCTTTCTATTGACTATATAGAGACCACCTCAGGATTGATATTTGTCTTCTAGATAGCACAGTTAGCTGAGTGCAAATGCTTCTGTGTGTGCTTAACTTCTATTCAGCAGAACTGTTAGCATGCATAATTTGAGAAAAGAATAACAAAATAATCCCCCTTGCAATTAGGACAGTGTGGTCAGGCAGAGTGTGCAAAATATAAATACTAATGACTTTTACTGTTTGGGATTTTTCTTTCACCAAGATTTGATTTCAAGGGATACTTTAAGATTTAAATCTCATATCTGAGTTAAACTCTGGTCACAATAAGGCTTTACTAACTTTTTACAAATAAACTGAAACACAAGTAAAAATATGTTGACCTGTATTTTCACTTTTAGTTTATCATTTTCCACTTCTTTTCTTTGAATCTGACACTGCAGGTGAGCTTGTACTGCCTTTACTGATCTTGACAGGTGGCCTTCTTTCTGTACATTGACCTAAGAAAGAGAAATAAACACAATTGCATTTGTCTATAGAGACAGGCTACATAATGCTATCTATATTTTTTTCTACTTTGCGGTAGTTTCTAGCTGACATTTGAATGTTCTCAAAACCTGGAAAACATAAAACATGCTCTACAAGTATATTCACAAGCAGTGACTTATCACTAATATTATTAATGTTAAATAGAAATCACAAACTTGAAAGAATGTATGTATAATTGATGCCTTGTTTAATCTCTTAAGTAGTATGAAGGAGGTCTGGAAGCATGAACTCAGAAATCCAAGCTGAGCAAAGGCATCTACCTACCAGTTTGACCAAAATTAAGCCACACTGATCAGCTCTGCCTGGACTAAGTCATTAAATACCAAATATCACCACCTGCTATTAGAAGTATTGATACACTTAATTCAAACTCTAATTTGGGGGCGATACATAATGCACAAGGGAAGAGGCAATTTATGTCACCAGAACTTTGGTCAGATTATTCTGTGAAATTTCTTGCAACTTGATTCCTTTGGCTCATTCTAAATAAGAAATAATGAAAACAGGCAGAAAGAAGTCATATTGCCAGTATAGACAAGAATAACATTGTAATGCACCAGTAAGAAAGGCAGGCGCAGACTCAGCAGGTATTGATGAGAATGCCATTTTTTGGAGATAACATAAGAAGCAGCAAGGAGACAATAATTTATCCCTTCAGATACAAACTGTTCTACATTAGATAGACCTCTAGTCAGGACATGGCGTGCTGTACAGATACCATCAATCCTGACATTTGCTGACATTGTGATCTTCAGAATCTTTATAGGCTTTCCTGTTCAGCATTTCTACTTTCAAGCAAAACTTGCTGTGAAAACATCCTGCTTCATTTCAATATAAAGATAAGGACACACCAATTGCAGGTGTGAAAGCGGGCACCCCCACAACTCCTCTATTACAATTAGCTGGCTAAGTTTATCCTGCAGCCAAGTGATATGATCTCTCGATTAAGCAAAGAAGAATTCTTAAAGAACATTGTGATGGTTTGAGAAAACCCATAAGAATTCATTGTCATTCAGACAATTATTCTATCACCCGATGACCCCTCCCCACCCAGAAATGGGTAATCTGGAACACAAAGAAGCATGAAGTTTGAAATGTAAATAGATATAACAGAATAAGACTAAAACATTAAAATAATACTAAAGAACCAGTATTAATCCCAATACTGATACAAGATATAAAAGAATTATACTAAGCCAATTATATCAGCAGGAAGCTGTGCACTCCCAGCAGTGGACAGCAAATGTCAGACACTGCAAGTGCAATGGCTTCAGAAGGAAAAGAAGGTCTCAGGGATCTGACACCGGAGCAAAGAACAATCTGGATCACCACCACCAAGGGAGAGCAAACTACGCAGCAAACATTTCTAATTTATATTGAATGTGACATTCGTGGCATGAAATAATCCTGTTGGCCAGCTTGGGTCAAATGCTCCTCCTTGTCCCTGCACCCAGCAAGGCTCGAAAACATTGAGACCTTGAATCTCACAAAACCTGGATGGCCATAAAGTAAACATTTTCATTAATTCAGACACTAGAGTCTTCTAAAAGTGCAATTTTCCCCAGCATCAGATAAAAAGTTAGTCCAGTGTCTCTCAGCCCAGGACAAAAAACTATGGCTCTCAACAAACCCCAAGGAGTTACAAAAATCAAAGTACAGCATTGTCCCCTTAAAAGTTTAATGGAGGCTACTCTGTCCCTCACTAACATTGAACCACGCTGCACTGCATACACATAAAGTCCACTTTAGGTATGCAAGTACTGTAACACTGTAAAATAATTTTGAAACTTTTGAAACTCTTATAGCACCTTCTTATATAGGACAGACAATTCTTCTCTTCCTATGTTGGTTGCCACACTGAGCCTCTTCCTTTGCCTCAGAGAACGTATGAGATCTTCTCAGCCTTTAGTGGTATTAGCTCTGCTGTCAGTACTACCTTTCCCTATCTGCTGAGCTCAACGAGCCATGGAAACTGTCAACAGTATCTGTTTAGTTTACTCTGTATTACTTCATTGTATCTGTTTTTTTACCAGAACTACAGCAAATCTGGAAATGAGAAGCCAAAAACCACTAGTCTAGATGTATGCCCCTCCCTGAACTGTGGGACATAGCCTTCTATGATGTTATAACTGGTTGGCTGGATGAGGGGAGTGCAGATGTCATCCACCTTGATGTCAGCAAGGCTTTTGACATTGGCTCCCATAACACCCTCATTAGAAAATTAAGGAAGTGTGGGATAGATGAGGGGACAGTGAGGTGGATTGAGAGCTGGCCACGTGACAGAACTCAGAGGGTTGTGATTAATGGAGCAGGCTCAAGTTGGAGGCCTGTAACCAGTGATGTCCCCCAGGGGTCAATACTCGGTCCAGTCTTGTTCAACTTATTCATCAATGACCTGGACAAGGGTAGTGAGTGTATCTTCAGCAAGTTCACTGATGATACCAAACTGGGAGGTCGGCTGGCACTCCAGAGTGCTGTGCTGCCATCCAGCATGACCTGGACAGGCTGGAGAGCTGGTCAGAGAAGAACCTAGTGAGGTTCAACAAGGGTCCTACACCTGGAGAGGAAGAATGCCAGGCACCGATATAGGTTAGGGGTGGACCTGCTAGAAAGCACTTCTGAGGAGAAGGATCTGGGGGTCCTGGTGGATAATAAACTACCCATGAGCCAGCAATGTGCCCTTATTGCCAAGACAGCCAATGGAATCCTGGGCTGCATAGGGAAGAGTGTGGCCAGTAGGTCAAGGGAAGTCATTCTTGCCCTCTACTCGGCACTGGTGAAGCTACAACTGGAATACTGCATCTAGTTCTGGGCTCCCCAGTTCAAGAGGGACAGGGAACTACTGCAGAGTCCAGCGCAGGCAACCAAAGATGATTAAGGAATAGGAGCATCTCCCTTGTGAGGGATGGCTGAGAGAGCTGAGACCTTATTAATGCTTACAAGTATCTGAAAGGTGGGTTGGAAGAGGATGGAGCTGGACTTTTTTCAGTGGTTCCCAGTTACAGGCCGAGGGGCAACAGGCACAAGCTGGAAAACAGGAAGTTCCATTCAAATATGAGGAGAAACTTCTTTCCGGTGAGGGTGACAGAGCACTGGAACAGGCTGCCCAGGGAGGTTGCGGAGTCCCCTTCTCTGGAGACCTTCAAGACCCACCTGGATGCAGTCCTGAGTAATGTGCTCTGGGCAATCCTGCTTTAGCAGGGGAGGTGGACTAGATGATCTCTAGAGGTCCCTTCCAACTCTGACAATTCTGTGATTTCATGATTCCATGACATTAGTCTTAAGGACAATCTGTATCTCTAATAGATTTGGGTACAGTCTTTATGATTTTAGAACATTTCTGTAGGAAACATCTTTCAGGATTTTCCTTTTTTTTCCCATAGATCTTTAAAATAATTGCTTTTCTCAGCAGTTAAAATTTGTAAATACGAGTCTATATTGGGAGAAAACATTCATTGCAACAGAACTGGTCACTTACCTTTTCAAGCTGAAGCCTGGATGAAAGTTCTTTAACATGTTTCTCCATTTCAAGTATTTTTCTCCTGAGATTCTTCATGCAAAAAAATTAATAAAGAAATTATTTTAATGTCTGTACACAGCAATGCAACAGTAGTGCACACTAATGAGCATTTCAGCTGTAAAGTTAAGTGACGATATCATCATTTGGTGATGATAAACCACAAATACACCCACTTCGCCACTGTCACTTGAAATTGTATGATCCCGTGATGAAGCTGTTTTCAGACAGTACAGCATAGAACAAAAAGAGACAGAAATTTTATTTACTTACAGTATTTTGTGTTTCGTTTTCACTTAAATTCTGCATCAAAGTGGCAAGGTTTTTACTGTTTAACTGCAAGTCAAAAGCAGGACACATTAAAAAAATATTTCCAATTATAATTGATCCAGTGGTTTTTCAACGGTTTTGATTCTGGTAGATATAATTTGCTACATTTTCAAATTCGGTACCTAGGAATAAATCTTGCATAATCATGATCAACTTAGAGTTAGTGGTTTAAACCAATTTATTTTGTCACAGATCTTCATAGCTGAAGAAAACAAGCTATTGTCATTCCATATGCAAATTTAATTCTTTATTTTAGCTGAAAGAGCTTTAAATACCATAAATACTTATGTGTTGCTTCAAAAGGTAGTCAAATAGTAAAAGCATTTTTACTACTCATAATATTTATTAATATTAAGTATTACAAACTTTCAGAAACTTCCGTTAGGAGAATTTGAAGACCGAACAAGAAAGCATAGGCTGAGAGATCACAAAAATCAACCTAATTTAACAGTTACTACAAATCCAACGTATTTTATGTGCCCATAACTTTCCATTAAAAAAAAAAAAAAAAAAAAAAACTTGTAGGACTTTCAGACTGCAAATTCTAAACATTTTAATTTTACTAATAAAGAATAAACCCCCTGCCTCCAGGTGGAAACTCTGGCATCAAAAGTTTTACTACAATTCCTTGCAAAGCATTCATCTTTATCGTAGCCTGCACATAATTCCTCAGAATGTTCTGTAATCTTGATGCCATGTTTATCTGTAAAGTCAGTAGGTGGACCCCAATTCTGCATCCAGGTTTCCACCTCTGCAAACTTATAAACATTGTATTCAGTAATAATCCTATCCTTTCCTGATTACACTGAGTCAGATCTGCTATCAGCAAAAAACTAATATATAAACAGGAACGCTGTTTTGTGAGCCCACAATAATTTATTAGCAAAACCAGAAGTTTAGAAACTTAGAAGACTTCCCAGAATTGAGAAGAGACTGGAAACCTAAATTATTCATACTATATTTTTACTCTCAGGAAATTGTCTTCCCTGTAGTTAGTTCTCTGTGAACTTTCTCTCTAATGATCAACAAAAAGTCTTCTGCTTTCAGACAGTTACCGTTGTCTGTGAAAACCTGAAAATCAAAAATATTAACTTTAACATTAGAAAAAAAGTTCAGAATAAGCGCCCTTTCAGATTGCAGGAACAAAAGTTTAGCTTTATGTTTCTGAAAGAAAGCTAAGAATGTAAACAATGACAAATCACATTTAATTTAAAAAAAAAATCTACATTCTTCAACAGGTTTCTCTGTGTGTTCCATATGACACTACTGTTAAATAGGAATTCATTGTGATCCACCTCTTGCTTTAACATTCGTAGCCTGCAAAATTCCTTCCAACTTTGCAGGAACAGGGCTATGCACAGGACATAACAAAATGTTGTATATGTCTATATATGTCTTCCCTATTTGTCTATTGAAGAATATGGTAACACTAATTGTTAGTGTAAGTCATGTAAGAAATGTACATTTGCATTGGTTCCACATTTATGCCTTACATATGCTTGGTGTTCTAGACTGTCAAATGCTTTGATCAGTAAAATATTTTCCATCTTAGGTGGCTTTTGTAGTTCTATGATAAACTTTTTTATATGGCTGAATCAGTGAACAGAGTTTTCCTGCATCTCCACATGGCACGTACATTTATCCCTCAAACAGCATTCACAATTAGTTAACATCTAGTATCACTCTCAATTAGGATACTGATCTTGCTAATTCAAGGATATCAACATAAAACAAGTTTCCTCTTCCTGAGCTTATTTTAAAGATCAATGAAATCTCTCATTTATGACTTCTAAGGGCCAAAGCCTGTGATATAACATGATGTAGTCTCAAACTGATCGCTCACAGAACACACCTAATCTACAAAGTAAAGGTTCCCTCCGGTGAAGGTGGAGGGCAAGATCTGGCCAGAGACTGATACCATGTTTCACAGCAGAGTTTCTCCAATTTGGAAGCAGCAAAGGCTTTTCTCATTTCCCAGTGTGAAAGAGCTCCTCACTAGGCAGGTCTGCACAGGAACATGATGCTGCCCATGTCATGGCAAGTCCAGAGGCAAGTATCAGCACCTAAGACCTTGTCAAGCATCAGGGACCTGCCATCACGCCCTTCCCTTCTCTAACCACCTCTCTCTGGCTCTACCCTCGCACTCCAGCATGACTGATACCCTGGCCAAGCACAAAGTTACCTTTGACTCCACTCAGTGCTCCACTGACTACTCCCTATTTTTCAGAAGTGGATTATCTTGCCTTCTCTACCCACCGGGATCCATTTCTCCTGCCTGTGCCAGGTGCTTCTCCATCAAAGTGATTTGTCAGACCAAGTTTACATTCTTACATCTGTATCTCCTTAGCATAATTGAGAATGTAAGTAACAGACATTGAGACGTTCATAACTAAAACCATCCCTTCCTCGCAGAATCAAGACTGCTCTGCTTCCAACTGTTGCCATAAGGTAAATAACTACACTCCAAACATCTACTGTTGGGGTTTTTTTTATTTTTTAATATATATTTTTATGTGTCTTGGGTTATTAGAGATTACATTTCCTGGCAGACCTCAACTTGTATAACACAGTACAGGTCTCCATGGCTTTTTCTTGGTTATATAACCAAAACTCAGTTCTTGAATTTAATTACTTTCAGTGAAAACTCCATATTGGAAGATTAAATTTCATGTTTCCTTTATTTTAGCTCATCTATCTAAGCAGAAAAAAAAAAAAAATATAAGATTTTTTCCAATAGTTTCAGTATACAATTTTTATGTCCAGCACTCTCACTCACCTATTTTTTGAAATATCACCTAGTTCCCATCTGTAACTTAGAAGTATGTTTTGAAATATCTGGTTTGAATCTTGTTAACAAAGTAAATAAAATGAAAAAAAAAAAAAAAAAGTCAAGCTTAATAGGAACAGAATGAACTTGCCTCAGTGGCATAAGGAAGAAGAAACTTTTCCTGAAGGTCGAAGTCCAATAAAGGAGAAGTACAGTTATGTACAAGTAAAGAAGAGGATGACTGTGATGATGATGACATTTTGTTTTAACTCTGTATAAAAAGACAGTATATGTTTAACATACATTGGTATTCTGTGAATCAGTAATTGACTCATTACTGGCATCCAAGGTTGTTCCCTGGGAAAAAATACAGTGTACCAGACCAAATAAACCCCTGTCTCATCAGAGATTTAACAGTTAATGTAACTGAAACCTTGCACATATATTCATGACTTAAGCAGCACTGAATTCACGCATTCCGTGCGCAGAAATCAAATCCCTCAACTGGATACACATGAAGGACAGAGTAAGGCTCCCAGCTGCGATTTTCCTCTTCCCTGCTCCCCATCGAGGCAGACGAGGAGCAGGGCCGCAGGGCACCCAGCAGTGGTCCTCATCCCTCTCCCCTCGCCAGACGCCCCTGCACCCGCCTGCCTGCGGCTCCTGCTCCTGAGAGCTCCGGCAGCGCAGTGTCCCCTCACCAACCCCTCCTCCGGGACAGTGTCCCCTTGCAGCCCCTCCCGCAGGGCAGTGTTCCCTCAGCACCCCCTTCGTCCGGGGCAGTGTCGCCTCAGCACCTCTCCCGCGGGTCAGTGCCCTCTCCGCATGGGGCAGTGTCCCCTTGAGCCCCCTCCCGCAGGGCAGTGTCCCTCAGCAACCGTCCTCCGGAGCAGTGTCCCCTCTCCGGGCTCCGCACCTGCGAACACCGTCGCCTCACCGCCGCCGCCGCCGCCGCTGCCCGCCGGCAGCCGTTGCCGGGGCAACCAGCCGTTGCCGCCACCTGCTCCCGCCGTGGCGGCCTCCTCACAGCCCGACTCGTCCCAGCGGCCCGGCGGGTACCGGCTCTCCCCGGGAGCACACACAAACACAAACACACACATTCCGGCCCCGGGCCGATGCGGTCGGCGGGGGACCGGTGAGACGGGGGCATCGGAGGCAGCTGCGCGGGCCGCTGCGGGCCTTGAAGAGCGGCGTGTGCCGGCGGCCTCCCTGGGCCTGGAGAAGCAGCATCGCACCTTCCCTGAAAGAAGGAGGTTGGTGCGGTGAGGATTCACAGGCGCTCCGGGACGTGGCTGTGTCCATTATCGCCCCACCCGGGGCCCCGCTCACCAGGAGCTGAGCAAGGTGGACAGGAAACCCGAAGGGCTCTGGGGAGCTTTGGATCCTCTATTTGTTGTCTTTCTGGGTGTTCCACTAATACATTTTTTTTCTGAGGTTAAACAGTAAGTATCGATGTAACCTGACTGTTGATGAAGCTTTTTTTTTTGGCTGCACGTTGTCAAGCCTTGTAGGAAAGCCACATATTTTGAAATAAACACACTCTGATGAAAAATAAACCAATCACTCTTGCATCACATCACATGGAAAACACTAGTGACACTTGAGGGTGTACTCCATAGAATGTCCGAGATTTTGCAATAGACATATGCAAAGAGAACTTTCAGACATTGAAGTGTGCAAAACAGAACAACACACATTATCAAACCAGCACAATGTGATATGAATATGATATGTATAGACCCATGTGAGCATACATACAGCTACATACAGAGATATATTCATATGTACATAGATACATATGATCATACGCAACGATAATCTACACATTAGTTTAGAGAAATGCATACTGATAGAAATACTGCTGTTTAATATGCTAAGTAAAGATCAGTGTTGGCAACCTACATTAAAAAAATATGGCATCAGGAGAAATAAAAATCAATATTAAATATAACCTCTGGTATAATTTGTAAACATGTGGGCATGTTTCTGTTTTCTTCTCTTGCTGGCAATGGAATTTCAGAAGTCAGAGCAGTTATTCGCTTTATAGACTCTTTGGAGAATATTATCTAGCCATGTGTGCACAGTAATAAAAATAAGAAAAGGCTAATTTCCAATCTTTTTAATTCTAGTAGAGATGAAATAATTCCATTATCCATTCTGGAGTGAGTGCCTGTTTGTATCTGAATTAAAAGGGAGAATTTTTTCTTTGCATGTGCAAAAGACCTAATGTTTTGCTCTCTGTAGGACCCATAGCCTTGAATTCTGCATTAACCATCTCTATCAGACCTTTGTTTTGGCACCGCAGTTTATGAGCTGTGACTTTGGTGTCTCATAGTCAGCTCAGACAGAATTCTTAATTTTACCTTCCCAGAACTTGCTATATGATTGGCTTATTTTTAAAAGAAAGCAATAAATTGTTGGAGTTACCTGAAAATGTGGTGATTGCTTATACAATATAGCAACCGCTATCAATTAGTGAGGGCTAATTGGCATGATAATTAGCATTTCATCCTGTACCTCATAAACAAAAAATGAGATACAAGTTTCAGTCCTTAAAACCACTTTTTAGTGACTGTAGTACAATCCACAGATTGCAATATAATTAAAGGAAATATGTCACACAGTTCCACAATGACATAATTACAAGCCTTGTGCTGGAGAGAGGCTTCTTTAGAAACCACAGGAACTCTGCTGGGTATTTGTCACGGCTCGTGACTTCATCTGCTCTAATGGTATAACTGAACCTTTCATTGCTGTCTGAGAAATTCAAGACTCCAGCACCTGTCTTTGCTCATTGTTTAATTTTGGCAATAGCCTGCTACCACAACAGTCTCACAAAAGCAGCAAATTTGCTGCAGCCATGTTTATACATTCTTCCTTCCCCATCCTTTTTTCCATGGTGTAATACTGACCAGAATTCCTTTCTCCCAGTAATCCTGAGACACTCGCTGCCTTACACAGAAATACATAGCCAGCAGAGATGGAGACGTGACAATATTCCTTCCCACACAGTCCTGTAAAACAAGTGTGGTGGATTTTGCCATTTCCCTGGCCTGTTTCTCCGCATCTCCCACTCCCTGTCGCAGGATGCCAGCTTTTCCAGCAGGTAGACAGGAAAGGCTTTTGCTCTACAGTGCACAGGGGCAGTGGGCAGCAGGCCGAGCTGCCCCATGCAGTTATGATGGTGTAGTGCTATTGAGCTCCCCACAGACAGGCACCCAGTCCAGGAACCTCATCTCTGCCTGGATGATTTAGCAGGAGCAGTAGATCATCTTCGCTCTGCAAAGAGCAGCAGTGAGTGTTTCTGCCCCCACTTTATGGTATGCAAGAAATACAAGGTAACTCCAAAGGACAGCGAAGTAGCAGGGAGGGCTTTCTCCTGAACAGCTTTTTACATGACAGCAGGGCTGGGTGTCCTTCATTTGGAGATTGCAGATTCAAAGTGGGACTTCCTAGTTTTTGGCCAAGGGTGTTTGGGAACATCTTACCCCAGGTGCAGGATAGGGCAGCTACAGTGATGCAGAACTTCCTTATTACATGTATTGACCTGCCTATATCAGCGTTCCCAGTGCTAATTGTTCTTCTCCATAACACCAGCTGTACAGGTGCCACTCCTCATTTCCAGGTGAGTCACTTCCAGCTCAGTCAGACATCTCAGCTATTTGCAGAAGACTTTTTACCTCTTTGAAGGAGGGAAAAATAGATTGAATTTATTTCTGTTTTACTAAACAGTCTTATAATCCATTTGCATTCATTCTCCAGCTTAGACTTTCTCACTGTGCAACTCAACCCAGGGGGTGAGTATGAGCCCTGTTTGTTCCCCTTTACAATGAGCATCTCCTGCAAAACTGCTTGCTCCTCTTCCTCAATTGCTACAGACCCTTCTTTACACTGCAAAATGGCCAGAGAGCAGGGCCACGTCCCAGAACTAGGGCAGGTACCACAGGAGTCTGTTCAAGACTTGGTAAATGGGATAAAGACCTTAAGGGTGGAAGAAAGTGCAAGAGGATACATCACAGAGCGGAATTCCAAGCAAACGGGTAGAAACAATTGAGTGCACATTGTATTTTCAAGATTAAGATAGCTTAATTTGTATAAATACAGTTTAGTTGCTGAAATTCCTTTCCAAGAGGAAGGGGCACACTCAAATATATAACTTCAATTTTAGATTTAGATTTTGGAAGGCCTGATGCTTTATCTGTCCAAATTCTCTCTCTTATCAGTGATGGCCTATTAAAAAGTAGCCCTGGAAATTCTACATTGCAGCAAGCAAAGGCAGAGACCCTTTTGTTTATGGGTGGAGCAGACAGCTGGGCTGCGGTTAGGGAGACACAAACAATACCTACAGGAAAAGGAGAAGTTCCTTGGAAGTGCTTAATGTGGCCAGCTGGAACTGTGAGCGGAAGTCTGGCTGCATGTCACACACCGTAACAAAAGTGAAGCCATTCTCCCCCTGTAAAAGCAGGGATCCCATACTCAGCTGCTTGCTCCTGGTGCTGCTCAGGAAAGATGCTCTCAGATTTTCCAGATTTCTGCTCAAGTGCCTATGGGTTCCCCAGTCCTAGGCACTCTCCATGGGAATAGTAGTTCCTATTGCTAAAAAAATCCAGCTTTTCCATGGTGGGAGGGCTGACCATGGTGGGAGGGCTGATCTTGCCCATGGTTAGCACAGCCTGGCCATATCTTTGCAGAGGCCAGGCCCACATGGGGCACAGGTGGGCTCTGGCTCTTGGGATTTTGTCAGCACGTGGCTAAGAATAACTATTCAGGAGAGATGTGGGCCAGCAAGGTCCTAACTTATCCCATGCTGGGAAGCTGGGAGGAAGCTGGGAATTGTTGCTCACTTGGGGGCTGCTCCTGGCTCCTTCAGCCAGGGAGGAGGAAACCTGGCAGGTGATCACCTCGTACTCCCATGCGTGGGTCTCCAGCCTGTGCCAGTTCCATTTGGGCATCCTTCACCCTCACAGGCAGGTTTTGATTTTGGTATTTCTGGTTATCACCAATGAGAAATCAAAACACAAGTCCTATGAAAAGGTACAGCTACAAGCCTGCAGCGGGGAATAGAGTACAAGCCCCTTTACATGCATTTATTAGTGCATTGGTATCTTAAGGTATCTTAAACGTTAAGATTTTCAGTTTTAAAGAGTCATGTGAAAAAGTTTTCACATGAGAATGCCCTTAAGGAGCAGCAAAATCATGATCTGTTAACCACCATTAGTAAATACATAAATAACAAGCATCAGTAACACCAATAATAACAGCTGTACCATTCTGTTGTTTATAAATTAACAATGAGAGTGCTGGACTGTGAGAAGCTCCACAGTAAATCTATTGTAATCCATAAATGGAGTCCTTGCAAGCTATTTAACCATTTTAGAAACATGGCCTGTGACTGGTCTGAGTAGTGTTGGTCTGAGTAGCATGTCTGGTCTGAATATCCTTGATATGCAGTTTCATTTCTCCACATTTATTACACAAGTCAGAAACCTTTGCTTATGAGTTCCAGTGTTTTCCTTTTCCCCTCTTCTTAACCCATCACCCCCCTAAAAACTCCTGGCTGGCAATCATGCTGAGGACAGCAGTAATACTGGTCTAGGTGAAGTGTCAGAGTCATTAGGGAAGGCCTGGCAAGAAATCCAAGAACAAAGGCAGCTTGTTGCTACAGAGGCAGAAAAAGAAGCATGGACTAGTTCATCAGAGCTGGTGTTTGGGTAGTCTGTCTATGTGCCACTTTCCACTTGTAGCTATCAGAAGCTGAGTGAAGGATGAGAGACATGTCCCAGGTTTGCCTTCCACTCTATCTCAAGTATAGGTAGATGCTCACTATCAAACCCTCTTATTTGCAAGCCCCAACTCCCTCCCTCCTCTTCCTCCTTCGAATGACTGCTGTTTTCTACATGCATAGTGGCAGCTCCTTCATGGAATCAGGGTGATGACCTGTATACCTTACAATATGAAGCAGGTGGAAAGATAGGAAAATATTTCACATCTAACTTCCTAGTAAAAAATTACTTAAGAGATATCTAAGGCTCACAGGGTAAATTGCATAAACCATTTTAATTTACTGGTTTGCACTGAGGTGTCTACAACAAAAGGCTGAAGACTATGGAGTATGCATTGTTTAACCCTTTCTTGTATACTTCCCACGTGTCTCAGTAGCGTGTACTGCTGTGCAAAACCTGTGTTAAATGTGTAAGGATAGCCTTTTGTTCCTCATCCCTCAGTGGTGCAGCTAATGGAAAATTAAGCACTGGTTTGTTGAGGTTAGTTCCACTTACAATGTCAAATATTAAATTACAATTTGATGCATGGTTTACTTTCATGTAAGTGTATTAAAAAACACTGCTGTTTCATCATACATTTCTAGAGAATGAATTCAAGTTCAAACACGTAATGGTAAAAAAAGCCAATTTTAAAAGACATAAAAGGTAAGACCTTCAAAATGGTTAGTCACACTTAGTCACAAAATTAATTACTTGATATTAAAACTGCCTAAGGTCAAGCATTGCTGGAAAGTTGGTGTTCAGAAAGTCCACCGTATAATTTTGCTGGCTAATTTTGCCGGCTAATTTTGCCTACTGTGATATAATGGCTGGCTACAGTTACCATGTATTTGCCCTGTTCTCCCTGCAGGCAGAGCCTCTGTTCTTGAGTGGCCCTACCTTTGATGGAGGTATTTGATGAGTATGAGAGTGACAGACATTTCTATGCAACTGGGCAGAACCAGGTTAAAATTACAAGGTAATTCAGCCTTTTCCTCCTTCTACAAGCCATTCATGGCAAGCTTTAGAAACCTGGCTGGCCTGTTTCTATAAAATTTTGAGGTATGCCTTTTTCTTTTAGTCCTTATTTTATTCCTCATTTAATATCTTTCCTACTTTATTAATAGATCATGTGATTTTCTCCTGTGGTGGGTTGACCCTGGCTGGATGCCAGGTGCCCGCCAGAGCTGCTCTATCACTCTGCTCTTCAACTGGACAGGGGAGATTTTAACAAAAAGCTCATGGATTGAGAACAGGGAAATGACTCACCAATTACCATCACAGGCAAACCAGAAAATTAATTGAATTTAGGTCCAATCAAATCAGAGTAGGATAATGAGAAATAAAACCAAATCTTGAAATACCTTCCCTCCACCCCTCCCTTCTTCCTCGGCTTAACTTTACTCCCAGTTTTATTCCCAGTGGGGCAGGGAGACAAGGAATGAGGGAATGCAGTCGGTTCAGCACGTTGTCTCTGCTGCTCCTTCCTCCTCAGGGGGAAGATTCCTCACACTCTTCCCCTGCTCCACTGTGGGGTCCCTCCTATGGGAGACAGTCCTCCATGAACTTCTCCAACACAAGTCCTTTGCACGGGCTGCAGTTTTTCATGAACTGCCCCAGTATCAGTACCCCACAGGGTCACACATCCTGCCAGCAAACCTGCTCCAGCATCACCTCCTCTCTCTACAGGTCCTGACAGGAACCTGGTCCAGTGCAATCTTCCCACAGGGTCACAGCCTCTTTTGGGCACATCCACCTGCTCCAGCATGGGTCCTCCACAGGTTGCAGGTGGATATCTGCTCTGCTGTTAACCTCCATGGGCTGAAGGGAGACAAACTGCCTAACCATAGTCTTCACCTCGGGCTGCAGAGGAATCTCTACTCCAGCACCTGGAGCATCTCCTCTTCACTGACCTTGATGTCTACAGAGTTGTTTCTCTCACATATTCTCACTCCACTCTCTGGCTACAATTGCACAGAAACTTCTCACCCCTTCTTAAATATGTTATCCCAGAGGTGTTACCACCACTGCTGATGGGCTTGGACTTAGCCTGTGGCGAGTCCATCTTGGAGCCTGCTGGCATTGACTCTATCAGACATGGGAGAAGCTTCTAGCAGCTTCTCACAGAAAGCACCCCTGTAGCCTCTCTCCCCCACCCCTCCACCCACAGCTCAAACCCAATACATCTCTGTATTCATTTTCACACATTTCTGTGGCTGACAGTTCATGGGCATGACTTTGTTTGGAACTGACACTGGAAACTTAATCACTTCTGTGCTCTGTCACTGGAGCAGAAATGGTGCTTGTACAGAAATCTTCCTTCCCCCCTGCTCACTGTGTTTGTCTAAGTTTTTTTTCCTCACCTCTCCTTTTTCTGAGTACACTGCCATGGAGTCAAGCCATGTCTGTATCAGGTCACAGAGAAAAAAGGTACAGCAAAGTAATGCAGAGAAAATTGTACAGCTGTGTATACAAATCCCTTCATAAATACTAAGAGGAGACATTAGAGCAACAACAGCCCAGCTAAGAGTTATTTAGTTTTCAACACTTTTCAAACCCTGAAAAGTCAGTATTCTCTGGAAGAATATTTGAAGTAGACTGTAAACAGCTAAAATAGAGCAGTATCTATATAATACAGATAGACAGGATTTGTGTTTTGTCTGTGGAAAGAATAACTGTAGGCTTATTAACTAGAGTACTATAATCAGTTATCTTAAATTAAAACTGTTCAAGTTTTAGTAAATTAAACTCCCATGTAACTATTTTATAATAAGTAAGAGTTACTTCAATTTCATATTAGCTTTCTTAGTAGTTAGCACTCTTGAAACTGTAAAGAAATAGCTATTGCAGTAGAAATTATTTGACTTAATTGAGGTTAATGTATTTTTGAGATTTAAAATCATATAAATGTGGTGAAGGTCAGGTCACCTGCATAGTATGCATATAGAATATGCATACAGTTAAGAATAATCAACTTTTTGTAATCCTTTACGTAAAATCAAGAAGAACTCATCAAGACTCTCTGCTATTAAAAGTGATATTCGGATCAGAAGAGGAGGTTTGCATAGTACAGCTGCAAGAGGCTCCCTCATAATATCTACAGTTCCAATGGGACCTAAGGCTGATGTGTTTCCACCATGTAAAATTATTGATCCTGACACCAGAACAGATGGTAAGGTCATTTTATCATGGTCTGTCTCGATTTGATGAAGGCCAAGGTATGTTTTTCACAGAATCACAGAATCTTAGTGGTTGGAAGGGACCTTTGAGATCATCGAGTCCAACCACATTAAAAAAAAAAAAAACCCAAACAAACCACCAAACCACAAAAACAACAAATAACAAAAAAAAAACCCACACAAAAACAAACAAACAAACAAAAAAGCCACCCACCAACTAAACCCCACACCCACAACCTCACGCACAACAGCATGCTTTCCTGCCCCCTGCACAAAGTGAAATTGCAAAATTAATACATTTTCTGTGGGCATTTTAGCTGAGCTCCCAGACTTTATCAACAGTATTTTATTCCATCTGGAAGCACTTGTACAAGTGCCAGGTCAGTTTTTGTCTGTGCTTTGTGGCAGAAACTGTAGACTCAACATTTCTCATTCTTCATCATTAATTATCATTTTGTTAACTGTAAATGACTTAAATTTGCTACTCTGGTAATTCAGTGTGATACACATCACCAAACACAGGATCTGTAATGGAATTTAATCTCACTGACACCAGTAGGAATTTTGTGAAGTGGTTCCAGGGCTTTATTTTTGCTCTGCTCTTGCAAATATTTTAAATAGAATTAGCCAATATGTTCTTACAAAGAGTTTCTCATTTTGGTGGAAGGCTCACTTTCACTATGTTGTAATATTTCGCTGTTCATGGAAGAGAGACATATACTCTGTGAATGTAAGGAAAGGGTGGAAACAAACATCCGCAATGCCGCATTTATTTTTGTCAGTAGCTGAAGGAATGAAACTGATACTAAGTACTATTTTGAAAGCGTTTTGAAATGAAAGTATCTTGAAAGATCAAAAGTTTGAATGATAGCTAACATACATAACAATTCTTCTATTATTTATCTTTTCAGCTGCAAGTTATGAAATCAACTTTTATAACAGCTTTTGTGAATACTTTTCCTCTATGACCTAAGCACGCTGGCTGCAAAGGTAAATTAAAAAGTTTCACTAAACAGTAGTGTGGAGGTGTTTAAAAAGAAATTAGTCGTTACTATTCCCAAGGCTTCAGTGACTGCAAAGACAAAGTGACAACAATCACTTTTTCATATTGGTATGAAAGAAAAAAAACAAACCACACAAAGAAGAATTAGGTAATTTTTCTGGTCAATATTTCAGAAAACCTGAGATGATATCATTTAATACCATGACCATCAGCAGTTATTTACTGATATACTAGGAAAACAGATGGAGGTAAATCTTCAGCCTGAAGTACTTTTAAATGTATGTGCCTGAATAAATTTCATATAGTGATTTTAAAAAAATTGCTTAAGACCTTCAGCAGCAGGTTACTCTTTTGATTATGAGTGACTCTTACAACATCATCAGGAAGGCATAGTACTTTTAAAAAAGATAGAGGGGATAACCTACAAAATTATCAGAAAATATGCTCAGCATCTGTTTCACAAACACAATAGAAAAACTGATACAGAATTCAATCAACAACGAATTAAAGGATGAAAATATAATCAGTGTCAGTCACTTCTATATTTATTCCATTTTTACTATTTAAAAGCAATTACAAATTTAACTAACAATATAGCTATATCATGAGATATTTCTGAGCTGATTACTATGTGATAGTCCGATTCAAAATATAGTATTAAGTGGGATTAACCAAGCACCTCCTTAACACATTAGGAACTACCTAGCTGAGAGATCTCAGGTAGGGAATCAACATCTAATAGACATTTCTCAAAGGATTGCAAATCAGTGATAGGCATGATGCTATTAAATATTTGATCAAGAAATTGGAATAAAATATAAAGTCACTTGTGGACAAGTTTCTTCAAGTATGAACTGAGAAATGCGGAGGAGGGATAGGACACCACACAGAGTAATCTGTTCCCACTCAAGAAAAACACATTTTATTCCAAATGGAATGGTTATTAATCTAAAGCCAAATAATGTCATTTAAAAGGGGAAATTTTACATACCAAATATTGTATACAGAATTTATCAGCATTTTACTATCTCACTATCTAATCTTACTTTTTCTATTGTTTCATTTCTGTCTTATGTAGTTATTGCATTGTCCAGATTTTTTTTTCCCAGAAAATTCCAATTATGTTTTTGCAATTATTACACTCTTCTAAAATTAATGGCAGAGCATAGTTCACCTGAAGAGGCATGAGGAAATTAAATTGTGGTTTTTTAGTTCACAATAATATATTAAGTATTTGCTCCTAAAATTAACACATAACTAAATGCAGGCAACATATTCAGTAAACTTTACTTGTACAGAACATCAATGTCTTGTTGCAAATTTACTCCTCTTTTCAACATAAAGGCAGCATTAGGAGCGAAGAGCACTTATGTAAATCCCTCAGGGATGAGGCACAACACTAAGCAAGTGGGAGCTTTGACTTTATGGAAAGCATAGCCCATACTGGCCCAAAGTGGGAGCCCCAGGACACTGCTGCTAATCAAAAGGGGACCTGACAAAGCGGAGGTCTGCTCAGGAGTGAAGCTCTAGTGAGAGCACTGCAGAGGTGGATAATAAAATTTGCACTGATTAGCATATCATACATATATAATGTCCTGTTTGGCCCTTAGGAAGCTTGCTGATGTAATGCAGGTCCTGTTGTCCAAATACTGAGCTCAGCAGCTGGCTGTCATGTTGGCAGCCGTGCAATGGCTGGGAGGGGGGCGAAGCAAAGGACTTCTGGTTACTGTGACAATAAGATAAGAAACTCTTGGGACTCTAGGTACCCAGATGGGAAGAAGTAAACTATCCCAGGTTGTGTAACAATATAAGATGGGCTTGGGACTCTATATACTCGTATGGGAGAGGCAAACTATCCTGGCTTACAGTAATGAAGTCTTCTCACACCCTAGAGGCGGTCTTATAAATAAGACTGATAACCCATCCCTTTCCTAGCCAAGAGCCTCACAGACAGAGACAAGTAATGGGAGTGACTAGGAGTTTGGTATTTTTGCTGTCTTTTCAGCTCCTGAACGTGGCAAAAGGTTCGATGGTATGGCTAAATAAGAATGGCTATGAGGATCTGGTTGTTGCAATTAATCCCCAGGTGCAAGAAGATGCCAACATCATCCTGAACACGATGGTAAGAATATTTAATTATGTTTACCTGAAAGAACATCCTATGAAATGCTTGTTTAATAGGCATTGATTATACTGACTTTTGTCTTAGCTAGTGTGCTCATAATGTTCTGTTAAAAATTGTAAAGGAAAAAAAAATAAAAAGGTTAGCTTTAGTGACATTTCTGGGTTAGCTTTCATTGCAATCTACATACACTCATCAGTGGATAGATTTGCCTAGAACAGGATGCAGGACAGGTCTCAAAGCAAATAAATTGTTTAGAAAGTCAACAATTTAGAGAAAACCTGCTGAATGAGACACTTCTGACAAACACCTGGGTTCTGCAGTATGTCTAATGCCTATTAGACCCTTATATAAGATTAACTCAGCTCCATGTAATCTCTAAGACCATGTATGAAGGATATCATCCTTCATTCAGACATATTTTTTTTAATATTTCCAGCTTTCCTTCATCTTACGTGAGGTTTACTTGAAGTAAAAGTGATAGTTTGATTTTTACCATCAGTCACTGACTGTCCCCTTTTACAATAAGTAGAGTTTAGATCACTCCATTTTCTTTAAGGGATGAACCACTGGGAGTTTTTTAGAGTAGACGCGTACAAGTGACGTTACTGTTACTGTGAGATACCTACCACGTTAATTCACATTGTAACTGACCTTATGAGAACTTGCCCTTATACCATTCCTTCAGTTCCCTTGAACTAGTTAAAACTGCTCTGCTCTATCTGCAGAGCAGGCAAGGGGTGGCATGGGGACAACTGAAGTGGCACATGGCATAGTGGCACACTGCTCATCTTTTCATGAGTAGGCACTCACTATCACTCTCAGTCCTGGCAAAGTGAATCTCTTCAAGAAATCACATTTAGCTGAATTTTATGTACACATAACATGGCTATTTGATTCCAAAGCCTCTGCCACAGCTTGTTTCTTAGTTTATGAAAAGCCTATGGGACAGATTTTGCTTCCCTCCTTCCTGTTTGTTTGTTGGTTTGGTTTTTTCCACTAAAAAGTTAGTGGAGACAAAAATAAACAAAGGGAATACTGTTCCTGATCCCTCTACTCCAAGAAAGGTGGAAAAAGAGCAAGATAAAAGGAAAGTAATGGCAGTATAGTAGCCATAATACAAATAAGACAAAATGTGAAACAGCGAATTTGACAGAAAAATGGCTCCATTAGACAGAGAAATTAAAAGCAGGTGCAGTATTGAATCTTGCCTGCACTTGCTGTCAGGCCAGTATTAACGTAAAGGTAAAATCCTTGTATTTAGTAGTTTCATCTCATACGAAGCTTAGAATTTGCATATTATCATAATCTCTGATTAAGAGCAATTTTATAGAACTGGTGAGAGATTACAAGAATTACAGTTTAGTCTTTGGCTTCTTTTTTTATTCCTGTCTTAGTGAAGATTGTAATAGTGTCTTAGTTTTGTATTACGTGCTTAGTTCTACTTTATTGCAGTGCTGTTTCTAGATAAGGCAAAATTATTAATTGTACATAAAATAAAAAATTTAAAATTAATATGAATATTGATATTAATATTTTGCTTTCTTTCCATAGAACATGATTAAAACTGCTTCAGATTACTTGTTTGAAATGACAAAACATCGATTTTTCTTCAAGTCTGCAAAAATTATAATTCCTAAAACGTGGAAGAAAAACACCAAATATTCAAGATTAAAAACAGAATCATATGATAAGGTATGGTTTAGAGATCTCTTTTGGATTAGAAGAACAAGGAAAAACTAGACTGACTCATAAGGCTACATTACAAATTGCAGCAAAATCTAGGACTAACCCTGGAAGCTCTTACTGAAATGTGTTGAGAGTGTTAGGATAAAAAAAAATTTGCAGGATTGAATTTATTCAACAAGAATCACCTAACTCACCTCTATACCACGTTACATATAACTCTGGCCTTACTTTTTCAGGCAGATGTTATCATAGCAGACCATCATATGAAATACATAGATTTTCCTTATACCTTACAGTATGGAGGATGTAAGGAGAAAGGACAATACATCCATTTCACACCTAACTTCCTGTTAAATGACACTTTGACTAAATTTTATGGAGAAAAAGGTAATATTATTATTGCCTGTTTTACTGTTTGTATGAAATGACCAATATTTCTGTAAGTGATTAATGAATTTGGGTACTTGAAGTTGCTTGCTAAAATGTAAAAAATCTTGGAGAGACATATTTTTCAGAAGCAGTAAATACCCGTGAAATGTCTGAAGTTAAATATTCAAACAGTGGATCCAGAAGTTGTTCATACCTTTGAAAACCTTAAATGGATATTTCTTCGCACACAACTACTGCCATTAGCAGTAGCTTTCCTTTTATGACCATTTACTAAATAAACTATCCAGTGTTTGCATATCTGATTTTGTACTACACTGTGTCAAAAATATGAGGTTTGCTGCTCTGTGGGACAGAAACCCCACAAAATCTGCATTTCCTAAGTGACTTTTACCAACTTCGGAGAAAGCCTCTACAACAGTTCCTGCATCTCTGAGGGTCAAATATGAATAAAAATTCCAGATCTGGTTGCTAAACAGGTGCCCTCCCAGTTTTACCTTAAGGAACAATTATTATCCCAAGCTCTTATATATTTCATAATCTTCCTGTATTACCTCAGATAAGAATTATTTTAACTTGTTACAGTGTCTAAGTAAAACACTGACTAGCTTTTAAACAGTTGCATTAAGAATATGCATGTGCTTCTCTTTTTCAACAGGTCGAGTTTTTGTCCATGAATGGGCTCATTTGCGGTGGGGGGTGTTTGATGAATATAATAATGACGTGCCTTTTTATGTGTCTAAAAATTCTAAAAAAGAAGGCATTGCAGCAACAAGGTATTATTTTTTTTCATATTTCTGCTTTTACATTACACAGTTTTAAATATTTCAATAACATTTTCAATATTCTCATCATCTGCACTGAGTTTGTACTTTGTAGAGTGTCCATGACCTGTTCATATGATTAAAAGATGCTTAATCAGCAACATCTATTGCCTGCTCTGCAGCCCAGAAAACCACAGCTGCCTTCAGTGCGGTTTTGTAAGAGGCTCAGGAGACCAGGCTGGATAATCTTGTGCTCTGTGTGCAACTGCAGACTTCAGCCAACATTTGTTTCATACTTTTGTAATAAAATTTTATTAAAGAACAGTTGTCAACAACACTGAGATCACCTGCTGAAACAATTGTGATTTTAAACAGCTTCTATAAAGAGGGACAATAACTGAATGGATGTAGATAATTAGTTCAGGCTTGCCTTTTTTCCTAGCTCTGGCATAGCAATGCAGTCTTTTTTATTACAACTACTAGCAATATGTCTTTCCTGCACAGTCTATAATTATCACAAGGAAGACCACAAAAGACCACGAGTGTTTCTAGATTAGTTTGAGGACCCTACGAGGCACAGAGACAGCCTACCTATGTACTTGTGCAGTGTCCAGTACAGTTCCGTGTCAACAGCAGTTTGGCTTTGAGCAGTCAAACCCCAAATATATATAACTGGTTACAGACTATATATGGGTTTCTAACCAGTCCTGCCTATCTTCTCTCCCTTTAGCTGTCCAGCTAGTGTGACTGGCAGACCTATTTTTTCAGAGTGCAGCGGAGACAAGTGTGAGTTAAGACACTGTAGATACGATGGGCAGCTATATGAAAAAGGATGTGCATTTTTTCCAGATATATATCAAAATGTCTCATGTTCTATTATGTGGATGCAAAGCATACATCCTGTAAGTATTACTATTCCTTTCTGGACTGGGAGTTTAGTAACATTTGGGGTCTAGTCAGTTATTTCTGCTGGGGAGAATCAGTTCAAATCTGTTCAAAAAGGAAGACAAAGGAGCTACTGGAAATTATTGGACAGCTGTTTTCTGTCAATAAGGGTGAGATGCACTTCAGTCTCAGCATCCTTCTTGTTCGATATTTGGAGTATCAGGTCAACAGGCATAAAAAAATTAAGCATAGAATGATAAAAGCCTTGTCCATAATGTCAAAAACTGTAGTTTTTTATCACTCCTTATGTAAACTGGCACCTGAACTGTGTTACCTGGTTAGCTCTATTACACTCCATTGCAGAGCAATCGGGTCTGTCTGTCCAGCCGTGACACAGAAGAAGCAGCCCACCTCTCTTGAAAGCAGCCAGGACAACCAGGCCAGCCTCTTCATGCCTGCTCTGTACTGTTCCAGTGTCTTGGAGAGGGTGATGGGCAGGGGTTAGCAGGACAGACAGTCTCCCTTCAGGCTAGGTGTCTTTGGTACACAATCAAAATTCCTCCGGCTATTGACCTTATTTCTTTGGGCAAGCTCTTTCCAAGAACTTTTTGGGTATACTGGTCCTGGCTAGGATAAAATTAATTTTCTTCATAATGGATCATATGGTGTTGTGTTTTAGATTTTTGATCAAAGCAGTACCGACATCACACCAGTGTTCTAGCTTTAGCTGAATATCATCAAGGCTGGCTCTGTTTCTCACCCCGCCGTGTCTAGCGAAGAGACCAGTGGATGCACAGTAGGCTAGAAGGGGACACAGCAGATGACCCAAACTAACCTAAGAGATATTCTATACCATACGAAGTCATGCTCAGCATTAAAGGGAAAAAGGGTGTTTTTAGGAGGGTTAGCCATCTTATGCTCGGGAACTGCCTGGGCATCAGTCTATCCATCAGAGGTGGTGACTCATAGTGCTTGCATCACTAGTTCTGTTTCTTCTCTCTTTTTCACTTATCCTTCACTTATTAAACAGATTAAATTTTTTTTGCTTTTTTGTTTGTTTGTTTTATTTTGACTCTAAAGGTTTTTTCTTCTATTCTTCCTTTCCTCTTCTGCTGTCCTGCTGGGGAGGGGCAGGAAGCATGGTGCTTATCTGTCCACTGGTGTTAACCTACAACAATGGTCATGGCCTTCTCTCAGCAGTATCCCATGGACATCCTTGGACATCTAAAAAATTACTTCCTGCTTCTCTCAAAGTCCTAACTTTGTACCTTTTCCATCTTTCCTTATTCTACTCAAGAAAACTTAAAGGAATGGCTCCAAGACCATCAGCTTAACCCAAGACGTTGGTTAAATATTCAGGCTGCTAACTTATGCATGCTGTTCAGCTACACTACCTATGTTAGTAGGCTTAAATCTAGTAGGACTTCCAAGGATCTCAGTACTCATAGACTGAAAGCTTTGTTTCTGCATGTCACATCATGCTTGTGTTTATGTAAAATCTGAGATAAGGTCTTTGGGAGCACTTTCTTTGCTTGCTTTTTCTAAGATCCCAGCTGGCCAGATACCATGGCACAGAGGACATGCGCTGAAGACCACCACCTCCATTTGTCCACCACCATAAATGTCGTATTTTCTGAGATACTTTCTTAGGCTCATACTGCTGGCTTCAGAATTATTATCTGACTTTTTAGGTGGTAGAATTTTGTGATAAAACCACTCACAATATTGAGGCTCCAACTATGCAGAATAAGATGTGCAACTACAAAAGCACGTGGGAAGTAATTATGGAATCTGACGACTTTCGCAACTCAGATGTTTTAAATGCTCCTGCACCCCCCTCTGAGACTACATTCACACTATTGCAGACCCCAGACAGAGCAGTTGTTTTAGTGCTGGATGTTTCTGCAAGCATGTCAATGGTAAGAATACTTATTTTATAAGCAATTTTTAGCAAAAAATGTAAGAAAAATTTACAAAATAAAAAAAAAATCATCAATTCTGTAATTAACTTGATTATTTTAGAAAAAAAAAAGATAAGGACTACTCTCATTCTCCTTGGTAATTTTATTTAGGAATTCCTACAAGATATCGCTCAAAAGTACCGAGAGTTGTAGGCCAGGCTTGCTCTCTTTTTCCTTGTAAAATCTGTTTCATATACTTTCCTTCCTTTGTTCCAGACCTAAAATGACAGTGCTGTCGTATTTCTTCCAAGCAGAAAATGTATCATAGATGGAGCTTCGCATTGTATTTTTGTTACGAATTATTCCAAAATTTAAAGTAAATGTGTAGATCACGATAAATTGTTCTTTCTTTGTTACAGTGTCGCTCTTTGGAATCAAGAATGTGAGCTGGCACAATGTTATGCCATTTTAACAAAGATGAGGTTATTTTTCCTTTTCTTTGCATAGGTTTATTCTTTCACAACTTCTTGTGGCGCAAAATACTAAGCTTTTTCAAAGATGCAATGTTTAGTTAACTTCCCTGAATATGTGCTTATTTGCATAAATATCCTAATATTTTTATAAAGCTGTAAGCAATGTAATCACCTGTAAAACGAAGACAAAATTATCTGTGCAGGTAAGGCAGCTATCTCATGATTTATGAATAGACTTCAAACCTCTATGCATAATGTAACAGCTTTTAAAAATCAGCCTATCTATTCTTGTGATGACATACGGCATTTTCTTATCTGTAACTCACCTCTTCCACAGTTCAGCAGTCAGCAAATAACCATTACTCTCTCATTGAAAATACTGCAAGTTCAGTGTTTCCTTTCTCACAGGAATTCAAGCCTAAAAATAAAACTATTCATCTAAAGAAAGTAATTCAAAAAGTTCAAACATGATGAGAAATAATCTCCAATATTTGACGGTCATTCCTGAAACCAAAATGTACATGAAGAAACATAAAGCAGTATATGCTCCAATTCTTTAGTTGTGGCATACATGCAACAATTGTGGAATTCTCCCCTAGTGCTCCACCAACAGATCTATTTCCACACATGCTGTTCTAGTCCAGAGCTGTTCTTGACACTGATCTTCAGCAGACCTGCAAATGTAAACTCATTTATTATAATTATATTTTTATATTATTAAAATTATATTTCTTTTTAGAATACATATGTCTACCAATCATAGTACATTGTATTAAATCCGTTAGTAAGGAATAATGGAATGCTAAAAAGCAAAATACAGTAATTATAAAATAAGTACTGCAAGAATAGCTAGCTCTAGAGATAAATGTTTTCAGATATAACCTTTTTTTTCCAGTAATTCCTTTGAATATTTGTATTTAAAATAGCCATACTTTTATTTTAATATTATTTATATTTTCAAAATACTTAGTCTCTAGACTAACCTACTCCTCAAGCATCATAGGTGTTGTCTTTTTGCATTGCCATTACACTATCAAAAAAAAGTTACAAAAATCTTGATTAGAAATGAAGTCTTAGCATCAGAAGATGGACTTTGCCTGGTGACATCTTTTCTGTAAACTGCAGTTTGCTGCACTTTCACAAATACTAGAATATGGTTTGTGTATTATTATTACGAATTATCTTATGAGAGATAGTTTTCAATTTCCAATTGCAACCCGATCAACATCAAAAAATCCTGTATTTTGCTCATAGTCATAGCTTTTCAGAAGAGATTGCATTCTAAGGATGTTGCTTTTCTTCACAGCAAGACCGCATTGGACATCTCTACAGTGCTGCAGAGGATTTTCTGCTCCGTATTATTGAAATCAGTTCCTGGGTTGGAATTGTCACATTTAATTCTGACGCATCTGAAAAAGCTCCTTTGCAACAAATAACCAATGATGCAGTACGCCAAAAACTTGTTCAATATTTGCCTACAGTTGCTAAGGGAAGAACCAATATCTGTGCAGGCATACGTAAAGGACTTCAGGTAAAGTACTATGTGGAAATATCTCCTGGAATGTTTGGAAAATGAGGAAGAAGCTAGAAACATACTTGGTAGCCCAGTGAACATGGATTTCCTATGCAATGGCAGTTAAGAAAGATAATAGGATTCTTGAATCTATCAGGAGAAAATTTGGTATAGAAAATATTTGCCATTACTATTATATGGCATTAGAAAGAGTATTACCAGAAAACAGGCCAGATGTTATGTCAATGCTTCAAAAGGGAAGATGTTATGTCAATATCCCTTCAAAAGGGATATTGAAAAATAGGATAAAATTCCAAAATTAACTAAAAGAATTATCTAAATTTTGGAAAATCAAATTTCTAGTTGGAAAGCTATGAAGCTTATTCTATTTAGTTGTTTAAGAGAAAGTTAAGAGGTTACTTTAATACCGATATTTAATTACTTCTAGTGGAAGATCTCACATGACTAAACTCATGGTCTGGTCACATTTCTGGGTGTATATACTGAGAAAAGGCTGCAGCCCAACAAACCAATGAACATCATATTGTATTCCTGCAAAGATATTTTTCTGGCAAAATGTGGACTGAGGAAACACCAGAGCTCTGACTCATGAATACAATGAATACATAGAATAAATGTTAAAGTAGAAAGCTGTGCAATGGTAGTATTGTTAATTCCCACAGTTTACTAGTCATGAAAAGCTGTGAAACTCCACACAAACCATGAGATTGGGAAACAGTGATTGGATAGATATTATTATTTATTTGTCTGTTTTACTTCCTTGGCCTGTCAGTCAGAAGTCCCAGATACCACCTAATTCAGATGCAAAACTGAAAATCAGGAGCAACATGTAGGAAAAGAGAAGAGAAAGAGAGAAATTGCATAGAGAAGGGTGAGACTGCCAAGGCAGAGAGGAGGCTCAGGACAGGGTCACATCAGGGAAAAAGCATGGATCAGCCAGGACAGAAGCCTCCCCCCCAGGTGCTCCCTACCCCTTTCTGCCCCACCTTCGGTTACCTCAGAGTCCACCCTTAGACACAAGTTTGCCCTCTTTTACACCTGAAATCTTGTTTGGAGAATAAAAAGGAGTTCCAGACAGTGGACGTAAATTTTTAATACAATGTCCTTAAACATCCAGTCCTTGAGCCAGCAAAGCATACACAGGCAAAATGCTTCTGACATCTTCAGTTCAGGCCAGGTTCCTTCTCTAGGAAAATATATATTAAATACTCATTATTTATAATTGAACACTTACAAAATCTATGTTGCACTATCAATTGCAATAATTAATATTGTAATAGTTTTAGTGTTAAAAATTCAAATCCTTATTAAAGTATAAATTTGTCTTATATTTCAAGTTAATAGTTTTAAATGCATACATTGACTGCTCGGGGATAAACTAGTATTTAAAAATTATTCTGGTGCTTATATAAATAATTCTTTTCTTGATGCAGTTAATTGCAGATAAAATGACCACTGCATACGGTTCAGAAATTATATTACTGACAGATGGAGAGGACAAACATATGACAGCTTGCCTTGATTTGGTGAAACACAGTGGTGCAAAAATTCACACCATTGCACTGGGGCCAGACGCAGCCAAAGAATTAGAAGAATTTTCAAAACTAACAGGTAAAGATTCTAAATACATTCTTTTGCTGGCATGCATATACAAGTATGAAAATGTAAAAACATAGCAATTCATTGCTCTGGAAAAAAAGTAATTTAAGAAATATAAAATAAATTTAGTGTTAAAAAAATTTGGTTTTCATAACAGGCTGTTTTAATGCAAACAAGCAAAACTCTTTAGAACTATAGATGTGCTTTAAAAGTTGTCTTGATTTTAAAAATGCAAACCCTATTACTTATGGAGATTTAATTATGACACCATTATATAATTTTAAAAAGAAACATCCAGAATTTTATTTCTGGCATTACATGCAGACACTAGAACATTCCATATGCTTTAACTTCTAAGCATTTTTATTACACAAAGAATAATAATTTTCTTCAACTGCTGCAGCTGAAGTGCACTGGCTAGGAAATTGTAAACACAGTGACTACCCTTGCCATCAGCAAGCATAGATAGATATATATAGATAGCATAGATATAGATAGATAGCTGAGCTCAGCTGAGCTGGAGCTACATAATTAGTTTGAAAACAATTATTTAAAAACTATCCATAGGGGTGTTGCTTCATGCTACAACACCTGCAAATGCCATGGAAGAATGAAAACTCCTTGCGTGGATCTAGAAAGCAAGCTGACTCCAAACAAATATGGTGAATAAGTATTCTTTTTGGAGTGCATTTTCAGACTACAATCCACTTGTTTTAGCAATTTAAGTATCTTGGAACGCCCTTAGGCACTTTTCAATGTCATTAGATCCACATGACAAAGGAAGAGGTAAAGGAGTGTCAGGAGGATGGAGCCAGGCTCTTCTCAGTGACAGGCAATGATAGGACAAGGGGCAACAGGTGCAAGCTGGAACATAAAAGGTTCCACTTAAATATAAGGAAAAACTTCTTCACAGTCAGGGTGACGGAACACTGGAACGGGCTGCCCAGAGAGGTTGTGGAGTCTCCTCCTATGGAGATATTCAAAACCCACCTGGATGCATTCCTGTGTGACCTGACCTAGGTGTTCCTGCTCCGGCAGAGGGATTGGACTAGATGATCTTTCAAGGTCCCTTCCAATCCCTGATATTCTGTGAAGAGTCCAGAGTTTAATTCTGTTCTGGCCTGTGTTTTAAGGCAGAATTTGTTTAAGCTCCACATGCAGAGTACTTTATAAGAACGATTTGTGAGCCAGAAGACCCCGGTGGTCCTTCAGCACATAATCTTCAGCCAGCAGGCCCTCCTGCTTAGAAAAAAACATCAATTTTCCAAAGATACTGAATAGATCTCTGAGCTAACCCATCCTCCAGTCCATACAACTCCATGTGCTCTCTCATGAGGCAGAGCCACACACCTGATAAAACCTGCACATCTATGTCAGCCAGTGCACGATGGAGAAGGGCAAGAGGTGTTTGGTGGTAGGGAGGAGCAGTGGACAGCCTCAGCACACCCCGAGTAGGCTCCCCAGTGCACAGCAGTCTCTCCCCTGCACTGGCATTCCAGTGACCTGTGCCTTAGGAGCAGTGATGGCTCAATTTGTCTGGCACATCTGATCCTAGTTTGAGAGAGAAGTGCAATAAATGCATGAAGCACAGATGCTTCCGTAGAGCAGTATGAAGCCCTGTATGCAATATTCATTCAGTAGAGCAGTATGAAGCCATACTCATTAAGGGACCTGTGCCAAGTATAAGAACCTCCAATGGACTAGAGCTGCATGAACATGAAAGTACGCATGAAAAGAAATCTAAACTTCACATTTGGGACTAAAGATGATCTGGATGTTAAGAATCAAAAGCCACAGAATGTCACTGTGTCTTTCCTACAGAGGTATTTTCAGAGTAGAATTTCCTAGAAGGGATAATATGTGACCCAACTGTACTAGGAAAAGTCTAAAACTTTAAAATTTAAAAATCTAAAAACTTGATATGCTACAGGGAGTGATTTTTTTACAAACTATGCCAATGACATAAAATGAGTTGATCGCACAATCCAGAATTTACTGACACATGCATTAACACAATAATAAAAAGATACATTTCTTTTTTTGATTTTGTAACAAACTGGCTGTCTCATTTGAAGATTCAGTACCAGAAGTCACATAAAATTTAGAAATTTTAGAGTAAAAAAAATACTACTTCTAATTCTTTTGCTTTTGTCTTTCAGAAGGTTTAATGCTTTCTGCTGCAGATGGACCCACCCCCAGTAAATTATCCAGGATATTCTGTGCAATTACATCAGGAAGTGGAGATATTTCTGAACAATCTATTCAGGTCTGAATTTCAACACTTTTTACTCCTAAGCATTCATTTGATCAGTAATTAAGTTAATCTAGACATTAATGATCATAATTCTCAGTGGCTCAATTTGGAAATAGGAGCATGTTGCCGATGGAGCAATGCACTTCACTCATAGAGAAGGCACGGAATGCGTCCATTGATGTAAAACAGGGATCTAAGAAAACTTTATGGTAAACGCGACAGTGTTTTAACAAGATTTGATGGCAAGGCACGCTTGGTTATTTACTGCATAGAGGACAGAGTCAGACAGAGCTGTGAGGGATACCCTTCCATTGAGACAGTGTTTTTGAAAGGACCCCTTTTCTTTCTAAACTTCCCCTGTAGTCTGGTGTGGCTGGATCCAGTCCTAGTCCCAGACTTGGTCAATGGTTTATAGCTAAAGGATTATTTATGCACAATCAATTAATGGTTTATAGCTAAAGGATTATTTATGCACAACAAGGACTTACCCTTACTGTAACTTACTCTGTTTACCATCATTTTACACTTAAATTCAATGCTACTCGGTAAGCAGCCATCTCATAAAAAGAATCCGGGGTTTTATTAGTTTTCTTTATTCAATAGTTGTGTCAAATGGCTCTTGATTTTCCTGTAGGTAGAGACAGCAGAACTAGAAAGCCTGCCATCTTCTGTATATTGTTCTAAGTTCTAAATAAGTAAGCAGAGACCTTTTTTCATGCTACTTTCCAAAAGGCATAAATGCTGTTCAATTCTCTCCTCCAAGACTAATCCATTTTAAGTCAGCAATGAATGGATACAATATTGTACAATGGATGAGGAATCACTCTGAAAAGATGTTAAATACTCCCCTACTAAATAGCAATATGTCAAATTTTATTTCTCTAACACCAGCTTGAAAACACAGAGCTAGTTGTTCAGCAGTCTGGATGGATGAATGTTACTGTGCCTGTTGACAGAACGGTGGGAAATGACACTTTCTTCAGCATTTCATGGAGTCAGTCTCAGCCTTTTTTTTTCCTGAGGGACCCCAAAGGAAGAGAATATGGAAGCTTAGACTTTATAACCAATAATTCAAACCGAAAAACAGCTAGACTCAATATAAGTGGCCCTGCAGAGGTAAAGACTGAACATTTACTTTCTGAATTAACATTTCCTATAGACTAACATACAGATTTTCTTTAATTATTTTTTTATTATGTAAGGGAAGCAATGACCCTGTCAGAACATGTAGCTTTTCACTAGTTATTTATTTTTTTTTATTTTTATATTTTATTCACAGGTGGGTGACTGGCAGTTTTGTATTAAAAATGTTCATACGGCAACTCAAAATATATTAGTAACAGCTACCTCTCGACCAGCATCTCCTGATGTTCTTCCTGTGAGGACTGTGTCTCATGTGAGCAGGGCAAAAACAGCATTTAATCCAGTTGTTATTTATGCAGAGGTTAGCCAAGGGGTTTTGCCTGTTCTTGGTGCAACTGTGATAGCCACCATAGAGAAGGATGGTGCTGCAGCAGTAACCCTTGAGCTTCTTGATAATGGAGCAGGTAAGGTTCCATAGGCATAGTAAAAACCTTTACCTTTACGCATTTTGGAATCCAAGTCTGCACGCTCCCCTCAGATTTATCACTAAGGACAGAGTCATAGCTATGCCTTAAATCAAGAAAAAAATAAAAAGGAGACAGAGAATCCTACTGCTTTAGGTGAAAGTAAACTACAAAGCTTTTTCTTGGTAAGGAAAACAAAGACATGAACCTTTACCTGAAAAATCTGCTTTCTTTCCTGTGCTGCTATTGAGGGTGAAAGCAGAAGAACTGTGCATGGTAGAGGGTGCATCACTCATATTTATTTTCTGAAAGTGTGCTTCATGTAATCATCTGCCCTCAAGAGGCACAGTAAAAAAAAAACAAACTAGTTTGTTAGTCCACCTCATATTCTATGAAGCTGGGCTACAGTCTTAACATTAGCTCACCAGAGATGTTAGCTTTATCTCTTTTGCATGTTAAATAAGTGCATTATTATTTTCAAGAATCCTCTTTCTGTAGCTTTAGAAGTTCAGTAGTAGCCAGCAGTGTCTCGTTCTGTCCTTGCTTTCACATTGCTGTACTTAAAAAAATACTAACAAGTTTTCAAGGTATTATCCTATTTTTTAAACATCTTTTATTTTCTGAACCCATGAGGGTATTTTTACATTGCTGCCAGGGTTTAAAACAGTTAGCTTGGATGCCAGCAGCAGATCCTCTACTGCAGCCAGTCAGGTACAAGCTCACAAGTTTGCTTAAAGAGAAGGAATCCTGCCTTGATGAATTCGTGGCCAAAGGTTAAATTACAACATTTTTCTTTTTTACAGGTGATTTATGTAGTAGATAGCAAATAAGTATTAACTTACTGGTTCATATAGTAACAACATATGGAGTTAAAAGTATTAATGCAAAATTGTTCTTTTTAACAAAATACATATGAAATGCAGGCTGTCATAGTGGGACCACTTATTTTTGAAAATGTCCACATTACAAAAACACTGCCAGCTTTTCTGCATAGTTATGTTCAGGTTTTGTGTTTATGTATGAACAGCAAAAATAACCTTGTTTACCAGCAGGTATCTTCTTTGAAGTATTAATCCTCAATAATTCTATACCAAGGTGCTGACACGATAAAGAATGATGGAATTTACTCAAGATACTTTACTTCTTTAGAAGGCACTGGAAGATACAGTGTGAAAGTGAATGCCCATGGAAGAGATAGAACCACCAGATTTGTCCTCAGGCAAAATCACGCCTCGTATTTACCAGGCTACAGAGAACATGGTAAAGTATATTTATAAATCAGACAATTCTTTGCATGATTTGATGTAAGGGACCATAACGGTTTAGCAAATGGGCTCATTTAGATTAACAAAAATTGCATTTCATGTTAAAAGGTGTTCCATCTACCATCTTCACTACAAAAAAGCCTAAACAAAACCAATCAGCTGCAACTACTGCTTCCTGCATATGAGAATAGCATAAAATGTTGTCTTCAATATAAAAACTTTTTTCTCTTACAGCCATGAGAAAGATAAACATTACTCAGAATCTGTATTTCAACATCTCGTAACAGGAGTTTCAAATTTGTAATTATTCTTGAGACTTTAAAACAGGGATTTGGGGTAACTAAATTCAGTTGGCAACATTCATATACAAACTAATGCTGTTAGAAAACAGTTTTTGAGATTTCTTGATTTTTTAGTACTTTTTTATCTTAATGCTTAAAAAAATATTGGTTGTTGCAATTTAATATTCTCACATTTATACATTGTGAAGTCTAGAAAAATATAAAAATTGGCTAAAAAAGCACGAGTATAGCCTATATAATTGAAACTCTCTTAAGGCCTGTCGTGTGGGTGAAGAGATAGATAGAACTACCTTATTTCAGCCACAACTCACAAACATCTGCAACCTGCTTTACTGGTTGCATCATTTCTAACTTTTACACATTTCAGATTTTGTCTACTTTTTGGGCTTCCTAAATTTTATACTGAGAATCCCAGCATCACCTTATTTTCTGTCTTTACTTCACTAATTTTCCACTAAATTTGAATAAACCAAAGGAAACTTACAGGATGGGAAGAGCTAATAGCACATAGTAAAAGAAAATACAATTCAGAGTTCTGTCATGATGAAAATTGAAAAATGTTTTAAACAGGTAAAATTTATATGAATGCACCGAGACCTGCATTTACTGATAAAGAAATCCAAGCCAAGTTGGGAAGTTTCAGCAGAATTTCAATAAGTTCCCTTGTAGTAAAGACAAGAGAAGATTCTGCTTCTGCTTATCCACCCTGTAAAATTACAGACCTTCGTGCTCATATAGACAACAAAACAATAGTCTTGTCTTGGACAGCTCCAGGAGGTGACTTAGACAATGGAAAAGGTGAGTGAGACACTACTTTTTGGTGAGATGAGGTTAATATTTTAAGGAATTTTACGGTATATTATAAACAAATCAAATAAGTAAAATTATAATACAACCAACAGAGACTTTAGCAACATCTTAGTCTAAATTTGTGCAAAATTAAAAATAAATTAAAAAAAAATCACCAAACATGGACAATACAGAGCTTTAGTCTATTTTCAAGGATGTAAACGGACTACAGAGATGCATGTTTATTAAAAATACTAATTTTAAGGTTGTTGTACAGGAAAAATGAAACCTAGTTCCAGATGAAATGTACAAGCACTTCCTTGCATAAGCCAGAGACTTAAAATGTTGTGAGACTTGTATGTTAAAATATACAATCTACATTTAGGCAGATTAGAGTTTCAGATTAAAATCTTACATTTATCTAAAATTTTTAATAGCCAACCACACAAGGGGAAAAAGTAAAAGAGAAAAAAAAATTACACTTATTTTATTGCTATTTACCAACTATATATCTAAAACCTTTTATAACTGAAGTGGTCAGTTATTGCATTATAGTTTAAGATAGCGGGTCTTGCACTGGTTTGGCACTGGGCATGTCACTCACATCTCTCTGCTACCTAAAGAGGAAGAGGTATGCAGAAGAGGAAGAAAGGGGGAAGAGAGGAAAGTGCTGAAAAGCTACAGACTTGAAATAGGAACAGCAGAACCTCCCTGAATTAATCAAACACATTTACAGCAATGTGCCTGCCAATTCTTTTGATGTCAAATGGGAGAATATTTTTGTGTCTTTCGTAATTTTTGCTATCAAAACTTCATGCTGAGGGACAAAATACAGACAGATCAGATGCAAGGCCCACCCCTGCTGTCTACACATACATTTAAATTGCCATTTCACCTTACGTTTGTATTTGGACACCACAGTTTCTCATTCAGCTACACTTTGCAGAGGTCTGCACAAAGCTAAAAGTGTTGGTGAAACACTATTTTTAAGGCCAATGAAAAGAAGAAATTTCCAGACTAAGCAACAATAGACCTTTGACCCTGTAAAGTAAGGTTTAAAAGCAAACTTGCCAACCATACATGCTGAGCAATACAGGGAGGAATCATAAGCACATTTTTTTCCAAAAGGGCTCTAGAAGTCCTATACTGTCATTACAAGCAGAAATCTTAAAACATCTATATTAATTTGTTCTTAACATGCATTCTTTTTTCCCTAGCTGATCACTACATAATAAAAAGCAGTGAGAATCTTCTGGACCTAAGAAATCACTTTGATCGTGCTACTTCTGTGGATTGCTCTAATCTCATACCTAAGGAGGCTGGTAGTGAAGAATCATTTAAAATCGAACCAGAAAATTCCATAATAGAAAATGACACCATAATCTACTTTGCTGTACGTGCCGTTGATGATACCAACTTGATTTCAGAGGTGTCTAATATAGTACAGGCCACGTGGTTCATTCCTCCAAAAGTGTCTATGCCTTTAAATTATGACAGCAACAATGACAGTAGTAACAATACAGTAACAGCGGTGCCTTTAAATTATGACAGCAACAATGACACTAGTAACAATACAGTAACAGAGGTGCTTCTAAATTATGACAGCAACAATGACAGTAGTAACAATACAGTAACAGCGGTGCCTTTAAATTATGACAGCAATGATAGTAACAGTATAGTAGCAGTGGTACCTTTAAATTATGGTGGCAGCAATTATAGGACTAACAGTACAGTAATAGCGGTGCCTTTAGATTATGATGCCAACAATGACAGTGATAACACTCCAGTAACAGCGGCAATAGTAGCTCTGTGCATAGCAGTTGTCTATACCATTGTAAGTTCATCCTTGTATGTTTTCAAAAACAAAAAGGGAAGTCTGGATATTGAAAAAATGCAAAAGCTCGTGTAAAATAAGATTTAAAAATAGAAGGAATTTACTGTAATTTTTGCTACACAAGTTTCAAAGTAGGGGAAGAGCTATTTGTACATTCAAAAAAATAAGTGCAATGATTTCAAACATAAGTATTTGGTTTTTTTGATAGGCTTACAGATGTAAATTATCAAGTGTGCCAAATATTCAAGTACATATACACTGATTAAGTGTTAAACATGACAGCACATGCTCAGAAATACAGTAAAGAATGTGTACCGTATCTGTGATAAAAACACTTAATTCTTCTGTTATATGCAAGATTTTTTTCCAGTGTAGTGCTGCTTTATTTTTTTTTCTTAAATAAAGAAGGCAAGAGAATATGATACTTTCCTTATTTTTATTCTCCACATAACAATCAAGTAAAGCAAAGTGGGAAAAAGATCAGAAAAATCTTCAAGTAGATACTTCTAAGTCTTCCTACCTCCTCCTTTAGTTCGACCACCTGCCTGAGCAGGTAGTTTATTTGCTCACACCGCACGCAGGCGGTGTCTGTGGCTCCCTTGGGTACCACTGCCAGGCTCAGGTCGCGTGTTTTTGCGGGAGCACGGTCTGAGTTCCCACATCCCTTACGGATTTTGCACGTGTTGGGGGCACGTTACCGCCTGCTGGCTGCTTCCGGCACGCGCTGCGCCTCTGCTGCGGCCACCCGCTTTTAAATCTGACGCGGCTCGCGCGGCCCCGGCCGGCCCCCAGCCACGTCAGCCTCGCGGCTCCCTCGCGAGATTCCCGACTCGTTTCGGGCCCCTCCGCTCCCCCTCGGCTTCCCCGTCTCCGGGGGAAACCCCCAGCCCGCCTCAATCGAGCTCAGTTTTAAAGACGCAGCGCTCACCGCTGCCGCTGTCCGCGCAGTGTGGGTTGCAGCACCGCTCCTGAAACTGTGTCCTAGAGGTGTATAAAAATAGGACAGACCTTAAAAGCCAAACTCCGTGTTCCAAGACAACTCACCCATCACTCTGAGGACACACAATCCTACCTGCCAAGCGAGCGGAGCTGCAGTATTCTATTGTGTGGCGACACTGACATCTAGTGGGCTGCAACAATTCCAGTTTTCCCAAACGTTCCAAATGCTGGTTTAGAACAAAGTCTATCTCTCTGGGATACCCTGACCTTTATATAAGACCATATTTAAAAGTACAATAGATTATGAAGAGTCGAACATTTAATTTATTGCTTAACGCCAGCTGTTACTATAGGAGCATGAAGAAGATTTATTAGGAACAAGAGCTTCAGTTTTACTGAGTTTTGTCTGTAGAAAAAGCTCTGAAGAACTCAGTTCAAGCAACGTGGGAGTCACCACTTGTCCAAACATCTCTGCAAAAGACAGACAAAATCTGCTCTTTCATGCTTCCTGAGAAGCAAGTCAAAATGTCAGGATAAGACTGTTCCATTGAGTTCAGTTATTATGTTTACACTAACAGTAGGTATGTTCAAAAGCTACGCAGGCTGGTGTCCTAGTTGCTGACACAACTGCCATGTGAGAGTTCAGCCTAGCTAGAGAAGATACAGTAGTTAAAGTCAAAACCATATAAATTTTGTTCCTGAATACGGTCTTCCCATGCTCTTAAAATAATTTCAGCTTCCAGCTTCCTACACAGACCTCACAGCAGTTTAATGATTCCTGTACCACACGTGGAGAAACAGCAGTACCATGTGACGAAGTGACTTCCTTGCAGTCATCAGCAGGGAAGTGGCAGAGCTGCAATTAAACCTCCAGTCATTAAACTATCATTGCACAGAAAAAGGAAGAAACCCCAAAACTTTTTTATTTCCACAGGGGCCTATAGAATTTTCCATACGATCTTCCTCCAAGTACAAGACAGACAGCTGGGGTGTGGGACCAAACTATTATCCTGCCTGGGTATCAGTCTAACCCATTACAGCCCCAGAAAGTATGATATTGAAAGGACAAAGATCACAAAAACAACACGTGATTTACCTAGTCCAGTTCCCTGAGATTTCAGGACTTTTGTCTAATGCATGTTTCGCCAGTTGCTGCTTCCAGTTCTAGTACAACTCCAGTTTAAGTGTTTAGGGGAAGCACAGCAACAGCTGCTGGAAGGATCAGTGGGAGAGTGCACTAATGTGAAAAGGAGCATTAATTCTCACTCAGATAGCTGTAGTTTCTTAACGGAAGCATGTTGTTGAGAACAGCTGCTTTCTGGTTCTGTCAACTCCAGTCCCCAGATTTTTCATGAAAGCCTGATTGTACACAGGCCAGGCAGCTGGCACTGCTGATTTTATAATCTTTGCCTGGTTGTTATCAAGCTAAGCTCACAGTTGTTGATGCTGGCACAGAAGACATAGATTCAAGCACAAACAAATGTCCTTACCTATTTTAGTACAACAAGTTTGACTATTAAACAGAGGTAAAATCTAATAATGTTTATTTAAAATGACACATTCTGCTCCTTTTATTTTTATATATCTTTTCACTATATGAATAAATGTTAAACTTAATTTACGTGCAGAGTTTCACTCACATCTCTTTTGAAAATCTGGTTCCAGGATTGCTGCTATTCTTCAAAATATTAGTTGGAGTTCTGCAGACTTGTGACTGGTAATACTTGTCAGAACTCTTAATTTCCTGCTGTTTAACTGCACTTGCACTAAAAGACAACATAAATATATATATATATTCATAAACCAGCTGTTTTATGCAAATATATACTGCAGTTACATAATCATGAGTGAGAAGGGGAATAGTGAGTATACACACAATGACACAAGATGTGATCCATATAACATGAATTATAGAACTAAATACGTATGAATTCCAACACGGGTACTACATTTTTGGAATTATACATGCTACCAAACTGTGTTTGTTTATGTATTTTGCTGTGGTTTTACACTGATATAAACTGACTTATGGGGGCATTTTTGTGTCATCTTTCTTAAGTCTTTGACTCTAGAGCCTTTGATTGAAGCACTACCTTCCCATAAAGTCAGAACCACTGTACTACCTTCAGTAGCGGTACTGGGGGTCAGCTTAGAAGCAATTAAGCTACAAGCTATTAGTCTTATAAAAATATTTTATTTTATTAATTATGCTATAAATCTGTATACTAATAATATAAGCTTATTGGTTTGGTTGGTTTTGGTAAGTGTAAGTCTTTATGGATATGATCCAAGACTAGTTAGCGTCAAGGAAAGAATACTGGAAGCATGGATACACTAGATACTGGTAAGTGGTATTCAAAGGATTGCTTTAAAATTCAAATATTTTAGGACAATCATACATTCCTTAAAATGAAAGCACACCTTAAGGGCAAGGTCAACAAACAAAAAATAAAAATTGACATTATCATCTATCAAGCCATTCTGAACCATACAAAACCACGCTAACCCTACAATTTTTCTGCAAAATGTCCTTAAGAAATGCTCGAGATTCCATACACTTCCAATGCTTTTGATTTTCATCAAGCTTTTCAAAAGCAGTCTAATGACAAGAAATAAAATCTCAAGATTAATTTATTCACAGATCAGCCTGACACAGAAGCAAAGTTAATACCGAGCTGGTAACAGCGACTGTGCTGCAGCATCTAGTTATTCAACCTACAGATCTCAAGCTTCTTGCCTATTCTACAGTGTATTCAAATGTAATACTTTGCTGCAAAATTTTACAGCTATATGATCAAGATTAGGTAGACAAAAGTAATGATCTAGAGAGATACAAAGGGTTAGAACTACAGCATTTCTATTAGTCTTACTTGTATCCCACTTCAGGAAAGCTTAATTAGAAATACACAAAGCTTTCACTAAAATTATTTCCAAGTAATAATATTGATGTTCTCTATATAATTTCTACTTCTAATCATAGGCAGGAATGTTCCAGTTTGTTATATCCAACAGTACAATGCTGTAAAAGGTTATTTCTTCTTTTTGGACATGCCTGAACATCAGGCAAAGTACTGTTGCTGGTGCATTGATCTGTCACCTTCTTAAACATGAGAGATGCCAGGACATGCAATGCTTCAACTTCCTGTTCAACCTGAGATGACTCTGTAGATTCTCTTGTGGCTTATACTTCAGTACTTTTACAAGTGACCAACCCTGCTGTTTACCCTGCACTTCTGAAGGAAGATACTGCTCCTTTAGCACAGGTGGCAGAAGTAAACATGCTGACTCCTCACCTGTTTGCAGCTGATTTTATCAGAATAATCTAGGGTATCTCTACACACCGTACATCTTTGGATATACCTCTTTCATTCAGTATCTAGCTTGTAACTAAGCCCACATGCTAGGTATGGCTCTGGCTCTCCTTACCTGAGCCAGATGCATTAGTTTACTCCAAACCCAACTCCCTGACAATGTTTTTGGTTCTGAATAGCAGCTGTAGAGAGGGACCACACTTCCCACCAGGACCAGGTAGTGAAGCTTCCAATAAAGACAGGGCAGCCAGCCTGCATGTGGTAATCTCTTAAAATGACAACAGGAATCTCCAAGATTCAGCCGTTAACACCTGAAGGCCTGTTTCTTCTAGGATGCAAAAAAAACTTCCAGGGTTTGTCCTTAATACTATGTTACAGGCCTACAGGCTGTGGAGAAAGAGAATTTCAAGAAAGGGAGTAACTCAGTACTGTTTTAAGAGTAACAGAATACTGTGGAACTCGGAAAGCATGGAGTTCCACATTGTGATCCAATAACTGAATTTATTCTTACATTGTAGAATAAAACAGGGAAAAAAATATCCAAACTACGGTTTTATATGAAATATATAAACATGCACTAGAACAGATCTTCCTCTTAGATTGTTGTAACCATTAGCCTGAAGAGTTATTTTCTCCCCCTCGCTCACATCCTTACTGCTTAAACATCCATGAAAAGAGGAAGGATGTTAAAAGTGAGAACTGAAAAAACACATCTAGTGCCCCAAACATGCCAAACAGCCCATCTGCTAAAGGTGGAAGTACCGTCTACTTAAGGCATTTTCCCAAGAAGTGGTACTGTTTTGCTTAGGGCTCCTTAGGAAAGAAGCAATTAAAAGTAGGTACTCCAAATCGTACAAGAATACTCTAACCCTTGGGGACTTAAAGGATGGGAGCCTTCTTCCTCTTCCATCCAGGTTATGCTAGAAAGGAGAGGTATCTAACCCTTTTTCTGAAGGGAAGAGCAAAGTGTCGTCAAGGCTTTCAGTCAATATGCCACAGAAAGCAGCACTTTTCTCTCTGGCAGGTGAGGCTCACGTGTCATGGGCAGCAACAGGGTGCAAGCTTAGGGAAGAACTAGCAGAATTTTGTTTGGGAAGAGTTAGACTGTGTTGGTAGCTGTCAGTTCCAGCCTGGACATACCACTCTCTCAAGGCACTGTTGGGGTACAACTCATTCGGTGTTGGTGCTTCTGCCTGAAGGGCAGGCTTGCTGCTCTCAGTTTTTTGTCATCTATCTTTTGTAGATTTCTATCATCATGGAATTCCCATTCCATCAATAGGAACTGCTGATGCTTAGCACCAATGAAAGCTATGAAATGAAATAATTGCATCTGCATTCCAAATTTAACTTCTTTGATGTTGCTGCTTTTTCACATAGCCTACATTGATATCACAAGAAATCGTAATCAGCTCTTATATGACCACGTAGTGCTGAGCATTACAAGAGAGACCCATGGGACCTTTATATGCTAGTAAAACTCCTTTTAAGAGCTGGAAACAAGCTTGCCATATAGTTCTTATATATAACCAGTTACACGATATGTAAGTGAAACAATAAAAGCTGGAAAAGGTAAAATGTATTCAAGCAAAACAAGCACATACGCACAATAGCTTTTCAGGCCCTCTCCTTATCAGCACTAAAGGTACAATGGAAACAATACACAGCCTGGATTTTGTTTTGGTTTTAATTCCTGGAATCTGACCAGCATGTAAGCAAGATTACATTGATTGTTACAGTTATTTCCTTTCTCTGGAATTCACTTCTTGTCATAATGTCCGAGGATTTCCTCTGACTTCATCAAATTTAGCCAAACATTACTTTCTATTTGTATTATGAGTTACATTACTTAACTGAATGACCAGGATCATCTTCAAGCTGGGAATACTAGTTTGTTGCCAATGATGCCACATTGTAAATATGTTTTCTATTTGCTAGCCCACGTCAAAAGTCCTTTCTTCTCGAGTATTTGAAAATCATGAGAGATGGAATAATAACAGATATTATTACAACTAGAGACTACTCTCTTCTTCTCATTTTCTTGGTTGCTAGCATTAAATTCTATCTATATGCTGCTACTATACTCAAGGCATTTTCCCATACTCCCTTTGTAATGCATGGTGCTATTTTATAATTGTGCCGTGATATCCATTTACCTACACAAGCGATTTTAATAAACAGTCTTTTTCTGAACGACTTCTTAAAAATCCTCTCCCAGCTTATGTTTCTACGCTCTACCCGAAGAGTATTTTGCATAAAGACAAACAAGATTTGACTTAAAAAACACTTGAGCCCTGGGGGCTTGCCCTCTCACAGCCAGGTCGGAAGGTGACAGGCCGGGCCGGAGCGCGTAGGGTCGGGGACAAACGCGCCCCGGGCGGGCCGCCGCCGCCCGCACAAGGAGACTCTGCCTTTTCTGCCTACCCCGCTGTGTGTTTACGGTAAAGGCCGCGACCGGCTACGGGGAGGCAGGCTGGAGCTCGCCACAGCCGTCAGCCCCGGCGCGCGCCGATAACGGCTGGGGTTCGCCACAGCCCTCACTCACCCCGGCGCGCGCGCCGATAACGGCCGGGGCTCCTTGAGGCGGGGCGCGTGCCGGGGCTCCGGCAGACCCGCGGCCGCTCCCTCACAGCGGCGCGAGGCGGGGCGAAGCCGAGGCTGGGGCGGACGTCATCGCCGCCGCTGCCGCCGCTCCACCGGTCGATCCGGGCTCTGCTGCTGACGCCGCGGCAGCGGCCAATCCGTTGCGGCGCCGGGCCGGGCCTAGCACCGCCCTCTCGGCGGCTCCCCACAGGGACGGGCCGGAGCGGCCGCCGCCGCCACCGGTGTCCGGGCTGAGTCAGCGTTTCCTCCCCTCCCTCTCCCCCACCGAAGATGAACATCATGGACTTCAATGTGAAGAAGCTGGCAGCTGACGCGGGTACCTTCCTGAGCCGCGCCGTGCAGGTACGCCCCGGTCGCCCGGTGGGACTGCGTTTCTCCGCCGCGGCCTCAGCTCAGGGAGGTGGGCAAGGCCGCGAGCTGGCTCCACGGGGCTGCTGCCGGGCCCGGCTCGGCAAGGGGCGTTGGCCGGGGAGCTCGGCTCCGCCCCAGGCCGGGGGAGCAGCGGCCGGGAGGGGCTGGGCGGGCGGCTGGGCCCGCCGCGGGATTCCAGTTCTGAGGGAGCAACAGGCCCGGCCGTGCTGGGTAGCCCAGGCGCCTGGCCAGGCAGCGATGTGTTGCTGTGAGGTGGCTTCTTCCCCCGCGGGTCCCTTGCTAGTCCAGGGTTTGGCAGGACCCGGGGATTTTGTCCAGGCTGGTTAGAAAACAGCTGGCCTCGGGAGGGGTTGGTGGGGGGAAGCTGAAGCAGCCCAAGGTCAGGACGGGCAATGAGGGGAGAAGGTACTTGGGGCTGGGGGTGACGGGTTGAGCAGGCATCAGCTGCGAGGAGATACGGTCGGACTTTATGAGCGGGAAGGACAAGGTGTGTCTCGCCTGAAATAAGCTGATGGTTTCTACTGGTTGCTGAAAGTGTATGCTGCTGTGCTGCTGCCGAATCGGTAAAATTCGAGCTCTGATGTGACAAGTTAAAGCATCTGTCTGCATAGGCTTTTTTGTTTGTTTTGTTTGAGTTTTAGTATCGTTTTAAGCTTGTTTGATAGTCCATTGTTTCTGGATCGGTTTTACCCCTTCTTCACGCTAAGGGCACTGTAATTGGCTTTTGTTCCTTAGCTGTTGTCTTGAGCTGTAATCCTCTTTCTTTATATAATCAAACCTGAACAGATTTCCTGTCGGGAGGTGGACATCCAAGCAGTGCATATAGTAATCCACTTTGGTTTCTCGTGGGTTCTCACCGGGTCACAGTCGGGTTTGGAAAGCAATTAAAGTTGTCTGATCTGGTCTGGTCTGATCCGTATGATGTATTGCCTTAAATCTCAATATTCAAGCAGAACCAATGATCAGCAGCACAGCAGAGCTCTAAAAATGCAAACTCATCAGAAAACATTGTTGTTCAAATTTAAATGAATTTAAATTGTGGCTTCTCTCTGTGATAGAGGCCTTTCTGTCCTTTTCCCACCCCTAGCTTCTTCCAGGTCTACATATTTTCCAGACCATCTCTTCCCTTCCAGTCTCTACCCCTTGCTCTTTTCTTACTAGGCAAGGAAAAAAGGGAGATACATTTCACCCTTCAATTGTAAGAGCCTGGGATAGGACCTTGTGATTTTTGTCTCTCTTATCTTCATGTTTTATATTTAAACCAGCTTATTGCATTAAATCTAATGTAGATTTTTGCAGTCTGTCATGGTTTAAAGGTGATTTACTTCAGTATGCTCTATCTGCATTGTTGGTTTACATCTGAATAGCTACATTAATTATCTGCTTAATCTAAACTAAAATTCAGTGGAAATAACAATTCCGCTCTGCCAGCAGCTACTTTCCCCTGAAATGAGAAGTTAATGAAGCTGTTGAGGGGAAGGAGCAAATCTTTGACATGTTCTTGTAATCTGAGTAACTCATGTTTTGTGTGCTACTGTTGATTCCTCTGTTGTGTTCAGTTTTCTTAAGTTACTGTGTTACTACAGATAATATTAAGGGGTAATAATTATGTAGATTTTTTTTTTTTTTAATATCCTCTGGCTGCAGATTTTGTGTCCTCTAATAAAAATGACAGTTCTGTATTTTGAGCTAAACTTTATGTTCAGACATTGCTGCACGGCATGGTATAATCTGACACTATTTGCTTTGGGACATTAGAAACAAAATAACCCCACTAAACACTATGAAACAGTTCAGCAGCATAATAATGGTATGTAGGAGAACCACTTAAAAGTTCCATTTCAGCTCTACTTCAGCTGTTTTACAAGATGGTGAACATCTTGCTAGTGTTTCACAGGCTTATCAGACCTTTCTGTAACAAGGCAACTGGGGCTGTTTTACTCAAAACTGCCTGATATTCATGTTCCAGGAAGCCTGTTTCTTCTGTGGATGAGATTATGCTGTATTCAGACTGACATATTCTGGTTAGTAATCTGTAGAAAAATCAAGCCTACTGGCCATCTTCCTCCAAAGCCTACCCTTCCTTCTGGCAGGCAGAAAATGCTTCGAAGGAGTCCTCTTCAATCAGTCTTGCAGTAGTTGCGATTTGTACAAATTAGCAAATGTTTCTAGTTAGTGGTATTTGAAATTAAATAATTTTATAGAGTGTAGTAATAGGACTGTGAGTTCTTTCATTTGCCAGGCACTGTAGTTGACAAGTTGCTTGTGTAGCACTCATGAGTGAGCTGGACTTTTACTCTTTGGTAGCAGAAACATTTTTATTTTTCATGACTGTACCTGAAGTTAGAGGCTTATCTTAATGTAATTTTTCCTTCTAGCGATTTTTGCAGTGTACATTTGAAATGTCGATTGGAGGGTGATAACCCAGTTGTATACAAAACAATCCAATTTCCTCCTGCGTGAGCTGGTCACATTCAGGCAACTTGTGTATGTATTTTGAATTTAATGAAGATACGATTTGTTCCAGCAATGCTTACATTAGGTATCTCCATACGACATGTTTTAAGCTTCAATAAAAAGCAAACCAAAACTTTTATAGAACTCTAAAGTGTCTGCCTACCTTGGAAGAGAAGACAAATTATTGATCTATAGCACCACTTTCCTTGTTTTGTTTTTATACTTAAGAAGAGATGGAGTAATACCTGAAAAAAAGGCATAAAACAGAAAGACCAGTTCAAATTTTAGGTTTCAGGGTAACTGAGATGGGAACTCAAAGTGGCAGTATTGTTGAGTTACACTGATAGTAGTTAGACAGAAGTATGGTTTCTAGTATTTACCACGTTACTTAGTATTGCTAAAATTAAGTTTTTCCTGTAAGTGTATATGTGAAATCTAACATTGGCTAAGTAATGTTCATGCTGCTGAGTAGATTTATGGAGATATTAATAGGAAAGCCCATTTCATAGGCAAATACTCTTCTCTGTAATTAGTATAAGACATTTTCAAACCCATTTGTATTGTATTCCAATGAATCTGCAAAAAGTTCTTGAGAACAAAGTACAGTACCTGACATCTTTTTAAAGAGCCTTTTAAAAAGTAGTAGTAATAAATCCATAGATAAATTACAGGCTTCCCTATACTGCAACTGAACTTACTCACAAAGGCAGCTTGCTGTTATGTAAAACTCCAAATGCTGCAGCATCTGGACTTTAGATATGCATGCTATCGAAGTTGGGTTTATTCTATGTGTGATGGAAGTCAAAGCAAACTTGGACAATGCAACTTATTCGTCTTGTATTCTTCTTAAAGTAAGTTCAAATATCCCACTGAAGAACTTAAGAATGACATTTGACAGTCAAAATCCTTCCAGTCCTATTATATTCTTAACTGGTAAGCTTGTTAGGAATTTAATCATAAGCCAGGTCCTTCTGAAAATGCCTGACTTTGGACAGGCTGTTAAGCGATGAGATCATCATTGTCATGAGGAAGTACTGCTTTGAGGAGAGGCTGGCAAAACCCTCAATTCCGGTTTTGCTTGGTTCCCTGATGTGATAAGTGTGGCTTTGCCCTCTCCCAGAGAACTGCAATTGAAGTACAAACTGAATGTGGATTAATAAGAGTTGGCATGAATTTAACGCCAAGTGAAATTGGATTTATTTAGCTAAATGGAGTTATATTCTGTTTCGTTGTCACTGAAAACGCAGCTTGGAAGAGAACAGCAGAGGTCATCTTGCCATTTCTGTAAGGCATATCAGGATCAGTTATACCTAAATAGTTTATCAAAGATTGATTTGTGCTATTCTAAAAAAGAAAACAACCCCTGCCCCCAAAGCTTTTTATTCTACAACTTCCCAGAGAAATCTATTTTAGCTTTTTAACCTTGTCTTTAAAAGCTTTTTCTAATGTATAACTCTAATTTAAATCTTCATACTGAAGTTTAAAGTCACTACTTTTTGTCCTGTTTGCTGTGGACAGGACAACATTTTTTCAACACTTCAAAGGTAGATGCAATGAGAATCTGTTGTGCCTTGAGGTTTTTGCTGTGGGAGAAAGTAAAAATATATTTAGAAAAAATTATTAACTCTAATTTTTAATTAGAAAATACGCAAGATTGAAGTTGCCTTTGTTACCTCAGGACTCTTTCCTTTTGCTCCTGTTTCAAGGACCACTATGCAAAATCAGACAAAATGCTTCAAGTGAGAAATCTCAGTACCAAGCAGAGCAGAGGATTTCTTCAAAATGTTGTAAATCACCTTCCTCGTCTTGATTTAATTAACACTCTCCCGCCCCTTTTTCTTCCTGATAGTAGGGATGTGGTGTTGCACTTAATGACTTTCAAATTTTTCCTTTTTTTATTGATACATTGAAAACATGGTCTGCACCTAATATGAGTGAATGGTTACTGTCTTAAAACTTGTCCTGGGAAATTATTTCTGTGGTTTAACAGTATTTTCAACCTGTCTGACTACCTCATAGTTCACTGAAGAAAAGCTTGGTCAAGCAGAGAAGACTGAACTGGATGCTCACCTGGAAAACCTTCTCAGCAAAGCAGAATGCACTAAGTTGTGGACAGAAAAAATAATGAAACAAACAGAAGTATTACTGCAGCCAAATCCAAGTAAGGAGCCCTGCGAGATTCGTTTGCAATTTTTGAATTAATAGATTTGCCAATGTAAATGTTTACTGCAATAAGTATTGCATAAGTTATGACTAAGTGTAGCAGTTTTAAAATTTGAAGGCTGGAGTTAGGGAATGCATGTTTTGAAGAGCTACTCAGAATTGAAGACACTGTACCAATTGCTGGTACCAATTCTTTAACCCTTTAAATGGGAAAAGCTTTAGACATCTCTATTTAGACAATCTGTATAGCATTGGTTCCATACTCTTGTCAGTCTCAGGTAGGCTGGTTTTTGAGTTGTTTCCTGTTTAATTGAATTACCTTAAGGTGTCTGCCCAATACAATTCTGCTTGAAGCAGGCATGATGAACTGAAATATCCTTCTTTAGCAATTCCTTTAGTTAAGAATGCTTTTCTCCAGATGCTGACTCTTTATCATTTGCCAGAATTTTACACACCGTGCTTAAACAATACAATGAAGTTTCAAATATGCTTTCATCACTGGTAAATCTATTATTGTAACAATAACAGAAAAAACATAGGTAGAAGAAATGTAGTTTGCTGGTGTGTTAATTTTATTTGCTTCTGAGATTGCTCTAGGAGTAGTAATGTTGAGGATATCAGTTTCAGTCTCATATCCTACAGTCATCTGTGCCATTGATGGCAGTTGTACTAGAATTGACAACAATAGGAATTTGCTTAGTGTATAGATCTAGATTTCAAGTCAAGATCTGGTTGCTAGCCACTGGGCAAATTAATGTTACCAAAACCCCCAACATTTAAACCTCCTTTAGGTTAGCTCAAATGATAAAATTATAGTACTGCTAATAGCTCTGCACTGAAAGCATAAATAAATAAATATTGCAGTGACACACTGAATTAGGATTTTTTAGTACACGTAGATCGTAGCATTTCTCTAATGCCAGATAGTGCTGCTCTTTGAAGGTATTATTTTGGAAGTCTGTTGTATCCTGTAGTTGCAGAAAAGCAGTGTGAAGGACACAATAGAACTTAGAGAATAGGCCAGAGGAAATAGTTGTCTTATTGATTTATTTCCCTATTTGTAATATGCATTGACTTTTTCAGAAACTTGTAATTGTGGGGTACTGAATCACTAACTATAGGCTGGTAGAACTGCATGAGAAAGATTAAGCAGAAGGATACTATATGGTAGTATCTTGGTTATGCTGACCAGTCAATTTTTTGATGTCTAAAAATACTCGGTGTTAAGCACTGGTCTTTGTCTGTTCAGCTGTTTGGCAGCCTACTTGGAAGGGCTATCACATGCTGTTGAGAGCTTCTTTTGGTGGCTGTTAATGGACTGACTCAGTCTGGGGGAGGAAAAATTACTTTCAGTCACATTTTTAATTGCACCTTTAGGTGAGAACCAGGTAATAGTCCAACAATTTTAGATTACTTTTTCTTTTGTCATTTAGTCAAAAATAAATATTATGGATAAAGAAAAAACAATTAATTTGGATAATTTTTGGTTCACCCTTAGAGTCAGGGAAAGTACTGGTACCCACATTCATCTGTGTCGGGTTAATTTTTGGAACCTTCAAGAAAGAATAATTATTTAATTCAGTGCTGATGAAAGTTGTCTAACTAACAGTATTATTTTTGGTTGCATCAAAGTGGCAGATTTGTTCATTGGAGAGTTTCTTTCTGGTTGTCTATACTATTGCAAGCTGAAATTAGTTCATACTGACTGCATAAATAAAGCAAGCTAATTATGAAGTCAAAGCAATTGGTCAGAGAAATCTGGTGCTGCTTCCAGTTTGCCATTGTAATTAACACTGTCCCTGTTTATGTCTGTGATGCTTTATCACCCAAGAACCACACTGTGGCTTTATATTGCGATAGGTGGATATTAATGGTCATATAGTCACAATAAAGTTTTTTGATAATTTTGTTGCTCAGATGAAGAAAAGATGGGAATCTGAAATCACTTTCGAATATCTTAAGTGGTTTGTTGCTGAGCATTTCAAGCATGCAGGTGGAGTGGGAAAGACAGGATATCTTAATAGAGCATCTCCTGTATTTGTTGAACTTAATTACTACACTGCTAATTCTAGCGAACAGCAAACAACTTTTTCCTGGAAAGGGGAAAATAAGACTGGTTTTGTTAAGAAGCAGCATTCTATTATGCTCTTACAGTGAAAGCTTCTGGACAAAATTTTGAAAAACTGTATAAATATACTTGTAGAAGCAAGAGTAAAAGTAATTTTTCACTTTCACAGATGGCTCTAAGAAATGCTTGAATGTAGCATGACAAACCTGGAGTACAGTCAGTTTTCAAGAATAATATCTTTGGTTTAAAATTGTTCATTTAAAGTTGAGTTTAAAGTCTGGGGGTTTTAAGTGTTTTGTTTTTTTTTTTTTTTATTTCTAACATTTGTTTGAATGATAGTAATAATATCAAATAAATATTTTTTTAAGATGCCAGAATAGAAGAATTTGTCTATGAGAAGCTGGATCGCAAAGCACCAAGTCGCATGAATAATCCAGAGTTACTAGGCCAGTATATGATTGATGCTGGGAATGAATTTGGCCCAGGAACAGCCTATGGTAAGTAGAAGCAAAAAATATGTCTTGTGTTGCAGGAATTAAGGGGGAAAATGCACAGCTCTAGTTTATCTTTAAAAAGTCATTGAAGTGTCCTATCTAGAGGAAGACAAGAAATATAATTTTACTTTTTTATCATGTTGAATTGACTTGCTGTATCACCTTGAGCATTAGGAGATCAGTGATGAGGTTTCTATCTAAATCTAGAAATACAACCTTGGAATCGTCACCATCTTTTTGGATTTTCTTACTGGAGCAAGTAACTCTGGAGTTTGGTTTCCTCGTTAAAAGAACACATTTGCACATCTGATGATGCTTATGCGTTTTATTTGTGGCAGGAAATGAAAATGTTACCTGAAATTAACTTCTCTAGTGAGAAGACTCCCTAACTTTACCATCTTCTTCCTTTTCTTAATATACATTATTTTGCTAAAGATGAGTGTGTACGACATAATCTAAATCTTCTTCCTTCTCCAGCAAATTTATATACCCATGACAGGAGGGTTCACAGTGTTACATCTGACTTTTTTTACACTGGCATTAATTAGAAATTCTAATGTTTTCTAAAACTTTTAAAGATGCTGATAACAGATTTAGCCGTTAACATAACCAACTGAAATGCATAGGTGTCTGGATATGAAATAGTCTGCAATCAAAGTCTGAAAGCTAGCTCTTTTTAGTTGCTTTCTTTAAAACGGCAGTGTAAGGGAAAATTTTTATTCTGGGAAGAATGAGTTCTTTATATCTGGAAATACTGGGGTTCCTTTTAAAAAGAAGGAAAGTGCGCTTCAAAAAAAAAGTAAATGTTTTCTGGAAGAGATACAAAATCAATAATGGCAAGCTTTGTTCCTCTTACTTCCTCATGGTTTTATGCTGTTATCTGTGGCCTGCCTTTTGATCATCATCCTCAAGTCTTGGGGTTTTTATGTCAAATAAAGTTGTACTTACAGGGAACAGTGTCCCTTGCAGAATTTTTAGTATTCAGACAAGTAACATAGACTATTAAAGTAAAGATGGATACACTGTTAGCTTTTTTGGTGTCACAAAGTATTTTAGTTCTCTGAAAACTTGGTGTCTTTTCTGACTCATCAGTATCAGTCTGTTGAAACATAATAATAGCAACAGCTATTACATTTAAAAGTTGGAGTTGATGGGGTGGGGGAAAGCAGGTTATATTTCAGTAGCTAGGTGAGCTTTTTCCTTGCTACTGACTACCCCTGACAAAAATGTAGTATAAGGAGAGGAGGTCACTGGATTAAGTAGGTATGATACCCAGTTCTAAAGTAGATGTTCAGAATGGAGTTGCCATAGTTACTGCCACTTCTATAACACTGTATCTATTGCCATGACCTATGTTTATTATTAATAAAAATTGTTTGGCTTGGTGTGTGGGTTTGATTGTTTTGGGTGGCTGGGTCTTTTTGTGTGTCGTTTGGTTTGGTTTTGTTTATTGGTGTGTCTTTGTAGCTGATTTGGATTTGTTTTGAAATCCCTTGGGATGGCATTGGATTATACCTCAAACTTCTGGCCTAAACTTTCCTGCCTGTAGAAACTTCTTTTGTTAACCACCTGCCTGAATCACTGTGACACCAATTTTTTTTTTTTCCTTTGCAGGAAATGCACTCATTAAATGTGGAGAAACACAAAAGCGAATTGGGACAGCAGACAGAGAACTAATTCAAACTTCTGCTATAAACTTTCTCACTCCCTTAAGAAACTTTATTGAAGGAGACTACAAAACTATTACTGTAAGTTGAATTATGCATTCCTCAGCATTTGACAACAATTGTAACTCTAAATCTTCAAAATGAAGTAGTAAATAATTGTACGTTATTGCTTTTCTCAAACTAATATAGAAAAAGTCAGGTAGAATTTGTGCCTTTGGTGTATTTGCCGTCCTTTTGATGAGGTAAAATCAAAATAATGCTGAAAATTTGCTTTTTGTAACTATTCTATCTGTAACTGTTCTATTAAAAGTATATAACTTGAGTATAAAATGTGTGAGAATAATAAGGATCTAATTTGGCACCTCTGTTCAACTGAAGAACATTTTTGTATCTGATACTTCATTTAAAAAAATATCAAGGTAGACAGGCTTTTGGTTTTGAGTATGTGTACCTCTTCTCATGAACTAACCTAACTTGCTTTCAGAAAGAACGTAAACTGTTACAAAATAAAAGACTAGATTTGGATGCAGCGAAAACCAGATTGAAGAAGGCAAAAGTTGCAGAAGCTCGAGCTGCAGTGAGTAGATTTTTTTTAAATTTTTCCATAATTTTAAAACTTATTAATATGTGTATATAAACCCTACTGCTTGGCTATGTTTCCAGTCCTATCTTCCTATTCTCACTGTTTTTCTAGAAACTTTGTAAGAAATGCATTAGTGGAACACAAGGAAATGAAAGGAAATTGCTGATCAAGGTGTTAGTCTTTTCATGTTTAGATATTCCATCAAGTTGGACTCACTTGACTGAAGTAAATATTTTTCCCTTATTCTATACTAGATGAACCTACTGCCAAAAATGTCAGTCTGGTAAGATGGTTGTATATACATATTCAGAGGTGCAGTTTTGGCATTTGAACCTCTACAAGTGTGGAAACATATATGTAATTACTTCCAAGTGATGAACCTAACTAGACTTCTCTGTATCAAAAATATTTGTAGCTTACTGTTTCTATATTGTTTGCTACTTCATACCACCAAATAGGCAAGATTCTTAAACTTTTAACCATTCTTATTACCTCAAGAAATGCTTGTTCAAGGAGATTAAAATTACTAAAAAAAAATCTTTTGCTTTTTAAACCAAATGGAGGAATATGTAACTGAATGTCTGCATTTTCAGCAGGGTATGTTTCTAGTATTTTCGTAGCTATCTTTAGCCTGCATTCCTAAAAGTGCAACAGTTAATGATGGATAGTGGTTTTTCCTGTAAGGGTTAATGCAGCAGGGGCCATGCACACAGATGCTGACAGAATACAGACAATTTAAATGCACAAGGACAGTGCATGTGATGAAGAGGCAGAAGTAGGACTGTCAGATTTTTCTGTCTTCTGAATGGACCACTGAATGGACCAGCGTTATGTCTGAGACTGAGCTTTGTAGGTGAGATGGAGGTCCTTCTCAAAAACAAACATTATCTCACCTGATAGTTCTGCTTCTGTGTCTCAATCCTCCACATCATGCACACTGTCCTTGTGTATTTCAGTTGTCTGAATTTTAAGTCTGTGCATACTATGTCCCCTTATATTTCGTAAATTTTACATTAAAAGTTACTTTTCTACTTGTCAAGCTTTCTTAATTTGTAAGGCTATCAATGGAGAGCAGAGCAGGATTTTAGTCAGCTAGTGATGCAATTTGGAAGTAATGGGTAGAGAAGGAATGGACAGTGAACTATACCTTTGCTTGGATTTGTTCAGAACGTTTTCAAACAAAGAAAAATATATTTTGGATATTAACTTTCTTGTAGCATGATAACAAGTACATAACCTTACTTTGTAAAGCAATAGAAAAAACGGATATTTGTTCCTTTTGAACTCAGTATTAAAGGAAAGGCTCTGTACATGAGTTTTACTTCCATCACCAGCATAGTCATCCAGAGCTTGGACAAAATTATTGCCAGTAGCAGCAGCAACTACTTGACCAGTCTTAAATATTAATATAGCAAGTAATTCACTGTTTTATTCACAAATAATTTTGTGCTGGTAAAGCATGAGACACTAGGTCTCTTACTTTGCTGCCTTGCTGTGCTTCAGTTTTAATTACATTTAACAGCAGTGTGCATGTTTAAGAAGTATTGGATTGTAGAATTCCCAGAGTAGTGAAAAAATTGCATCCTCTGTAAAATAGAAATGAGGACTAACTTGGATATAGGTGTGATACAAATGATTCATTTTCTGCTGGCTCACTGATTTAGGAGGGAAGATGTTTGACAAACTATGCTGAACTGATAGGTTAGCAAAGTGTATTCAGCTATGTTTTACTACTTTCTTTGACAGGACAAAGTAATAAATTATATCTACATTACACACTTTTATAACAAGGGAAAAATAATCTAATCTTTGAAATCATGTTCTCCCATGCTTACTGTACAACTGAAGTAACTTAGGGCACTATTTAAAATAGAAATCTAAGCGGTTATATTTATCTATATTCAGCTTTCAGTCTTTCTTAGCTTAAACTTGCAGTGCTTTGTGCCAGTATTCTGTTCGCCTGCTATATTCACAGTGTTGTAACTTGCTTTTGTCTTTTATCTATGCACTTAAGCAACTAAACACCTCTCAACCTGAAGAGAATAACATTATGGTAAATGTCTCTTACGTGCTCAACTTGCTGCATGTAAAATGGCTAAAGGTTTGTTGGCCTCCTGTGTTCATTCATTTTCCTATCAAATGTTTCCTCTTGCTATCCAGCTCACTTGTTCAGTTTCAGATGTTCTCCATTCCAAACTGGATGGGGAAAGTGTACTAAATACACTTAATGTCAGTACAGCATTAGATGTTGGTTTTTATCAGAACATTTCTAATAATGTAGAAATTATTCCCTTCAGGCAATGTTTTACAAATAACTGAAACAGAATAATGTTACAGAAATTAATGTCTTACCTTAGAGTACAGTATATACTAAACTTATTGCAAGGGCTTGTCAGTGCAGCTGTTTTTAGCACCATAATTGTGAAAGTGGAAAAGGAAGGGGTTAATTACCTATGTAGAACATAGACTGTGCTATTCAGCCTGTCCTTGTTTGGGTGTTGGATCCACACAGCACAGCAGGTCTCATCTGAATTCATGGTCCAGATTTCTCAGTCATGATCAGATAAAAGAGGGAATAGACTTGTTTGCTACAACTCGCTTCTGCGACCTTTGTGCACATTTCTTTTTACCAAAGTCCTGATTGTGTCATCTTCTTACAACTGCAGAAAATGAAGGTTAAAGGAGAACTGCATTGCGAGAGGGAACTGGAACAGCAAGCTGAAGTAATTAACTTCTAGAGTAAATTCCTTGCAGTGCTATGATTTTGCTGTACTACTTGTTGCCGCTTTAATACACAGTTTGATACACCTCTGGAGCATTTTTAATTAAATATGTGTTTCAATAAAAACAAAAAGCTTGTGAAATAAGAAACCGGTAATGGAATTAGCAAGAGAAATCATTCATTTGTCTGTTTCAGTCTTTACTTAACATGGTGTTAAAACGAGAGTAGCTTTCCATAGTTTTCTAATATTTTACCACATTAAAGTAACTTAAATTCCTCCATAAAGTAATTTAGTTTGAGTCATGTCACTTTCTAAGTAGTTATGTCTTATGTTGTAATAGCTTCTTGTATAAAGATTCTTGTATATAAGTTCTGCAAGTCATACACTCTTCAGCATCTAATTTATTTCACAGATGTGCTACTCATACTCATTGTAGTTTCAGTGTACATGAAAGGCTTTGGGCAACTGACAGCACTCCTCAATTCCCTGTGAAGTTCTGAGGGCAGAAAAGAAGTTAAAAGCCAAAGTATGGGTGCATGCTGTATTTGTGTACCACCAATGTCTAAGTTTGTATGTTTTTATTTTTTCCCCTCACTCTTAATGCTGACTAGATATGGGCTGAGGAAGTGACAAAAGTAAGTAAACAATTTAGAAATAGCAGAATTCTGAAACCATAACTTGTGCTGGTCTAATGTAATAAAGGATATTGCATGTTACTGACTTTGATCTAATGCTGGCAGTCTGGTGCATTACATCAGAGCACACTGGTTCCCTTGAGGGCCTTTCAAACTCCAGTGGTGAAACAATGCCTGGGGCTTGCTCTGTAGTAAGCTGTTTCTGGCTAACTGTCACCTGGTACCATACGATTCACATGTGATCAGATACAATGAAAAAAGAATGACCTGTCTCTCAGAATGTACTGGTATGGCAACCTGTTAAAAATCACCTCTTAAGTATGAGCTTATTTTAAAATTTTCAGGAAGGTTGGAGTCTAGTAATCTAAGATATCCTGAAAAACACTGATCTTCAACTTTAACCCAGTACAGTAAATAAAGTGCTGGAGTGCATACAAGAAACTCAGAGAAAACTGTTTTGGAGGATTATTTTATTTTTGTTCCCCACCTTTCTCTCCAGTGTCACTAGAGCATGCTGTGCTGATCTTAAGCAACTGAAGTGAGGAGGTAGACACATCTGAGATCTGCACCTGGGCTGAAGGCCAGTTCATAAATATAGTGTTAGACTTGGGGTGTGAGCTGCAGCCTTCTCTTGTCGTGCCATCCCTCGCACAAGGACAAACTCAGTGGAGCTAATGGAGTGCTGTGCGATAGCTGCTCTGGTGGCAGAACCAGGGCTGTTCTCAGCCTCACTAACTCTGACAAAACAGTATTGGGAACAGGCGGTGGAAAGCTGTGCAAACAGCTGAAAGGAAATTTCTTAGGGGTTGCCTGTGGAGGAGAGGAAATAAAAATTACGGGTAGCAATAGCAAGTGGGGGTAGCTGCAGGAACAGAGGCTTTGCACTATGTTTTTAAAGGGGGACTAGGCAGCTGTGGGAGGTGTGGGGAGTTGCTCTTAAAAGCTGAGATAGGGAGCTTTGGGTGCAGTCTTGGGGATTCTGAGAGAAAATAAATGGAGGCTTTTTCTATTCCAGCTTTCTGACAGTCATGGTCTAAACAAGGTGATGTGTGGTGAGAGTATAGGGGGGACAAGGAGGTTAGAGATTGAACTGTAAAAGGAGGGTTAGGTCGATTTTGGTCCCAAAGTTTGAGAATTATTTTACTATTAAAGTAGCAATTTGGAGCAGCAAAACTGTCTGCTGGAGTACTTGGTACTGCTTGGGGAAAAAGGTGGCAGAGGAGCAGTACTGCTGGAACAAAAGGTAGCCTTGAAGCTATAAGACAACTATGAATAAAATGGTGAGTAAAACTATTGGCTTTTCAGGACAAGCAACTTAAGATAGCAAAATCTAACAGAATGTGTCTTGGAGAGAAAAAGAAATAATACAAAGTGCTTAGATATAGCATAAAGGAGATAAAAAACATTAAATCCTGTAAAAAATAATGTAATTCAAAGTTCCTTTTTTTTTTTTTAATAACATTTATAAAATCCAGAGACTATTGAGAAGAAACTAAAACACACATGTTCTGCCAAAGAACTGTTAATCCATCCAGGATTCTAAAGGCAACCTGTCATTCTGCATTTGGAAGTTGGAGGAAGACATTGCTAGATGTTTTCAATTTAAATCTAAGAAGCTTCCCAACAAGGATTTCAGACTAATCTCAGTAATCTCTAGATCAATCACAGGGTCTTTTTGAGTTGAAACAAAAGATCTGCATGCTGTCAGTGACAAACTTGCTTCAATGCAACTTCACTTCTGAAATGTGGAATTAGAGGATATTAAATACTGCATCCAGCTCTGGAACTGCCAACATAAGAATCACAGAAGGACATGGACCTGTTGGAGCAAGTCCAGAGCAGGACTATGAGGATGATGTGAGGGCTGGAGCACCTCTCATATAAAGAGAAAGTTAGGGTTGTTCAGCCTGGAAAAGAGAAGGCTCCAGGGAAACCTTGTAGCAGCCTTCCAGTACTTAAAGGGGGTCTTACAGGAGAGATGCGGATGGACTCTATTAGGGGGTGCAGCGATAGGATGAGGGCTAATGGTTTTAAACTGAAAGAAGGTAGATTAAGATTAAATATTAGGAAGAAATTCTTTACTGTGGGAGTAGTGTGGCACTGGCACAGGTTGCCCAGAGGAGTTGTGGATGCCCCATCCCTGGAAGAGTTCAAGGCCAGGCTGGATGGGGCTTTGAGCAACCTGGTCCATTGCCCATGGCAGGGGGGTTGGAACTTGATGATCTTTAAGGTCCCTTCCAACTCTAACCATTCTATGGTAAAACACATGGGGTAGCTACTGATGTTACACACTTTATAAATGTATGGATTGTGATAGGAGTGTTCTGAGGCGTCTTCTGTAGTCAATGGGAAAAGCAGAGGCTTTCAGCACATTGAAATTAGACTGGTTTTGTGCATCTTTTTTTTTTTTTTTTTTTTTTTACTACAAAGGAGATAAGGAGGCCCAGCTATATTGGGTAACATGAATATATATCTATTATCACTAACAAAGCAACATTAGGAAGGTAATTTTATTTCCTGTGCTCTATGATTGTGTGTTATCCCTTAGCTACAGGATTGCACGCTACTTCTGAGAAGTCATATATTATTATGTGATATTTGGTGAGAATGTGAACTTCTGAATATTTATATTCAGAAACTGGGTTCATGTTCTGAACTGGGGAAGTAAGTACCATTTTGAGGGATCTTCATGGGAGATGCTCCGTGAGGCCTTCTAATTCTTCTGAAAACAAAATATGACTGCAGCTGGAAAGCTTGGGCTTGTAGTTTGAGCTCTTCGTTCTGTTCAGAAACAAAAGTGATCATGCCATAATCTTCCCAGATTGCAAGTCAGCTGGTTTTCACCTTTACCACAAGATGTAGTAGAATAGATGTGCTATCCTGCTCCTGTTCACATAGCAGTACTGAAAATGGGGGTTAAATGCGTCATCACGTCAGTCAGTTTATGCAAATCTCTACAAAACCAGCACATTGGGCTTTTGTAAAGCAATCTATTTAAAGTCACTCTGTACTGGATAGGTGAATACATATTACCACATTACTTACTCACTCTGCCTTTTCTTATAGAAAGTAGGTGATTTGCTACAATATTGTTGAAACAAATATAATTAATGTAATGGATATTTCCCCTTCTTATATGTTCCTATTATCATGTATTTACTTACCTGGCAGGGAGAAAGGAATACATTAGCAACTGCTGACTTCAGAGAGGCAAGAGACTAGATTATTTATTTCCAGATAAATGGTTACCTATGATTTTTCTGTTTTTTTAACAGGAAATGAAGATGTTGTTAATACAGAAGGGAATGCTTTTCTTCCCCTCTTGGCTATCAAATTTACTTTTCCCCCCCTGTTCGTTCTACATTTCTCTCATTACATCTCTCTACATTCCTGCCAGATGGATTTCACTGTGATTTATACAGATCTAATAGGAAAATTCCAAGCAAAGATTCTTGCCTCAACAAACTTTGAAAAAGTAATTAGTTCGTAACTTGATATGTACACTGCTATCTCAGTTTTAGTAAGAAACACACAGTACCTTATAGCTGCTTCTCACCGTTTAATTAATGCGTAAGCCTTCCCAGCTGCAGTGACTTCAGATGAAAAACATTTCTTGGGTCACAGCATCATTCTTCTGTGCTCATTTCTGAGATGAAGATCCTTCCATATGACTTTTCATATTGATTAACATTAGTGGAATGCAAGAGCAGAATGTTTGCAAATACAAAAATCCTTTCAAAACCAATGTTTTACTTGAATCACCTCATTAAGTTTCCCGAAAATATATTTTCTTACCCTGGAAAATATATTTCCGTACTCTGTTTTGTTGAGAACAGTAACTGCTGCATCTTTGACTTAATGCAAATTTTTGCCTTTATGTTAGTTTTCAGAAACCAAGGTACTAAATGTATGTAAGCACTGAGGCAAGGCAATCCAGCTTCTGGGCTGAGGATATTCTGTCTTGAAATAGTAAACCTTAGGTATTACAACACATGTTTTTATGTATTTGTGTGTTTTGAGTAGTGTCCTTTTTTTCTCCAAAAAGTACTCTAAAATAACTTTGGCTTGTGTTAGAAGAAGTCCTTTAAAACTGGTATAATGTTAACTTACTTAATAATTGCTGATAGCTATATGTAAGAAGGAATAAATAGAAGTGGAATTATTTAAATATGAAAGTTAAGTCAAGTAATTTAGTAGAAATTGTACTCGAATTTAAAACATTTGCTGTAGTTTGAATTTATTTATTTTTAAAGATGCCTCAATTACAAGCTCCAGAAATAGTTGTAGTAGCTTGGTGGTCAGAATGAGACATCAATTTATGAAATATCCTGTTAAAACTTGCTGTCAAAGACTTATGTGTGGCTGATTGTCATGCAGTTGGGTGCCAGAAATAGTGTGTGCTTTACCCTTAATTGTTCGGTCTGAGCCCTGTTAACTGAAAGTATGGAAAAATATTAGATTGTCCTGGGCTGCCATGACTGTGCTGGCAGAACCCCAGGCACAGACACTGTTATGCCAATGAACGCTCGGTTTTTTAGTGGAAGAGGTGGGATAATACAGCTCAGCTGGCAGAAAAATGCTTTCCTTTTGCGTGCACTGACTCTGTGGTAGGTGTCTGATGATAAAACTGGTTGTTTTATATACAGGGCTTCATCATTTCTGAACCCAAAATGTAATTACTCTTTTTGCTAGTAAGGAACTGCAAAGAAAAAGCACGTTTCAAACACCTAAGCTTATGATTAATGCATTTTTATGAGTAGTTCCGGATAAAATAGAACTGTTGCAGTCAGATGGTGTGAGTGTGCACTGTACAAATAGCTAATGTACATCCTTACTTTTAGTCTGAACAGGAAGTACGAATTACACAGAGTGAGTTTGACCGTCAAGCAGAGATTACCAGACTTCTGCTGGAAGGAATCAGCAGCACACATGTGAGTACCCAAAAGGGGGAAAGTCAAAATCAGGGCACTTTCTAAAAATAACTACAGTAAGCTACTTGAGAACTTTGAGCTGCGAGGTTTCGCTTCAGTGTGTTAAAGCATCAAACTGTGGGGGTTTTTATCTTTTAAATTCTAGTTTCATATCCACTGAATTTAATTTTAATCTCCTGTTAACCTTTAGGCACTGTGTCTATGCAGCATAAATCCCTGTGTGCCAATACTGGTGTTAGCACCCGACTGGGAGACCAGTCTTTCTAATGTGGAGTAGTACTTTTACAGACTAAAAACTTGAATTCTTTGCTTTATTATAGGCACATCATCTTCGCTGTCTGAATGATTTTGTTGAAGCTCAGATGACCTATTATGCACAATGTTACCAATACATGTTGGATCTCCAGAAACAACTTGGAAGGTAGTAACACTGTAAAAGCTTCAGGACAAAAAAAAATAGCTTTTTCAAAATGCTCATGAAGAGTAGGAAAACTTGCACTGATATAACCATGGTGAACACACAGGCATGCTGGCCTGAAAGGAAATATATCTATTCTGAGGTAATTAATACATAATTACCTCAGAGCAATGACTTCTCCAAGCCCACACACAGCACTAACACCTTTTGAGGGTTGATTGACCGAGACTTTGTGTGTTTTGTAATTGAGTTGCCATTTTGTAAATGGTGCAAAAAATATTTCTAGAGATTTACTTGTAATCATTCAGTTACCTTATACAACACAGGAAAAGTTTCTGTACTGCCCATAACTTCCTGTGATCTCTTAATTTGTAACAGGACACCCCCTGATTTTAAATGAAGCTGTGTTGTCCACTGTTAAGTAAGTTGCCAGTATAGATATTGTGTCTAGGGAGAACTGTACTTCATAATATCTATTATGAGTAATCCAAAGCACTCACAGTGGCATGAGCAAGTTTATCTAGTGTTACTGTTTTGTGTGTTTAGCATTTTTAAAATACGAGGAGAAACTGACATTAATTTGTGTGCATAATCTCTTTTTTTTGTGATTGGTGGTGATGTAAAGAGATCTACAAGCTTACTTTTCCTAAAGTTTCCCTATTCTAATTCTTCTTCACAAATCAGCCTTTCTTAGGGTTATACCAGACCGTGTTATTTAGGTGAGCCTACACGTTGAAGATCATCTGTAGGTAGAAGTTTACAGTAGTGTCTGTTCTAGAAAACTGTCTCTATAAAGTAATTCTGTTTATGTTTTTTGTGACAAGTGTTCAAAAGTGTTCTCTAGCCTTGGCCTTTTCCTGACTTGCAACTTTAGACTTATATTCCATTGAAAGAAGTATTCAACTAGAAAATTTGGTTGTGCATAAATTCAGATTGTAGAATTGAAAGCTTGAGCATAAATGTCCACTGGATTTAAGGACAAGTGCCTCAAATTAGAAATTAAGTGAAGTATATTTACATAACTATTTTTAGAGGATGTTTTTAAAATCTGTACTCTTATCTTAGCGTATTTATCAAACAGAAAGCTTTAAGCATAATGCCCTTAACCTAAGGAAGAACATCGTCCTCTTTGAAATCTCTTGCTTTTGGATGTATAGCATCTCCCAGAACAGCTGTCTGGGTTTAAAATGTATGTAAACTGCTACCAGTTTTTTGCTTGTTTGTTTTTAAAGTGTATTAGAAGAAAATACTGCCTTTAGGAAAACAAAAGGAGGTATCTTTATGTGTCTATGATCTGATTGGTATCTTTCATAGAATTCTTATGACTGCTAGGAGACCAAAAGCATGGAAGCTTTGCGAAATCCTAAATGCCTCAAACAGCCAAATGAAGCTTCTTTGCCTATGTAGAATAAAATCGTAAAGGTATGAAATCTTCAGTATGTCTTTCCTTCCTTGTGTAAGGAAGTCCCACTGAACTGTAATAGAGAGTACTGGGACAGTGTCTCCTGTTGCGCTTCTTGCTTTGGAAGAGGTCCTCAGTTTATAGGTGTATGTTGTGTAACACTTTCACTAAATAGATGAGGAGCGTGTGTGTAGTGTTCTTCCTATCTTACACGTAGGCAAATGTAGTACCAAGTACATAGCTTAAGCAGCTCGGCTAGGTTTTGGTTGTATTTGCCAGTGCTCTGTTGGTTAATATAGGGATATATCGTGCCAAGTTACACATGTTATTTTCACACATCTAAGAATGACATTAGGCCATGTTCTCATATGAAAGCCAAGAGCCGTGTTTTTGTTGTGAGATTGTTGACGAACCATAGGTGCTCAACCTCTAAGTGGGATAGTTTGTTGCTTAAAACAGAAACCTGGTTCTCAGAGTAGACACATATTATATATTTTAACTGGACCAGAATCTAGGGTATAAATTCTAAGTTGGTTCACATTATGATTTTTCAAGTTCCAAAGCTAAGCACTGATTTTCCTGATATACTCTCCAGAGTCAGCTTTAGGGAAGGTGGGGGGAAAACTTGTGCTCATTTCTCTTTATAGAAATAGACATAGTTTTATGGTTGTTTCTCTTCAAGGCAGCATCAGCTGCTTATCCCCCTCCCGCCTCCCCCTTCAATAAGGCTCCTTAAAGAATCAAATCTCCCAGGTTAAAAAAAAAGGTTAAAAGCAATCTCCCCTTTCCTTTTTCTCCAGAATGAACTAAACAAATCTATTTCAAATATTCTGGTACTCTGCCTGCTTTTTTTCTTGCTAATAACTGATTTTGCTCTGAATTTTCTCAGCTTCCCTGACAGCCAAGCCTAAGCTTTGACATCATTATTTTTTCAAATTACCCATTACTAGTCTGCTACTCTACAAGCTGTGAAACTCCTGCTACTCCAAAAAAAATCCCAGAGAACCACTGTATAGATGAAGCTTTCCAGTAAAATGCCTACATATGGCTTTGCAAAAAGAGCGAGACTTAATGTTTTACTGACTGACAGTGATTTATAAAGCTTTAGCTTTCTTTTCCACTAGCTGTACAAACCAGTGACCCTTTGAACTGAGCAGATTGATTTACAAGTCGTTACTGTGTTAACAGAGAACAGGTTTAGCAGTATACTAAACAGTTATTTAGCAATATTGAGAAACAGCTGATTGTCATTTAAAATTAAGTCCCTCTGTTTGAATGCCAACTAATTAAGTAATAAACACATCATGAGGCACAGCTGCTGAGTTATCCCTGCAAAAATGTGGGGTCTTGCTTTTCCTCCCTTCATTTTGCTCACTTGATTTGTTCAAGCAATATGGTAAATTGGTTTAAAAAACAAATCTGGCAAATGAAAACAATTCTTTTTTTTTGTGGTGGAGTTGCAGTCTCCTCGTGGTGAATTGAACCAGCTCTTTATGATCAAATGAGATCAAGGTAAGCCACAGGGAGAAGTGGGACATCCTCCTTTTGATGGTGATAAACTGCTGAGTGAATTCACAACAGTCTTCTGAAAGTCCAATGCTTTATGTGCAATTCAGTCTAACTGAAAGGGAGCTACTTCTGTCCTTCACAATATACTCCTGCTGTTTGCCTTCAATCAGATAGAACAATTGTATCACTGCAAGGTGACTGTGTTTAACAAGTTGTTCTAATGGAACGTTAGCAATCTTCTTCATGATTTTTGTTAGATCAGATCATTGAAGAAACTCAGAAGCAACAGATTGCTAGACCTGACTCAAATGACAGAGAATAGGTGTTTGCACAATAAAGGAGTAGAGGACTGAGTCTGCTCCATTTGGTGGTAGTGTAAATTTACCAGATGAAGTATAGTGTAAAACTGTAAACTTGTGTGCAGTGCTGCTGCAGCTGATACAGATTTGAGCTGCCTTAATTCCACCTATGTTTGTGGCCACACAAGTGAAAAAGTAGTCACTATACTGATAGATGTAGTTTTCACCTGCATCAGCTCCCCACAGCACCTCACGTTATGATTACATGAGCACCAGTAACGCTGCAGACATGGGTGTGGGAATATACTGATCTTGATTTATGTGGTTAAAGTTGCCTCTGAACTGCATCTTCAAGAAGAAATTAACTGGAGAACATAGGTGGGAAGGGATGAGATGAGACTTTTTTGACAGGTTCATACATACAGTGTAGTATAAATAGATCTCCATTATGTCAAAAGAGTAGGCCAAAACAAAAAAAGGAGGGGGGTGGGGGGGGAAGGCTAATATGTCCACATCCCAGATGTTAATGAAAAAGCATCTGTGGAAGGACTGATGATGAAAGTTACGTGTGGGAAGTGACTGGCTAGTTGATGTGTAAACTGGTCAAAAGAATGTAAGGACATGCAGCTACAGTTAAACTCAGTCTAACTCCTCCTTTCTGACCGTTTTTCATTGCATCAGCTCTGCCACTTTTCAAAACCTTCATTAACCTGCTTTTAAGGTAGAATCAGGTGGGTGTTGGAACAAAGGCAGGCAGCTATGTCCCTTTGTCAAAGAATGACTGCATCAGCTGCTAAATAAGTTTATTCTGCCATGGAACTGCGTGCCACCATGTAGGGGAGAGTGACATGAAACAATCTCACAGCTCATCATTGCCCCCCATGCTGTGCCATTCCATCTATCCCACTGCCCTGAAATCTCTTGCTTCTTTGCTCTCCTCTGCTCCTTCTACTTTTCAGCCATGTTATTCTGTCCTTTCCCTTCTATCTGACTCTCATCGCAGGTTTTTTTGTGATTCAGCTCATTAACTTAATAGAAGACTGTACACTCTTTTGGGTTTGTTTTTTCCCTCTTTCTTTTTTTCAGGCAAGTTAATGAGTTGAATTGACTTCATGGGAGGGTCTGGTGAGCACTACAGCTGGCACAGAACAAGCAGCAGCCAAGAAAGGAGGGGCTTAAGTTGATATAAATTCACATTTAGCGTAACAAATATTTCTGGTTTGCATTATGTGGTTAGCTGAATCAACAAACTGCTGTAGATTACAAAAAGAGTCTTGGGGTTTTTTTAGTTCTTTCAGAGGGAGGCTGTGTTTTTAACCTACATTATATTTCCGTGATCTGGTTCATCAACACAATCTTTTGTGTAGCCGCATAATTGAGGAATGAGCAGGAGGATGTGGAAATTAACTTTTACTGCCAGAGCTGTCAAAAGAAATGTTTGTTAAAATAGAGTCTGACCAACGGTGCTTTCCTGGTTTTGCCTTTTTTTATTTTTAAGAGCTGTTGATCAAGTTTTTTTAAGGTGGCAGTATTTCTTTTAAAGTATATTGGTTTGATTTATATTACAGGTCAGGAACAAGTATCTTTATTTACCTTTATCAAAATATCAGTGCTATTCTACTAATGCTGTCTACTGGTGTTTATTCCGTAGCTGGTAATAGCAAGAGTGCTAATTTAGGCATGGAGGCACATATAGCTCCCCGTGTAAAACTGATTCACTCAGAAGTCTTTTTGAGCTGCAGTCTACCCCAGCTTTCCATCTACTTTCCTCTCTAACAATAATCAGTCTTCCTCAACACCTGTGCAGAGCGTTTCTACACCCTCAGTCTTGGCCTCAGCCTCTGCTTCATTGCCTTCAGTAAGCAATTCAATAGTCACTTCAGGCATCAGTGAACTGAAGTCATCGAGTGGCAGCAGGAAAGCTAGAGTCCTCTATGATTACGATGCTGCAAACAGCAGTGAATTATCACTACTTGCAGATGAGGTAAGAGTTTTCAATGTGCCTGGATGATTTAAATGTAAAATCAGAATGCTTGTGACTAGCCAGTGCAATAGTACTCTTAAAGCATTGTCCTGTACCTATATACCCTAATATTCTGTAGTGAGAGTTAACACCATCTTAGCTTGTAAGAACATTTGCTAGACAAACAAGATGCAATTCTGCTGTCATATTTTTACCACATCTTAAGCACTGTTGTCAGTAGAATTAGTCTTTCAAACATTAAATATTGTAATTTGGGAAGAATATGAAAATACAACCACTTCTTGTTTTGATGGTTGTGCTGTGTTTATTCATATTTTGATTCAATTGCACTCTTAAGTCAGAGACTGTACAAAGCAGGCAGAGATATAAAATGAACCAGGACACTGGAACAGAGTTCCACTTCGTAATGTGATTGTAGCTTAACCGTGAAGAAGAGTATCCACAGAGAAGTTTTCAGACTTTTGTCTTTTGAAATGTGCATTTTGTGCAAATGCACTACTTGACTTTATTTCTTATCTAATCAGTGACTTAGAAGCTGCAGTCTAAAAATTTTTTGTTAGATGTAGCACATCAATACCATCATCATTTCTGTCATGCACTTCAAGATTCAACGAACTTTCTTTTAGATTACCTGTTAAAGTTGATAGTGATATACAAGATTTATAGATAAAAAATAACAGAAAAGAAACAGTAATGAATAGAATTTCATCAGAAAAAAGGGACTTTAAAATATGCCACTATATCTACTTCTTTTCCATGGACAACTGAAATAATTTTTATGAGCACTAGATTGTGTTCCATGGATGCTCATATTAAATGTTCTATTTAACCTAGTTAAACTTAGTTCTAAGCTAAGGCCTTGGAAATCACATGAAAGTAGACTGTAATGTTTTTCCAGGCAAAGAAAGGTTATAATAATGTGTTTCTGTTTTTCAGGTGATAACAGTGTACAGTATCCCTGGCATGGATTCAGACTGGCTGATGGGTGAAAGGGGAAATCAGAAAGGCAAAGTGCCTATTACTTATTTAGAACTGCTAAATTAAATGGTTGGCCTGAATAAAGACTGTCAATTATGGCAACACCATATTTATATACAATTAACGTTATGTAAGCAGGTTTTAAGTGTCTTCCATGTTATTGTCTTGAGGGACAAATACCAGCCATTACAAACTGGCTTTTCTGCCAGCATGGTTGCATGGTAAATACTCTATTCAAACTCAATGTGTTTAAAGCTTTTACTTCATGTGCCAAGAACATGTTTCCTACAGATTTGTTTCTACTGAAGTTTTCACTAATACAAGCTTCTACTTTTGAGTAATCTAGATTGAAAGCAGGAGGTACTGTTTTCTACTGAAATTTTTCATTAATGGCAAAGCTTTTCTTCACATAAAATAAACTTATTGTGAACTAATGCAGGCGTAAGGCCCATTATTTGAATAATCGAAACTAAATGTGAAAGAAACCTGAAAGAAGTCCATATGGTTCTGTTCCCAACACCTGTGGAGTACAAATGTGCTGAGGTGTATATGGCTATCTGCTGAGTAACTTGTGCATTTAATCACCTTTGAAAAGTGAAAATGGGTGTTTTCTCTCTGTGAAGATTTAAGGCAAATTGCTAGCATGTTGAGATTTTAAACTGCATCTAAGTGGGCTGACATGAGCTAGTGACATAAGATCTGACTTGTTTTTATTCTTGCCTTGTATTCTTTTCCTTTGAATTGCTTTCCAGAAAAGAGGTTAATTCAGTTTGATTAGTAATTAAGATTCTTTCAACTGCAAATCAGCCTTTGTGTTAAATTAAGCGCTGCATTTTGCTAAACGAATATGCGCTGTCGCCCTACACTTAAGTAGCTCTATAGATGAGCATACATTGTTCGGATTATAGGTTCTAATGAAAATATGCATTCACAATTCTTACACAACAGTTTATTGTCATGTTCTAATTGGCTTCAATTAGCGTTACACTTCTTTGTTTTGCAAGGCAACCTCCTTTAAATAAGTGGGAAGAAAAAAAGTATTGAGAATCTAAAAATGGCTTTAAATAAGGTAGAATTATTTGCAAATAGCATAACCTTACCCTAAACATTGCACCCTTTAATATTTCATAATAGCAGAACTTTAAGGCTGTAAAAAGATTAAAAGGAGAGATTGAGGGGAATTTTCTCTTCTTTTCTTTTGTTTCCTCTTTTGACATTTCAGTATATTTATTTAATTGGGTTTGGACTGGTTGAAGAAAATTCCTTCTGTTGAGAAGATTATCTCCTTGCAAAAGATGCACCATTGACAAGAAATCCCATTTAGCTCTCAGGGAGTGCTGGTACCAGGTGCTTTACTGACTGCTGCTGATCAGCAACTTTGTTTGCAATGACAGTTCCCTAAAGAATTTTTAGTATTGTCATTGCAAACGTGTCGAGATGAAACTTCCAGTGATACAAATGACTTGTGTGGGATGGATAATATTGTACTTAGGTGATGTGGTGGTTTAATTAAAAAGTGATCGTTCTTAGTTTGAACTGCACTTTCAGAAATAGTCTCTTTCATTTTCAGAGTGTAGAGGTTACAGTAAAACAAATATATTGAGTTGGTTCATTGATTGCAACTGTCTTCGGGTAACTGCCAAGCAAATCCAAGATTTATCTGGGTTGTTAGAGGCAAAGATTAGAGGAAACAATAGTAATAATACTGATTAATTAAAATTAACTATGGATAATTAATTAATATGTGGTTAAAACACTAAGTTAAGAAGGAAAAAGATTTTCACCATGGTGAGGTCTTCTCAGTTCTCTTTAATGAGAACTGCCATCAACTATGTTTAAACTCAAATTGATGTTATTCATTTGATTTAACTTATAGCATATTCAAGAATACGTATGTAAAATAATTAAAACGTAATTGACTCTTTGCTATACCGGCCCATTTACTTCCTATTTAAATGCAATAAAATGCTATAGAGCAGCATCTGAAAAGCTGATAGGGATTTAGTGAAATATAAATAGTACAGCAGTCAAAATTACTTTTAGTTATACGTCAGCAGATTAAGCCATGTGTGAGAGAAATTGTGATTGACCCCGTAGTCTAAAAAAACTACAAATCCATATTCTCAATTCTCCCTGTTTCTGTTTAATTTCAAACCAAAAGTAATTTTCCTCTCGAGTAAAGAAAGTTGTTACTGTTTTCCTAAACTCATCTGTCTTGAGGCTGTTACACCATTGAGAAGGGAAGCTAGTAGAAAAGTGCTTGTTTAACACTGTATTAAATTGAATAGAACTTTATTGCAAGTAGTCCCAAAACTCAACCTTTTTAAATGTAATTTTGTGGGGACATTGCAAACAAAAATTGACTGGACTTCTTTAGTTTTGCTTTCCAAGTTAATAACTTTTGGAAAAAATATGGAAGTAACTGAAGATGGCTTTGGGTCACTCATTTCTTCGGTTAATTCCCTGTTTTGTTAGAATAAGCTTTATTGGTTGAAAGGAAGGAAACAGGGGAAACAGGCCAGAAAAACCCTATATGAAAGTTACAGACGTTTGGAAAATCAAAGCATCAAATATGCATTATCTTATATTTAATAACTGGTTTGGCAAGACACGTGCATTCTGAAATGATACCTAAGGATGTGTGCGTGGGGGGATGAATATTTTCATTGCTGTTCAATGCATACCTTTTTTGCCCTATTTACTGGCATTTTGCTTTGTTTTTATAATTAATGCTAAGATTTTGGATTATTTCAACCACAATAACCATCCCTCATGTATTCTGTAAAAAAACTTGAGTGAGTTTCATCAAAGATTATCAGCTTTTTGTGGCAGATGGGATAATATACGACATCATTAGTGAGAGGAAATTAATGCTTTTAGAAAACTAAATGCTAGCCTTTAAATAGTTTCTACCATAATTGCTGTTTTTAATGCTTTCTTAGGCTAAGCTTGAAAAATAACTCCTACTGACTCTTAACTGAAATCCTGTTTTGGACTTTATGCAAACCATGAAATTTTTATAATTGCTATATTGCTTCTGTTTCTTTCAAGAGTAGTGTTGTATCTTGGAGCAGAATCCTCTACCATATGGAGATTTTGGCTACAGGTAAAACCATCAGTGTATAGTGTCTTAACTCAGGCAAATATGTGTAGGAAGGAGGGAGGGAAGAAATATATCCATGAAGTGCATGACTGTGCAAAGATACTGAACTTAGCATAGGGCTCTGCTCAAAGTAATTAGTCTTCTGAAATGCAAGCATAATTAACCCACTAACCAAAGTTGTTATTACAGCTTTGCTGCCTCAGGGATTGCACCTAGGAGCTCTGGATCTCACATACAGGATGTGAATCAATGGGGTGCCATATAATTCTTACACTGTCAGTAGCTCAGGTACCTCTATAATGTGCAATTCATTGAACATTATTGAAGTTGCAAGAAAGGATAGAGCTAAGCCTGTATATTCTAGTTGTCACAATATCCCATATCTTTAAGAAACAATGTGAGGAGAGTGTCTTGTCATCTTAGATACTGTAGCAGTAAACTAAGGCAATGATATGAAGATTTGAAAAAGACAATGGTTAATAACTGTAGGTGCTCTGATAAAACAGAACTTGAGAGTATTACTTAATTACTTAAGCAATGACCATCAAGTCCATATCCAACAGAAGCTTCCAAAAGATGGTTGTGATATACTGGGGAAAGAGAAGCAAAATGGGAAATGCCCAAATGTGAAACCTAAAGATATTTTGACAAAACCATGCAAATATTTGGAGTTTATATATGTGCTTAGCATATGACTTACAGTAAGTAACCACGTAAAAAGTATAGGTGTATTCTGGAACAAAACGTTGGCAGAATAGGTGATAAGAGAGATTCAGATTATATACTTGCCTGTGGTAGTTGTAGCTTGAATTTTTTGGCCGTAGGTAGCTGTGCAGTTGGACCATAAGTTTGGCCACAGGATGCAGCTTTATAATTGCAATTTCCTGTATTGTTCTTAGTAAAAGAAACATACATGAGAGTTCCACTTTTAAATATGGCCCAGGGAAGAGGTAGCATTAAAACCATTTTGCTTCTGCTATCAATAATACATTTGGAGTTTAACCTGGGAATTAGTTATAAGACATCAGAAGGTTAAGTGAGTTTAAATTGAAATAATTTAATTTGTGAGTGTTTGATTAGTAGCATTGAATAACGGCCTCTTAGATCTCAACTCCTTTTTTTTGGAAGATTTTGCAAGGGTGACCTGTGGTGTATTTTAAGAGCCTAGGGGTGATAATATATGAAAAATTAGTTAATTTGCCTCTATAGTGCTTAAAAATAATTAGCAATATAAAAACTTACAGAATCATAGAATAGAATCATAGAATTGTTTAGGTTGGAAAAGACCTTTAAGATCACGTCCTTCAGCAGCACATCTACATGTCTTTTAAATACCTCCAGGAATGGTGACTCAGCCACTTCCCTGGATAGCTTATTCCAATGCTTGACAAACCTTTTGGTGAAGAAATTTTTTTCTAATATCCAGTGTAAATCTCCCCTGGTGCAACTTGAGGTTATTTCCTCTTGTCCTATCGCTTGTTGCTTGGGAGAAGAGACCAACCCCTACCTCGCTACACCCTCTTTTCAGGCAGTTGTAGAGAGCAATAAGGTCTCCCTGAGCCTCCTTTTCTCCAGACTAAACCACCCCAGTTTCCTCAGCTGCTTCTCATAAAACTTGTGCTCGAGAACCTTCACCAGCGTCATTGCTTTTCTTGTACTATCTGCAACTTCAAGTCATGATGTACTGTGTGCAATTTCAATGCATGTGTGGAACGTGGCTTTTTTATATATTACATCTGGTCGTTCCAGTCTCCTCTTAAAAGAATGCTTTCTACCCAGCAGTTTCATTAAAGCTCGTTCTGCAAGTTTGACAAATGTTTTCTGATGAACTGTAATAGCTGCACTGTTGCCTCCACAGAGCCACTTTTAACACCAGTCGTTGTTTTAATATCCCATGACAATGCTTTTTACTATTGTCTCAACCTGTCATGCCACAAAATAAGCATCAGAAGTACGATGTATGTAGCTGCCTTTGCCAGAAGATTATGGTCATTATTTATTGCTTGGTTCCAGCCATGAGTTTCTGCCATCAGCAGTCTGTCCGTCTGGCTTTTAGACTTGGCAACAACACGGGCATTATAATGATGTTCCTTTTCAAGCACATGCTGACTCCAACAAGTACCGGTAATTACACAGTGATATTAAGTTCAAGGTACTACACAGGCTACCCTGGCAAAATCCGCTGGGGATATGCCTTGCTTCGTAATGGTTCTGCTCTATCTTCAGAAGTCATTATACCTTTTACATACTAAGATGTCCATGTTAAAATTTAAGGTTTAGTATAACGAGAAGTCTCCTTTGTATAGAATTGCAGCATAATGCCAGTAATCACTGGAAGATACATTTAAGACCTAATATATTGAACAGAACCAAATTAGTGGTGTATTTTTTAGATTAGTGGTGCTCAAGGTCTGGGTTTCTAGGACTCTGTCTGGCCACATTGTCTCATCTGTCTTAAAAGAATTCTCCTGATCTTCTGTACATCTGGTGGTACTGAATACAGAGATGCCTCTAATTTATATTTTGCTTTGTCTGTCTGAGCTTACTCCCAGGTCTGACTCTTGGTGTGAAACCGGCCATTGAGGCTTTCAGAAAACTCCCCTCCAAACCAAACTCAAGTATTTAGAAGTGAATAAGCAGCTCAAGAAGGCAGGTATTACTAACTCCAAAGACTGCAGTATTGGAAGAAAGCCTGAGTGCGGTCTGTCATGGATTTTTTACAGAGCAGTGAAGGACAGGGCACATACACCAATCAGCAAGATACGTGAATGATAAATTTCTTCTTTATAGTCTATGGTACAAAAGTTTCTCTAGTGCAGGAGATCTAGATCCATACAGATCTGTAGGCCAAACCTAGAGGAAAACTATATTTAGGACTTAGTTTGATGTACTTTAAAGGACTCCTGTCACCTTTGGTGAGGGCTGAACTGGTCTGGTAGCTTACTGATAGTGTTACTGTGGTAGGCCTGATCTTTACTCATGCATGTAGCACCGTAGCTAGGGATTTATATATGATGGCCTGGGAAAGCAAATTGGACAGGATTGATCTCACTTACATTTGTACAGTGAAAACATGGACACTTCAGATTTTACAAGGAGCTGGCATGAGCTTCTCGAATGAAAGAATATACTAAGACTATATTGCTATTTGGAAAACATAAGAACAAATGTAAAACTTGTAAGGACTTAGGCTGGCTATGTCTCTACTGTACAAACACCCTTTCTGGTTTTTCAGAATCAAAACTATTATTCACTGTAAAGAATTTTAGTACTGGTGTCCACGTAAGAGCATCAGAATTGGTTGGAATAGTGTTTCATCCTACCTTGAAAGCTGGGAGTGCTTAAAAACTGACATTGTGAAATAGATCATTGGTCTGGAGTTCAATCCAGGTACTGCGGAGTTATGTGGGAGCAGCACAGACTGCTTCTTCCTTTGTTTTCATTTTAAAAACTGCAAGAATTTGCCATTTCAGTGTTGTACACAGTCACTCCTGACAACCCACAGATACGAAAGGCTTATGAAACAAAGTTTGCCATTCAAAAGACTTCCCATTAGTCATTTTTATGTTTCCACCTGGAAGGAGCAGGCAAAAATACTGCCATTTGTATTCAGAGCAAACTACTTGAGTGTAAAGGGAAACAGATTTGGTTCCCCAAAACTGGAGACTGAAACTGTTGGTGCAGAAAAACAGTGCAGCCATCTTTCAGGATTTGTGGAATGTCTCCACCTAGCCACCATGCAAAACTCCGTGTTAAATGGAGTAAAAGCATTTCATGTTTAAGTGTCTAATCAGTAGTTGGTGAAATATATGTTTGTAGCTTCCATTATCCCATTTCAAAGCTAGTCATTTAGAGAGTCAGGTAGTCATCTGGTCCAAAGTAGATATTTCTGGGATAAGGAATAGGGTTATCAAACCCTATTCAGCCATAAATAAACTAAGTCCTGGAATCTTGTTTAACAACACTCCTGCGAGAGTTAGAAGATGATGTTTGTCCTTACATGAGGTGATGGAAAATTAGTCATTGCCTTTCTGGCCCTATGGTTACAAGCGCTGTCTGAACAAGGACTTCAGAATTAGGCTTTCTTATTTTCCAGGGACAGCCAAATGTGTGTATTTAGTTTGGGTCAAGCTCTACTGAGTCCTGTGAGACTACAGTTGAATCCCAATATCTCAGAGCTACTAGAAACCATTTTAGTTTTTTGCTCCAATTCATTCACTTTAAGAATATATGAATTGCTGAAAATCCTTGCTAAATTTGGCCTGCAGCCCAGCCCTGATCCATTTCCTTTTCCTTTAAGTAGAATTCCTAACTGGTTATGTTCGGGTATAATGGGCTGTAACCAATTAATCGCACAGCTATTAATGGAAGTAGGAGGCAGTAGTACATTGCAAGCTTGTTAGTTTCACTTAGCCGATCAAATCAGTGTTTGGTGAAAATGCAAAGGCGTCAGTCAAGGGCTGAACTGGCCAATCCAAATGACAGATGGCCCTCCTCCCCGCACCCCCCCACCCTGAAAAAAAAACCCAAAAAAATAGGAGGGGAAGAGATAAGATTTAGAAATTTAGAATGAACTGAACTACTTCAATGAAGTATTAACATTAAATAAATAATAATAATGAGCTTGATACAAAATATACAAAACTGTATCAAGCTCCCAGGATGATGTCACCTGGCAGGCACTGGGGAATCACAGAATATCAGGGATTGGAAGGGACCTTGAAAGGTCATCTAGTCCAATCCCCCTGCCGGAGCAGGAACACCTAGGTCAGGTCACACAGGAACGTGTCCAGGTGGGTTTTGAATGTCTCCATAGGAGGAGACTCCACAACCTCTCTGAGCAGCCTGTTCCAGAGATTTGTGGATGTCCCAGCCGGGACTCAGTGATGGATGGGAAGTGGATTCCAGCTCTGGATTCAGGAACACACGGATGAACAGAGTCTTCTTCTGACACTGGCCATTGAAGAAAGAGGTCGACCCGTTTTTATAAATCAGCTTTTATTGTGAGCATGATGCAGATGGGATGTCAGGTTCGGGTCACCTGTCCTGTCTGCTCCTCCTGACAGGTGTGACCCCTCTACGCTTTTCCCATTTCTGACCCTCGAGTGGGGCAAAGAACGACCCACTGACCCTGGCTGTTACAGCAATGAGTATAAGCAAGAGCCTCTCTCCACCATTCCTTGGCATGAAGTACAAACGTTGGTCTTACCACTCTGAGAAGGAGCAGTTTTCTCCACAATATGTCGGTAATTTCAGAGAGTTAGAAGAGGCCTAGCTAAGATGCGAAATTTGTGAATGGAAAGTTGGTTCTCTTTTCCCTCAAACTGGGACACTCCTCCACACAAATTGGGTAGCTTGGTGAATTCTGTACTCTAGCTGAGGGAATGGCAAGAGAATGTACCATGAATTAAAAGACTAAATTACTGTATGAATGGTGTGCCTTTTATAAATAGTTTCCTGCCAGAAGAGAACGATAGGAAACACATCAGCATGGGGAGCTTTCATGCAGTTAATAATCTGAATTATAAGAATTTTTTTCCTCCTGACAGCACAGAATTGTTTTATAAATTTTTTAAAAATGTGAAATAGGTGTTTGACGTGAGCGATTAAGGGAAGCTACTTAGAATTGCAAAATGAATTAAAGCTTTAAAATGTCTTTACACAATCATAGGCAGAACCAAAAGTACTAGAATTGGAATAATGAGCTAGGAAATTGCTTCTTCGAAAGGAGAAACATTTGAAAGCAGAAATCTTCCAGTTTTACTTCTCTGAGTTAAATTGCTTTTAATTCTAGATACTCAGCAGTGATGTTGATATACATCAGGAGCCTCACAAGTAGGGTTGGGTCTTTTTCTACGTTAGAAGTTTTTTAAATGTTGAAATCCCCTTTTTGGAGATTGTAGGGAGGTATGTTTTATGCATCTCAGAAAATGCAAAGGCCAGTGCCACTGAGGCTTAATTTCACATTTCCTACACCAACCTTTACACACCGTGCAGTGGAAATAGCATTGGTGTTTCTCATTGAGAATATTAAGCATCTGGTTTCTAATCCCGTTTCCCCTGCAGAGGAACTATTCATTATTTTCAGTGTAGTGCCTCCACAGTGCTGATCTTAAACTTCCTTTACGAAGGGGAGTGTCATTGTCTCTCTTTGCCTGGGAGAAACTGCAGCACAGAGATGGGGGATGATTCATCCATGTTGTCTTAGTGATGTGGTGATTGAGCCTACTGTTTCTTGACAACTTGTCCCTTAGTCACTTCCTCCTGTAAAGGTTGGCTTAAAGATGACCTCTCAAGGGCTGTCTTCACATTTTGTATTAATAGCAAGAGGGGAAAAAAATATTCAGATTGAATTAATTCTCAATCATTTTCCTGAAAGGACACCCTGATACTATTCTATCATTTTCCAAACTTTCATTTTGTTTTGTTGCTTTGGTTCTTGGACAGCGTATTTAAATTTTTTAAAAAATTAAAAATAAATAAATTGTTAAGCACCAGTTTTTAAAAGGTCTGCCAGCCACCCAGGGAACACAGGAGTAGACAAGGTCTCATCTGGATCAGAACAGCAATATTTGTCTTGTGCTAATAGAATAATTGCTAATGTCAACTGAACTGTGATTTGAGGTTTTTTCCTATCAATTCAAAGCTTCCTAGCTTTTTTAGATCTGTAGATTTTAATATTAAGATACTTCTAGAGACTAGAGTATAACTCTCAAAGGCGGTATACAGTGACTCTAGAGCATCAGGTGAAGATCTACAAGTTACCATGGCTACCCTAAGACTGAGCTCACACAGCTGGTAGCACTTGAATTTGCAGCTGTGAACGACAGGAACCAAAAGGCGCGTTGGGTTCTGCCTCCACCAGCCCTGCTCCGCTGCTGCACTGCCTCAGCTTGAAGTTCCTCTGCGCTGTTTGTGTCGCAGGAGATGGCTTCTTGGAAGTGCAGATTCTTCCTCCTTCCAGCTTCCTGGACAGGCTTTGAACCCTACTGTTACTGGTGAACAAGAAGGTAAGAAGTAGGGCTACAGATGGTGAGAATTTAATCATTGGAAAACCAAAATCCAAACTCTACCTGTCAGTGTCTAGTGGAAACTCTGTGGTTCCAGTTGCAATCCCAGTTGGGATCATTGGGTAGCATGTTTGCTAATGTGCTGAGAGGCTTGGAGAAATCTGTGGTAACAAGGGAAGAACATAAAGCTTTTTAATAATTGTGTTAATCCTGTAAAAAAGGCTGTAGATAATACAGATAATACACTTTTTTTTTTTTTTTTTAATTAAAGACATGCTTTAAGGATAAATAGCGTTCAGCTAAATTTGGCGTGGAATGGCTGACAATGAGGAGAGTCTGTTTGAATGTGAGTTCATGGATAAGGTACGGTGGACTCAACGGTTGGCTTAATGTCTTTAAAGCATTGCAGAATGTGACTGGAGAGGTATTTAAGTTTTGGTGCCAGGTAAATACTGAGTAGGTGTGCAGGTAGTTTCATTTAATTCTCCTGGAGGCTTTGATCACTCTGTATGTGAGACATGTATGGATGGTAGTTCTACTTAGACTGGACACTTCCAGACACTTTCTCTCCCAATAATCTCTGTAGGCTACTGCTGCTTTGGCCATAGAGGACCAGAGCCAGTAGGATTAGTTTTTCTGCTCCACTGAACAGTTTATGCAAAATCCTGCATATTTGGAATGTAACCTTTATTTGCACCCTAGTCTCAGGTCTTTGCACTTGCAAGGTACAGCATACTTATGAGCCTGAGTCCAGCAAACATTTTAAAGGTGACTGTATGAGTAGGACGGTTTGTACATTCAGATTATGGATATTTGTAAGGGCTTTGCGATACGGAATCAAATTCTAGCTGCTTTGCAGCAGTAACCATTTGGGAAAAAAAAGTGGAGAAGAGTGTGTTATTTTAGCCCACTCTGTGGCACTGCTGCCAAAAGCCGATTCTGTCTCAATGGTGATTACTGTAGTTTGTCATCCTCTCAATTCTGCATGAAAAATCAGTGAAACAAATATGCCCAGTACAATTTTTAAAACCACACAGTAGGTGTGGACAATGAACAATGGTGACAAGGGTGTCCACCCTTAAGTGTTTATCTGCCGGTATCAGGCGCTGTTCTTTGTCAAATGGCTGTGCTCAGAGGAAGAGAGACTTGGGGTGTGGAGTTGGGAAGGGACAGGGTCGGGTTGTCTGCATTAGTGCTTTGGTTCACAATGGGAGAGTCCTTTTGACGTGAACCTCCCAACCGTCCTTGCTCGGTGTGCTTTGCTTCGCATCGCAGTGGTCTTAGAGGATGCGGTCTGGAGCCCTTTAACCTGGAAGGAAAGCAGGAGATGTTTCCTGGGAGCACACCTGGAATGTGTCATCTTACAGCTGTTGGATTCTCAGCACCAGCTCTTGCTCTGTGATGCTTGTGTACACAGAGGTGGCGAGTGGCGCTGTGGAGCAGTGAAAGCTCTGTTCAGAAAGTCTCACAGCTCTCTTGAGCTTGGATGAAGGTTTTCACTTGAGTTCTTAAATCATTCTTGAAATGATGTCACTTTAAGCAAGATCACAGCATTTGCTTGTTTCACAAGCACTGGCATCCAGCAACAGCAAACAGCCTCCCTTCTCCTCAGAGACAGAATATTCCCATAACAGACACGTGTTATAAAACACTTAAAATGCTAGCATCTTCATACTGTGCCCCTATGTCAGCAGAAGACCTGTTAGAGCTATGCTGACAAGCTCAGCCCCTTGGAAGCCTCTTCCTCCTTCGGGATGAGGCTTTTGGGTGTTGCTCGGTGCCTGAGCAAGAGGAGGTTGGCCACAGGCAACTTGTCACTCGAGACACTTTGCTGCAGTGCACCTGCATTCACACATGTGCCTTTCTATGCGTTGAATTTGTCTGCTAATGACAGCAGTTCTTACCTGGATGGTGAACTTTAGATGACATGAAAATGGTTGATGCTGCCACAGAAATTAATCCAGTGTTTTTCAGTGGCCGTTTCAGCAGCCTGTTTCAATACAGAGTTTATGCACTAATATGGTCGTTCCAACAAGTAACCCGTGAAAGATGTCTGTAATTGTGCGACTCCAATGCAGACATATCTGTCATGCACGTGTGGTCTTCATGGCCCAAATGGCCCTTTTCTCCATCCCTGGTTGACACTGTTAATGCTCTCAGTTTGGGGAAATTTGATGAAGCGATGCTGTCTCTCTGACGTTGTAACCAAAGATGCACAATTAAACTGGGGTAAAATTTCTCACTGAATACAGATTCACAGTGTGTAAAGCAATGTTTCTTGTGAGTACATTTTAAAGGAATAATTATCTGCTAAAAAGGAAGAGGGATATGTGTATCATAACTTAAAACCAGAGAAACTCAGGCTTGTGAAGCCTGCAAGGTGGAGAGCACCAGCAGAGCCACAGTGCAGCTATAAGCAGCAGGTGACAGCCTGCATTTTGCTGGGAGCAGAATCAGTCCTTGTCACCATGCTCCCGTGCCAAGCAGGACCTGGCTCAGGCCCAGTCCCAGAAAAGGTGAGAAATGGGGAAAAAATTGCTTGTAGTGTTTTTAGTAGAGCACTCTACTCTGTGCTCATGAGACCCCACCTGGAGTACTGTGTCCACCTCTGGAGTCCTCAACGTAGAAAGGACATGGACCTGTTGAAACAGGTCCAGCAGAGGTGCCACAAAGATGATTAGAGGGCTGGAGTTTCTCTCCTGTGAAGACAGGCTGAGGGAGCTGGGGTTGTTCAGCCTGGAGAAGAGAAGGCTCTGGCAAGACCTCATAGTGGCCTTCCAGTACCTAAAGGGAGCCTAGATGAAAGATGGGAAGGGACTCTTTGTCAGGGAGTGTAACGATAAGATGAGGGGTAATGGTTTTAAACTGAAAAAGGGGAGATTTAGATTATTTGGTATTGGGAAGGAATTCTATGCTGTGGGGGGTGGTGAGGCACTGGAACAGGTTGCCCAGAGAAGTTGTGGATGTGCCCCATCCCCGGAGGTGTTTGCATAGAATTTGTGGCTGGATGGGGCTTTGAGCAACCTAGTCTAGTGGGAGGTGTCCCTGCCCATGGCAGGGGGGTTGGAACTTGATGATCTTTAAGGTCCCTTCCAACTCTAACCATTCTGTGATTCAATTTTGTTGCTTTTCAGTGCTTGTACATGCATGAATGGTGAACAGCAGCAATCCTTACGTTAGGTTAAGGGGTGAGTCTCACTTTCACAGGGATAATTAATGGCAATTTCCAGCTGCTACAATGATAAATTATGATAAATGAAATAGTTTCTTGTTGGAGAATCTGCCAGTAAACTAGGAAGAGGGTGAGGTGGGGAGGCAGCAGCTGGCTAGAGGTGAAGCTGTGCACAGCCCTGAGACTTAGGACAAGCAAACTGAATGTCCCTTGAGTATTACTTTATTCCTTTTAAAATAAAAAAAAGTAGGAAAAGCCTACTCTTAGACCTGCTTCCTTATGTGTTTCTGGCTGCCAGATCACCTTCAGAAAATGTGTGAAGGTCAGCCTGACATTAATCACAGCCCTTGGTTGCCATGGAGACCAGTCCCCTCGGGTTGGTCAGTGCTGCCGCCAGAGTGAGGGCAGCCAAGATGGCGCTGGGAGCCTGCAGCAGGGCCACAAAAGGGCACAGATAAAACTCCCTCTCTCTCTTCATATATATACACACATCTCTTCGTGTGGGTGTCAAGTGTCCCCTAATTGTTTCATGGCAATATGTGCTTTGCCTGATGGCAGAGATCCGGCCTTTTGTTCCAGTGATGCGGAAATGAACTGCAAGGCTTATTGCTTGGCCTGACAAATCTTTTTGAGGGCCGGCGACAGCTGCCATGCTTTTCTTCAGCAAATCCCAAATATTTGCAGCCAGAATTAAGTAAAAGCTCTGCTTTGATTTAGTTTCTCCGTATTTGCTGTTCTGACAGGCTGTGGCCTCTGATGTGACAGGAGCAGGGCTCCAGAGGAAGCTGCTATGGATGGCAGGGGTCCAGGCTGTCCCACAGCTGGTGACACACACCTTTCGGCTCCACTCAAGAGGGAAAATCAGATTATGGATCTTCTTTGTCACAACCTTTCGGCAAGACGAAGATGGCACATGGCCGTTCCCTCAGGGACCCTCCCTCTGCAGGGAGGAGGCCGAGGGCCTCCCCTGGGGACAGCTGGGCAGGGCTGCCAGGGAGGCGTGTGGCATGGAGGCAGTGGATTTCAGAGTCGAATAGTCGTTAAAACTAGATACTCTGTGACCAATGCAGATAATCCAGCAAACACATTAGCGAGACTCCCCACTGGAGGCACAGCTGCTTAGTTTGGGGGTGCACAGGGCTGAGCGAGTGTGAATGCAGAAGCAGAAGGACGCAGCGGTTTGTCATCTTATTACAGCTCTGCTGTGTCAGACCTGGGAGTGGGGAAAAAACAAGCCGGCAGCACTAAGAGTCATATGGTCTGACTGGAAACTCCGCAGGTTGGAGCCTGGCTGCACTGAGCTCTGAGGTGTTTCACCATGAGCCACCTAAACCTGCTAATTAAAGACATGTTGAGCTGCTCTTGAGATCTCTCCTTTACAAAGATCGGTGCCTTCCAAACGCTGGGTCAGGTAGGCTAAAATGTAGGGTAAGATTGGGGAAAACAGGACATTGATTACAGGGGGAAAAGCCGGGTAAAATTTGTAGTAACTGTTGCATTCTCTGCTTCTCCTCCTGCCCCCAAAATCTCTGTTTGCCCATGGAACTTCCGGCCTGGTCAGAAACTGCAGTCTCATGGTAAGTTTGATAGACATCCAGCCTCAAAATTACATACATCTGACAGCAGAGAAAAGCGGACATATTTTTTTTGCCCATATTTAAAGCGAGAAATGCTTTGGTCTGTGGCTTGAGCCATTGTTCCATGAAATAATTACATGAAGCTAATACTGAGTTGAGAATTAAACTATACCAAACCATGAATGCCCTCCTGACTGTAGCTTGGCCTCAAGCGTGCAGAAGCCAACACTAAATGATGTGCCTTCCTACCAGTCTTGCTTTAATCTTAGCGTGGGGGGGAGTCAGAAAGGGTTCTTGCAAGAACATTCCAAGATAGAAAACTTACAAATAGTGGTATTAAAATTACAGAGGGATGTACCTAGAAGTAGTTTTAAGGAAAAATTTGGAGCTGATCTTCAAGTTCATACCCCAGAAAACAAAAGCCATAGGTCCCCTTACAGGTCTTCCACTTTTAGGTACCACCGAGATTCCCTTCTGATAAGATTTTACCCATCCATATTCCTGATTTTGTGCTTCTTTGAGACTGATTGAGGTCACATGGCAGAGACTGTCATGCTGCTCTTAAGCCACAAAGCTGTGCGGTCCCAATGTTTTCCTGCTTCCCTTTTGTTTAGAGTGATTCCCAAAGAATGGTTGCACCCTGGCATGCAGGTTCTGCAGCTGTCACCTGCCCAGTAGAACCCTTTTCTACAGTTACTGAGACACACCATGTAGACCACCTTCCCATATGCAGCTTTCTAAAAGGAATGGTGATTGGATCATTCACACCCTTCCTAACCAGGCATCTGCTTGGGCCCCATCTACCTGATAGGTAGAAAAGCGCTCTCTTTCCCCTGTTCCCACCCGTGAACTCAGCCTTTGCTGGCGACTTCAGAAATGATTTATCTTGTGCTTGATGCACTGAGCCCCCAGGGGAGGCGTTCCCAGCTCCGGGATAGGTACTGTACTGCAGAGCCAGATGCTGGCTGAGAAGGTCAAGGTATGGAACTGCTCCAGTGAATCATTTTGGAAATGTTAAGACTTCTGCACTGTAAATTTATTACCTAGTTATTCCTTTGTATTAAATACCAACACAGCTGCCTCTGAGGCTTTCCATTATACAGAAACTAGGAAATACATTCTTAGACGAATTTGTGGTTTTACAGTAAGGCTGATTTACTCCTTCCCATTCCATCCAGCATGACTTATAGTCAGATTTCACCACAGTAATGTCTTGGGAAGAATACTGAGAACTGAACAACTCTCATACTGTGCTGTTACGATGTTGACTCACTAGAGTGATGGCTTTCCTGCTACTGCTGAGTAGATCAGGCGCTTAAAACTAAGACAAAGCAGAATTATCCCAGTCTCTGGGGTTTGATTCTGATAGTTTGATTGTTAACCCCCCCCCTTTTATTTTTTTGTGACACATTTTGTATGGCACATGAACCTACCACTACTTTTCTTTAGAAGAATAACTTGTTGAAAGCCTCTGTAATCAATATAGCAGTAAACTAAGCATGGTTTTTAAATGAAGAAATTTAGGTGCCCTATTTCGTGTATAAATTTTTGCTTCTTTATTGAGATCAAACCTCTGAGTTATTTATGGGAAAATACAACATTGTTTCATAGCTTTGTAGTATCCATTTATTTTTACTAAACAACTTACTGTCCTCCTGCTTTCAGCTCACGCCCTTGTTCCTACTAAATATAAAACACCGTTGAGTGTTCCTATGAAAATATGAAATTGCTTTCCCCTCCACTCTGTTTCTAAAACGTTCATTTATTTGCTGTCACTTTTGGGAGATGTTCAGAGCAAAGAGTATCTTTGTATTCCGGAAATGGATAAAGACATAACTTTGCCTAGTCATGTGACCGGATCCTAATCTCGGTCTGAAAGCCCTGAACTGGTAACCCTCAGGGAGGAAAAGCAGCAGGGCTGAAGGTACAACCGCAGCACACTGTAGCAAAGATGTGGTTTAAACTTGCATCATGTGTGCTTGATGTACTCTTAGATCCCTCCCAATATTTACAGCTTGTAATGATACTCATACCACTGTGTCTCATTTTACTTTTTTGGAGCTACTCAGGCTATAACTTCCCAAAGCAGAACAAGTGCTTTTACCAGTCTTTGATGTGGTACAGACCTACCCAAAATTATCACGACCACCAAAGTGCTCATCCTGGCAGGTATCTGCAACTCCAAGTGAACTCCTATGCCCTGGCATAATTCCCCTTTACACAGTAAATGTTTAAGCAGTATTAGACTTATATGGCCTCGGAAGGCTGTCAGCATAAAATACGAATATTTCTAAAACCTTCCAAAAGATGCACAATTAGTATGTCATTAACACAGCTTTGTACTGGGCTCCTGTAGAATCTGTGGTGTGTATTTTCAAGGAAAACAATTACTGGTAGGAATCCTCACATGAGGGTATGTGTCATCACTGTCTACTTGAGGCTTGTGCGTTAGGCTGTCCAGGTCATCTGGGACCGCTGCAGAGCTGCAAGTGCTGTCAAACAAACATGCTTCACACCGCAGCCTGAGAGCAGACAAAATGACCAACGATGCAAGAGAAGCGCTTGCTCCATGAAAAGGTAAATCATGGGCAACTCTTTCCATCTTGGTTCTCTTGGTAGAGGGAAGCGTTGAGAGCCACGTTCCATTTCTCAGTGTTCAGGAGCTCTGTTTAACTTGTACGTCACTGGACGCAAGCGCTGCTGTATGTAAGGCTTTCGGTGAAACTGGTAGTTGGATACCTTGCTTCTCAGACAGCAACAAGGCTGACTGGCATCATTCAGCATGGGGAATGAGGAATCCATTTCAAAACATAACAGATAATCAGGAATTCTTTGAGACGGTCTGTGTTGACCTGGTGCCGTGGTTCCTATTTAAATCAATAAATGCAAGACTACTCTGACTGCCTCTGTACTTCGTCTCCTGTCTGAGCTCACTTGGTGAGTAATGTGTTTCCTTCTGTCCATCCTTTATGACAAGTGATAAGGAGAGAAAAATGACTGAAAATATTCTCCAGCTACCCTCTGCTTAGACTTTTTATGAGAGTGCATGTGCGAGGGGAGCTGGTGTTGTGAACCCCAGGTGTTCAATAACAGACCGTATCGGTGGGACGTCTGTTCTTTGTCTCCTTGGCGCTCTTGTCCCTTGGGCTCTTCCTCTTAGACACGACAGCAAATTTGTTTCAAAGTAATTGCATTGGGCCTTAAAGGTTAACAGCTCAAGGAAAACCACACAAATTCAGAAGATGTTGTTTTCTTTAGCTGCTTTTGATATAAATATCCTGCATTTTAGTGTGTGATGGACCTTTGACAAGGCACACTTGCCAAATTTCAAAGTCCATTTAATTTAAGTGGTCAAAGCATCTCTGGCAAAGAAAACATGCTTTGTCAAACCTTCCTTACACATTGCAAGAACCAGAAAATGATGTTGTTCCTTGCAATGCATTCTTGAAAATATCTCGTTAGATTTGAGCCTGTTTACCTTTATGAGTAGAACATAGAGAAGCTCTAATGCAGCTCTAAAAATCCAGCTTCCATGCTAATGAAGTAGAATGACAATAAAGCATTTTTTTGCTTTTTTATTTTTCTTTGTTTTATTGGGGGGAAGAGGATCTTAATGTCTCTGGCTTAGAGGAACACCAAAAGTTTTGCTTGGCTTCTGAAAGCTTGGGTTCAAAATAAGTTAATATTCTCAATAGGAGCCCAGGTTTCTGAACACGCGTACATTTTGGTGTGTGCTGTTCATTAAGATGGCAATCTGTTCTTGTTCTACTGACATGATGAAACACTAAAACAAAGACGGGGTTGAATACTTACTTTCTTCCCATGATTTTAGTGTCTGCTGGAAGGTTTCCGTTAGCTCTGAAACAGGTTTTTGCCTGCTACAATCCACTTTGTTCTGGTTCACATTGCAGGAATCTGACTGTGCAGGTACCCAGGAAACACTTCCAAACAGCTTGTCCATTATGCTTCAAATTCATCTACATACCACATGTAGAAAAGGGAACATACAAGACTTTCTTTTTTTAATTTAAAAAAAGCACTTATATTCTCTCCTGCAAGATGAGTTCCCTTTTTTTTTCCCTTCTAAAAAAATAGGAGGGGGAGATGGACACTTCATGTTTCAAAGCAGCCATGCATGCTTGCTGCTTTTACTCTTCCTTTCATTAACTCTCTCAAGATTTGGCACAAGAAGAGCATTATATAAGACTAAATAATTCTTACATAAATCTGAGTGAATGCCTTTCATGAAGTACTGGGTGCTCATCGTGGCTGTAAGTAAAAATGAATCACTTCCTTTTTTAAATGGGAGCTTCAAACCTGGTATTTTGTGTTGCTAATTGCCACAAGCCAAAATAACCTTTTAAGCTCTATGAATTTTCACAGCTGCAGACTGGAAGGAAAAAAACCCACACTGATAAATAGAAACTTAAGAATTTCCAAAAGAAATTATTCCCTGCTCCAACTGCCTCTTTTAGCACAAAGCCCAGCTCATTTTGGCCAGAATGTTAAGCGTTCCTAGCAAGTGTCTGTAGAGCTGAGAACCCGAATATCATCTAAAGGATAGAATGAGAAAGAATTAAAGCAAGGACAGTATCAATTTGACACTTCAAGAACCGCACAGAGAACAGTCAACAGGTCAAGAAGCACGGGTAATTAAATTTTTGCTAGAGGCCAACAGATCAAGTAGGTTCAGAGCTCAGCAGCTCAGTAACACAATCATGGAAGACTCTCAACATGTTCCTATATAGAGGGAAATAGAGGGATTTTAAGATAAGAGAATAAATAGCTGTATTACAAGGTCAGATTAGTATGTGGAATGGGAATCAGCAAATCAGGAATCTAGGAGGAAAACTGGTAGAAAAGATAATTTCCAGTCTTCTTGATGAAAGCAAGTGAGAACCAATACTGGAAAAGGTCAGAGGCTGCAGAAACAGTTTTGGGACTGAAGTCATAAAACCCAGTTATGCTGGAGGAAGAATTCTTTAGCCTGTCATCCTCCTCCAGTAGAGGGTGGTTATCTCCTGGTACAAGAATGAGTTCCTTGCTTCAGGGAAGGATAAGCAAGAGGAGGAGTGAAGAACTTGGCCTTGGGAGAGGTAGTTTGTGTAGGGAAGTAGTGGGCTGGCAGTAGGAAAACATGCAAAGAGGGAGACTGAAGGTCACAAATCCACTGGCCATCATGTTGAGGAGGAGCAGGAAGGAAATATAGAAAAGCAGCAAGAAATATTTGGTAAAGATCAAATGAAGCAAACAATCTCTCCTTTGAGTGGTAAAAAGGCTGGGGAGAAGGCAAGGTTAACATATTCTGCCAAAACAGCATGATAAATCATTAATACAGAAACTGAAATCCCTTGTTGGCAGACACAGGAATGAGAAGATTGTGAAATAGTCAGTATAGTAAAAGACCAGTGGATGGCAGCAGATTTTTTTACTACCAAAATACTGGTTTGTCACGTGACATGTTTTGGTTGTAGCTCATTGCTGACTAATACATCACATATCCCATGAACAAATCCATGTTTGACTGATAAATTAGCACAAGCTGCAAAGAATTGTGCTTTGTCTAGCTCTCCACATCAAGTCATCTGGGAGATGAGCAGCATGTTTTACAAGGACAGGACTGAAAGGTATAGAATAAGGAAGAGAGAACACCAAGGATCCCATCATGTGACTTAGCTGTACGCACCTTCTAAGAGTTTATAAGACTATTTCAGGAATAAAAACTCAGAAGGTTACACCCAAAGAACAACCTTAGTGTATTACTTCTGATAATTTAGTGTGGTCTCACTCCCAAGTTTATTGTTCTGCTACGAAGCTGATGATTTTTTACTCTAAACTTGGGTATAAAATCTGCAAGTTGTAGAGAATTTTTTTGAGGTATAAAATTGTCTATGAAGAGAAAAACTGAGTTCCAATTCAGGCCATAGCATAGCATCCATCCGACCAAAACCTGATGTGCATGAAGTAGTTAAAGGGCAGATTTATTTGCTAATTGGAATTCAGAAAGAAACCTGCATTATTCTTGCTTACCATATTTATTCATGCTAAGTGGAAAAAACCCAACAAGTCATAATGGACTTGACTCATTACCATACATACTATATTCCCTGTTCACATAAATTTCCACTGAGAAAGAAAAATATACACTTTAAAAGAACAGTTTATAAATTCATTTGATAAACAGACTTCCATTAAACCTGTGACAGTTAGAAAGAAAGGTTTTTGAAGACCTCTATCTCATGTTTTCTGAAGCAAAACACTTAATGTAAAGCACACCTGACATCTGACTTCCATACACCTCAGAGGCTTTATATGTAGTCTTCACTAAAGTGTACTTACTAAATGTTTTACAGTACCAGAACATGAGTTCTTCTGTCAGCTTCAAAACCTGTGAACTAGAAACTCACTGTAAAAGATGCTTCTATAAAAAGGACAGTTCAAATACAGAAAAGAAGAGGGCATTAGCTGTCAAGTTTCTTTGGGAGATAGATAGTACATTGCATTTGGTTCTGACTTTCTTAGCAGACAAAAAGCATGGTAATCATTTCAGTTATTTGAAGCTCTTCAGTTTTAAAAGTATTTGTAAAAACAGGTCCAATTACAGCAAGCTGATATTTGCATAATTAACTTTGAAACAAAGCATTTTGTTAGCGATAACTGCATTAAGAGCTGAATATTAAGACAAGATATTCTGTTTGTCAACTTGTCAGATGTGTGCTGAAGCTTCCCCTTCTAATTAAACCATATTTAGTGCAGCACAACAGATATTTTAAAATTGCTATAGAAGCAGAATGTGTTTTCAGTTGTAGCACACCACATCTGAAAAGATTACCATGACAAAACATGACGAGGAAAAAGGACTGAAAGCAACAATTTATAGACGTTCTAATTTTTCACTTAGAAATTCTTCCACACTATCTGTGTTCCACTTGAGGATGCTCAGTTCCTCTGCAATGTTCCCACTGTCATCCAGCAGCTTTAGTACAGGGTCAGAACCACGCACATACTGCAGGGGAAAAAATAAAATAAAATCAGTTACCTTGGCCTGGGAATTAATACATTAACTGCATCCTCCGTACTAACTGCACACACACACACCCGCTTTGACTTAAATCAGTTAAAAAGATGTCAAAGCAAGAACAGTAAAAAGTCTAAAGAGTGACACTGTGTGAAGTATGAATAATTAAGAACAGAGCACTAAATTAAATCAGAATACTCTGGGCAAACTTTGGCAATACAATTTGTGTGAAGAAATTAACTATAAGCATACAGGACAAAGAGGCCTGATTTCACAGGAAATTAAAACACATCATTTTAAGAGCAGTAAATGTTTATCTTGAGATCGAGAACAATTACTTGCCTTAAGTAGAACAGGTAGGAAACAGCTTCAGTTCAGATTTCTGACTTGTGTGTGTGAGAAACATCTACTCCTTGTTCTCCTCGGCCCACTACACAAGCTCATGCATGTGCAGGGGAGCAGTGCCATAAGCCTGGCTTTGAAATATGGTATTCGACCTTCAACTCTTCTAAGTTACTGAAGCTGGATTTTTCAATCAAGCAGCTGAATGATTTTTCTCATATAATCAATAGCCTTTTTACCATTTTAGAAATTTCCAGTCACTTCAACAGCTCCACTATCAATTTCTGAAATAATCACATTCTTTCCTGCTGTGTTGTATCTCTGCCTACTAGGCTTTGCTGGTAACATAATACTTTAATGCTTCTGAAGACTCGCTAAGTCACAAAAATATGTAACGCAAATAAAAGCTTTTACCAGTATTAGAAGGCTCTACCCATGTAAGTTTATGGAAAGATTTCCCCAGGAGTGTTTTACTTTACCCTACTGAGCTAACCTCGTTGGTTTTACTTAATGAAGCTAGCGGCATCTCTAATCCATTTTCCAAAAGCCTTGTAAAATATATACCAGCTCCATTTGCACTGCATTTTTTTTTCTGGTAGTGCTCTGTGCTAATTGTAGTCTAGGCTGCTTTGATGTTCAATACAGCTACAGAGTTTAAGATAAAAATGCAAGAGTCAGACATGCAGAAGGAGAGAAAGCTTTTGAAAGAAACTGGAGGACAGAGAGACATGAATGTACGAGACACAGGAAATCTGTTTGAGATGGAATCTGCTGCTGAGAAGACAAATCACTTATTGCAGCCATGCACTGCTAAGAAGTGATTCCAGATGGTGCCATTTGGTGAACAGAGATGGGAACACAAGATGTTAGAATCGAGATGTGTATCTGTGAAGTAGGCTGGACGTTCACACAGGATTTTAAGAGGAAAGTGAAGCCTTACACTAGATCTTAAAACCAAAGAATTGTTTGAGCTTAAGGCAGTGAAGCTTATGCATCTTTGCACGTATGCAAGTCCACCATTCAGTATATGCATTTCTATAGAGCTGAATGTTTGGAGACTATAAAGAAAAAGCAGAATTACACAACACAGCAAGGAAATGCTGGGAGGGAAGAGAAAAATCTAAGAATCACTGAACCTATGGAAATGGCGGCTCCATCAGAAAATAAGGGGAGACCAGAATACAAGAAAAGGAAACCATGGCAGAATAAGCTTGAATAAACTCAAGATTTCTACAGAGTAAAGACAGAATGCAAGCACTCCTCACATTCGTTTGCCATCTGCTATTACTTATCAGTTCCAGTATATTTTTTCTTGGACTAAAAACAACCAACCAACCACAAAAAAAAAAAACCCAATAGCAACAAAAAATTGATACCAAACAGTTACTGAGCAATAACCCAATTAATATTAGCAGCAGGAACTTGTAAAGATTTATCCTGGCAATGCTAATATATGTCCTCTGCTAAAGGATTACTTGATCAGCAAATCAAGAACAATCCACAGGACTGTATCCACGAGCTTAATTTTTCCCAAATACCAAATAATAAAGCTAGGTTACTACTCACCTTGATTTGCAGCCCCCTGAAGAGTTTTGGCTTATCGCTCCTGACAAAAGCTATGGTTTGAAGAAAAGAAAGACAGATAATCATAATCTTCTCCACTTGCATAAAGTAGATTTACATTCAAGCTGGTATTCCTTGAATTATTTCTTTTGGAATGATACTTTAGAAGGTATTTTAATGTTAAAATTCTTAATATCCTCACAAATGAATAATACTAAAACTATTATGCCTAAAGAACGTCCTGTTTTGCTAGTATTCCAAACAAGCTTCCTATCTGCTCGGATTTTCCTCAAACATTAGTGCAACTGTCTAAATCAGTTTATCTGCGTGTACAACTGACAGAGTTCAGCAGACCGGCACATAGGCTGCTGTGATACGCAAACGTGAGGAAAAGCGTTAGAGCGATCAAAATCTGGCTGGAGATAAGCTTTGTGAAGGAGGCCAGATACAACACACGTCCCATCAGCACATCCCACACGAGCTGCAGCAGCGCGGGTGAAAGGGCGCTGAGGAAACTGTGGGCAGAGGTGTTATCCTTGCAAACAAGACGGACAACGTTCATCTTGCAGAGAGCTCTGAGGTTACATGTCAAAAACCAGCAAGAAAACGAGACAAGAAGCTGGCGTCTCCTCTTCTCTTGGCACTCTTAAAAGCAATCAGCTTTAAAGTGAACTCTGTAGCTACATGGGAAGAAGTTGAGGTCCGAGGTGGGCTGCTGCTGAACAGTTCTTCGCCTGAAGCACTAGTCAGCAAACAGCCAGCACTCAGCATAGTCCCTGTATCCCTACAGCACAACTCAGACCTGTGTTAACATTAACTTTTAATAGAAAAGACACTAGGAATCATTTCAGGACAAAGTATGAGCACAATCCCTTCCTTCCAAACAGTTTAGAAGTACTTCTGCGTTCTAGAAGTACTTACAATGTATTTAGAAAATACCAGAGTCTTCATTCCTCCTTCTTACATTCTGGTTATACGAAAGGCTGAATTTAGTATCTGTACTGCCATTAGGTGGACTCAGGGCACTCCCGTAGTGTGTCAGTACAGTCTCCCCACGGATGAACCCCGTCAGTACAGACTGACTCTTACAAAGGTACTGGCTGCACATTAAAGCTGCTTTCTCAAGGTTAGACAACAATGAATCTCTCACAAATTGCAGTGCATCCAGCTGGTGCATGGAGATGAGTGCAACCTCAGGACTGATGTTTCATACCGCCTCACAAAGTGTTAGTGCTTTCCACAGTAATTGTAAAGATGTCCCCTGGCATCTTTATGCCTCGCTGTATATTACTGGAGAGAGTTACCGTAGTGCTTTCTCGGTATGTATATATGGAGTGGCATTTATTTTCTTCCCTCTTCCACTGTGCTCCTGGTACAAATCAAAATCATATACTCTGCCTGCTGCACCAACTACTACACAGTATAAACAAGTCAAAAAAATACCAAGGACCCAATGAGCTGCCAGATGTACTAGACCCTTGAAGAAGAAAATAAGGCTTGTTTCTATAGAACAATTCACTAATGTCATCTTGCAAACTGTACTTGTGTAACTTCAAATAGCACTACATAACCAGTACTTGCTCACATACTGCAGTTCAATTCTCATTTAAACTCACAAATTCATAATTTTCAACTTCAGCACTTCCCAGGTCCTCGCGGCCTGTTAGTTGTCTTGACTGTCATCAACAGTAACGTGCAAAAACGTGGCAAAGCTGTCTCTTATTCTTTGTTAAGTTCACAGCGTGGTGAACTATTCCATGGGGAATTTTCACACATTTTTTATCGATTAAAATCTAAAGCTGAAATCAGTCTCTAGAACTTTATATGAAAAAGAGGTTGTAAGAAGCAGTCAGTATGGTGGGTAACTAATTGCACAACTTAAAGAACTGTAAGAGCGGAGTAAAATGGATAAAGTTGCAGAAACAAATCTGAATGTGGAACTCCACTGTACTGAAGGATAGCCTCTGGGGGCTAACTCAGGTTACAGCACTTTAAGCTTGTAACAGGTGTGAGGATTTGTTATTTGAGTGACAGATGAAAGCTCATTTGGACGTGAGTGGCTCTTCTCTGGCTGCACTGTTGGGCTGAAGAACAAGCTCACATAAAATGGCAACAGAATTAGGTGGAAGAGTAAAGTATTTTATAGGCAGTATTATATTTTGTCACTTTAAAAGTAGCTATTACACACTTGTGTCCATGTCAAATGTCTAAATCTTCTGAAAGCTGAAGCTCTAGACAACATTTTCCCTGAAATTTTAGACAGCTGGAACAAAAGCGGTTTCTGTTAATGGCATATTTATTTCCAATGCTGATCATAGTGGCTTTCTACATTAGTCACTTGAATTTGCAATGCAACAAAGAAAAATATTCACTGTACAAATAAACTCTGTATATTCTCGATTTTGGAAGCTAAAGTGAGAAACTAATACAGTGACATGCATAAAAATACAGATTATACCATCAAACACTTTTTTTTTTTTTTATTTGCACAAAACCACGCCCTAGGGTTAATAAACAGCCTTTGAATGGAACTGATGGGGTTAAGAAGTCAGAGGAGGCTACAGTGCACATTTAGGGACACCTGGCTGCCTGCTTATCATGTGGTGTGGTGCACATGCTCCGCCTTCAGCACTGCCCCAGGGGTTTCCCCTCTGTACCTTGACATCAGCATTGTTGCTTCCTATGATATTATGCCTGAAGGCTACCTGCACATCTTTACACCACTATTTAAGTTAATGTTGAATACTAAAATCCCACCTATCTCACCATTTTCTTCTCCTTTTAGAGCTTATTACACTGCAGAGAAACAGGCATTTATATAATCCAACCATGGGTGAGCGAGGAAGGCATTTTCCACTTTGACTTCCATAAGATGAACTCTGAGCTTGGTGCCGTGACACTGTGTTCCGGTGAATTAAACACCAGACTAGAAGTCAGAGCTGTTCTACTGCCAGCTTTGCAACTGTCCTTTCACATAACGTTGAGAAAATCACTTCTCCTTATGCTCTTATAAAACATGTGCAATACCAAAGCATGTGCCTTCCGTTTGAAGGCAACCCTGAGGTGAGCCTACAGAGCAGATCTGATTGCCAAGCAATCAACTACAACTAAAAGGTCAGGGCATTTTAAAGCCTGCCCAGCACCAACCTGTTTTGTGAAAAAAAGGTAATACTGAACAGCACTTTTTAAAGACTTAAGAGCAGCCTCTGCCTAGGAACACAGTAGAACGGAGAAACTCAATTCTAATGTCACCTTGTTTTGATAAAGTGACACCTCTTTGGGTTGAGAAAATCTCCGAAAACTAGTCTGTTGCAATTAGCCTGGAGTCCGAAGTGGAGATTGCTAAGGAATCCAAGAATTAGTCATGCCCAAAGAGCAAGTCGATGTATATGCACGTACACACCTGCGCTGTTCTCTGAGGTACTGTAGGATATTCTCTAAGAAAACTTCCTGACCCAAGATGGACTCGATGCCACATCTCTCCCTGCAGAGCTGCAGATCTATACACTGGGCATAACTTCTTTGTAAACAGAGTCAGCTACCTACTCTTACGTATTAAGGGCATGATCCAGACTACCAAGCATATCTACATTCAGGATTATTCATATCATCTAGATATCCTACTTTAGGAGCAATCTCCTTGATTGTAACTGAAAAGATACAAAAAAAATGATGTTTGGAAAAAATTAAACTTCTCTCTCAAAACTTAAGCGAGAGTCAATATCCAATGGCAGTAAAACTTCACACTACTTTTCAAACAACTATGCACACAGACCAGCATTTTTAACCTCGTTTTTCTCTACGTGCATCAGAAGGATCATAATGGCCTCGAATCAGAAAGACCTGGACGGGATTAAAAAAAACCCCTTTACTGCCTCGATTGTATCAGTTTCAGATTTTCATGGCAGAAAAGTACAAGTCAGAACTACCCAAATTTCAGCACTAGGTCAACAATAAATTTTTACTGCACTTTTTTTTTTTTTTTCCTCTCCTCCTGGTAAGCTACAGCACGTTTTCTTGCAAGAATCTAATGCGGTTAAGTGTCTGCCAGTACTGGTAAAGTCCACTTGTTCAAACCTCTAATTCTTTTGTTGTTTAAAAAGCTGTGCTTTTGATTTAGATTTATTCCCTTGCTTACTGTTGTAACACTTATGAGGACTATGTATGTCCAGGGGAATTCATCCAACTTTTTAAACTGGAGATACTCCTTCTCATTTGATGCTGTTTTTCCAGTAAACAGAACCCTTTAGCTTCTTCTACACCCTTGATGCTGCGTACAGATAGACAGCTTCAGATTACAGATAATTCTCATTCAAAAAGCTGACCATGCACTGAACAGCATACTTTTTCGATGAAGGTGACTACTCTTCCTGTCCTTCAGTATATCCCCCAAAAGGGCCCATGACGTGATCAGGGCAGAGAATTGCTAATGCTCCAAGAGCAACTTCAGAAAGGAATGGTTCCATCATCATTCATGAGTAAGGAGGAACGTTTCAAAATTAGCATAAAGTATGATATATTTCTAGAGAAAGAGTCTTCTTCTGGTGCGTTTAAGTGTTTCACACATTGAATTAACAATAGGAAGCACATGAATTATTACTATCTTTCAAAAACATTTTATTAAAGAGTAGCGTGGTTCTTTGTGCAACTCTATGCCGTATATACAACTGATTTTTAAAACTCAAAAGTAAGAAAGACTAAATGCATACAAAATATGTCAGTTAACCTAAGCAATGCTAAGACAACTGGCAATATTTGCTAAAAAAGTGAATGTAAAAAAATATTGGGTATGCAGGCAAAGCAAAAGCATTAATTTCTTCAAAGATTTCCTCAGAATCTGCAATAATTTTGGGGGGGACAAATATACACTCTGTAGTTTTGAAGATTGCATGAGCCTGCTTCAAAAGATGCCATGATGGCCTAGCAAAAAGATGGAACTGCAGCAGACATCAAGCACTCATTTATATTTTACTGGTTATAGCTCTTAACCTCTTGGGGACTTCAGTTTGAGGTAAGAATTTAAAAATATGGCACATCCATAACTACTTTTTGTAGTCTACTAACCAAGTTACAATGTTCGTGATTTTATACAAAGCATCACATGCTTTCAGAAGCAAAGTTAATGTAACTCTCTAACTTTCTTTCATCAGTATTTAATAATTAGAGATTAAAATAACCAGGAAATAAGCGATCTTACCTAAAAATACAGCCCCATAACAAATGACATTTTAGTAGCTGAAAGAATTCCCCTCGCACTTGCGGAACTTGGACAATATAACAGAGTGCTTACTGCCTCTGAAGTCAGAGGATCTAACGTAGTCACATACTGTGTGAGTTCAAGGATTAAGGACCTTGCTTCTGTAACGGATTCGCTGGGAGCACGTCCCTTTCTTAACTAAGAGGGTCACACAGGGAGAGGTGAGAGTTATTCTTTTGATGAACAAAAAGAATGCAGAGAAATAGGGAAGAAACATTCAGTGAAAAAAACCCAGCCTAATTCAGTTTTTGTTAAACAAACTGGAAAGAACACAGGAGTCTAGACACTGTGATCTCCTATCTAATCATGAACAGAACAAGGCTGCCCCTGAAAAGTCAAGTGAAAACAAATATGCTAGATTAATCACTGGCCCAGCTAATTTATTATTCTATTTCAGAGCCTTAGCTTTATGGATGTCATCCAAAACTGTCACATTTTCTGTATTACCTGGTATAATTAGATACTGCTTCATCTATGAATCTTGCCACTTATGTTTTCAGTGTTCTACTTTGATGGAGTGCTTTTAAGCTATAAATATTTAAGAACAGTTTTATACAGAACAAGCTCAAAATACATGCAATATAGGAATTAATGTTACAGTACAAAAATTATAATGGAGTAATTTATTTTTTAAGGGAAACTTAACAGGAGAAGTATTTCAGTAGTGCACTCATTAAAGAGACTTACAGAAATGTGGTCTGTTACCTGACTTATCACAAGAAGCTGGATTTGGAAACATAATAGACATCCTTGACCATATTCACAAAAACATTTAGTAGTTAGGTATGATATTACAAAAAAATAACATTCAGTTTCAGATTGAGATAATCTTGCTGAGGACTAGATTTTTTTCATCACTTGTCACTTCTTTGCTTTCCCAGTATCCATAAATATATTCCATATGTAATGGTTCTCACATTTCAGGCACACAGGTGTATTCAGCAACTATTTGTAGCTAAAAATTATATGACCAGTAATTTTCATACAGAAGAACAACAGAATATTGTATTTAATAACCACAAGCAATGCACAACTGTATAACTTCCTTACTATGTAACTTTTACAAACCCTTATTAATTCAACAGATTTTAATCTTTAACTATTTTAAGATATGAATCTCATTATATTAAAAAAAAAACCCACAAACCAACAAAACACTCTTCACCCTTTTGACAAATGAAATATAATCTAGAAGTAGTCAAGTCTGTGGGAATAAGCCAAGTGACAAAATTTAGACAGGTACATAAAGGTGGAGACTTCATGGTCAGACAGAGAAGTAACATACGCTGATCCGTGTAATTCTAGTACATATACAGTTTTGCTCTTACTTGTGTCATTTTGTGTATATTCTGCAAAAAGCAAACCTCACCAAAATCCTAGCAGAAGCTATGAGAAAGGAATCAAGAGTTATTCGCAGTGAGACATTGTCAATGACAGGGCACGTGGTTCAACGAAGCCTACAGAGAGTGCTTCAGAAACAGAAGCACGACTTTCAGGCAGCCTAACTTCTGTAGCAAACATCCAAGTGAAAAGTTGAAACAAAAACACTCCTTGAATGTTAACATCGTAAGATGGAGACATTAAATACTGTTTCTGGTAGAACTTAAAACCAAGGGGAAATTCTAAGTATAAGTAATCAGAGATTAATAGCTATGTGAAGATAAATACCAGCTGGAAGAATATATTGTACTGCTTTTTAAAATTTCTAAATATGCTCTTAAAATTTATCCCATCTTTCAATTATTCTAGTACCCTAGGAGTGAATTTGGTCAAGATAAATTTTGACTGTGTAACTGAAGAAATTGTTGATGAAAAGGCAAGAGAGATCTTTAGGTGCACTGTCAGTCCTTTTTTTCTTGTTACTGTAAGAATAACTCATAGTCAAAACAGAAAACGTACTGAAAAATCACTGAAATTTATTCAAGTAATTTAAAAAAACAAGCTATATGATTAATGGAATCAATTCATCTAAATCTTTGAGCAGGTTTAGTAGATGAACAAGGATTGAAAAGATAAAAAAAAAAGCTTTAAAATTTTCAAGTTTTTCCTTTTGTACTGTAAGCTTTTGTCCCATGTTTCATTGCGCGGACACAGCAGATATTGAGGGCCATTGCCTTTTAGGATCTACACGTGAAGATAACTGAGGACATAATGTAGGCTGGAGTCAGGTTAACAGGCTGACTTTTTCCTTCAAACCTACAGCTCGGAAAAGCACTGAACTGTTACAAATTCACAAGGATAAAGAAGCAGAGTGAATGGGCATCAACAGTTGGGAATGTTTTTATCTTTGCTACATTTGAGTGGTTACGGAGATAATAGGGACTCCTGTGTCAACAAGTTAACATCCTCACACCCCTGTAGCAGGACAAGTCATTTAAACAATTCTTGTTTTGGCATGTTAAACAGTGGGAAAGAGGAAATAGCTTTGCTCTGGTCTTGCAGTCAATTAACTGACCCGTATGTGGGAAGAAATGGCAGGACAGGGTCTAAAGCAGCATATCTTATCTTAATTGTAACCTTGTTTAAAAATCTCTATTTTTAACTTACTTGTCAGTCAGCCTTCAAACAGGGAGGTATTAATACTGACCATCACAGACTGAGACATTCTGTTTGTGCAATTTTACATCTAAAGCTAGATTAGACCTTGTTCTCTATGTCCAACTATATCCAGAGAATAATATTAGGATCTCCATTACAGATAATAAATAAATAATCAAACACTGCTATTATCTAAGCTCTTCCTCCATTTACAAGAAAATTCAAGTTTGAAATTTCTCACAGATGCTTTTCCTGCAGCTTCCTCCCACCACACACTGATGGTACTGATTTTCCTTTTACACTGTTATATTCTATTCATTTCAGTTGACTGTCATTATCCCCTGACACAACAATTATATTGCAGGGTCCGTGAAAAGAAAGTAGTTCCATAAGCGCACAATATAATTTCATCTATCAATTACTGGAGACCAGTTCCATGAGTCTCAGGTCAATGCAACTTTCCTGATATAATGTATGAAATTTATGACTACTCGTAGTAGTACTTAAAAGCCCATTTTGTCATTCAACTGTGACAGTATTTCATATTTGAAAGAACAGTAGTAGCGTTACTTACCCTGGACTTGAGGGAACCTTCCCAATTTTCATCCACATACCTCCAGGACAGCTCCTGCATAAAGCTGTAATAATAACCAGAAGCTGTTAACGACATCAAAAAGCTAAATTACTGGTTTACTTATGCTGTATTATCTGTTGAAGTATTTTTCTTTGAGGAGACAATACGCTATTGTGTTGATGGTAACTAGAGACAAAAAAAAATCACAATTCCAGACCTGTCTCTGATTTATGCAAGATCTCACTGTTCGCTCCAGATACATGTAATTTCCATTCATCACATGAAAAATGTAAAAACAGGAAGAGAATGATTATTTGAGATACACCGTTGCTGGAAGCAAAGCTTCAATTTTGTTTTGGGGTTTTTTTCCTTAAAAATGCAATTGGACATGTTACAATACGAATTATGGGCTAGTAATAGGAAAACTTTATTTCTTCTTCCCCAAAGATGCTTAGAAAGTCTCATTAAATGAAATCTAACTTTCCAGTTTAAATTCGACTTGGACAGTGAAATACCATTTATAATAAAGATAAGGCAGTGACCTTAGATTTCTCATGTAATAAAATAGTATTTTATTACAGTTAATTGTGATCACGGAAAGAGGACAGATCGCATTAACAGGCCTACAGCTGAAGTAAAATACACAAGCTGGGCTAATTTTGATACTTGCACTTAGATGTCAATGACTGTCAGCTATGTAAGATACTCAGGTTCAGTGTTCTTACAGCAAAGTATAAGTTCCTTTCAGCTTTATGTAGTATCTAAATAAAAAAAAAACCAACTATTGAACTGGAAGGCTGAGGGAGCTGAGTCTCTTTAGCCTGGAGGAGACTGAGGGATGACTTTATTAATGTTTATAAATATGTAAAGGGCGAGTGTCAGGAGGATGGAGCCAGGCTCTTCTCAGTGACAGCCAACAGCAGGTCAAGGGGCAATGAGTGCAAGCTGGAACACAGGAGGTTCCACTTAAATAGAAGAAAGAACTCCTTCACAGTGAGGTTGACAGAGCACTGGAACAGGCTGCCCAGAGAGGTTGTGGAGTCTCCTTCTCTGGAGATAATCAAAACACACTTGAACTCGTTCCTGTGTGACCTGATCTAGGTGCTCCTGCTCCAGCAGGGGGATTGGACTAGATGATCCCTTCCAATCCCTGATATTCTGTGAACTTGTATACTGCCCTATGTTGTTAAACTTTTGGGAGTTTTTTGGCAACAGGCAATTAACTCCATAGTTTGCCGAGTCTGAAATATAAATTAATGGCATATTTTCCCAGCTACTAAAATGTGTACTTCATAGGCATTTTAATCTTGCATAGTTGTCAACACTGTATACCAACTGTTGTCCTTCTAATGCTGAAACCTCACTGTTTATAGAGAAGTTGACAGCATAAGTGTCAGTTAAATTTTTTTAATTCAGTTCATTGCCTTCTATAAACAATTAAGATCTCTGCTTTCATTTGTTTTTCTTAGAAAGTGTTTTTGTAACAAATGTGCAAGTCAGGACATGGAAAAAATATAACCCTACTGAAAGGAAGTAAATTCACATTTCACTTAAAATATGAAATGTACATACATGTACTTAAAAAATAAGCTTTCATTATGAAATTTAATGAGTACTAAGCCCTCTGAAAAAGGAGTGGGAAGTCATAAAAGCAAACCACACGCAATAGGATGGAAACCTCAAAGACCATTTTATTCACACTTTGTCATCTATGTAGGGATTACAGACAGCCAGGAATACATCTTCATTTCAGAATATGAAGCTTCTGGATTCAGGACTAGCTCAGTATTTGCCTAAATACTATGAAATAGAACATAAGAAATACTCTAATCATTTGCAGGGAAATTACAACTTTTTTCCTGATGTGAACTAATCGGGAATAATTACTTCCACAGGAAACAGGACTAAAAATGTTACATTGCATTATCTCTTCAAAACAGCATCTTAGAAAATTGCTTAAGTACATTTACATTTTCAACTAGACAATAGATTTAAGATAAAAACTAAAATTTGATTGTTAAAACCCAGAACTGCCATGAAACAATACTTGCAAGATCAAAAATACCACTTTTTTTTAAAAAGCTGTTTTTCATCACCCAAATAAAGATTTAATTAAAAACATACTGATAAACAGCTGAGATACTAGCTTGCATAATTAAAGCTCCTCTGGACTTAATCCATTAAATAATTACAGAGATGGAGGAAATATGGAATAGTGAGATTATAAACTTCACTTATGTTGTCTCCATTCATTATTCTTTAAAAAATATTCAATAACAATTTATCAGCAATCCTAGATTTAGATATCAGCTTGCACACTAATGCACTGAACATTTCTACTGGTTCTCTGATATTGACAGTATTCTGTGTTTTTCTGTAAAGTAGACAAAAGAATAAACAGCCTTCTTCTATCTATTTAACTGATTATTTTATGTACGTGAATAAAGAACTAAGTACACTCAAATTTAAGACATGGGTCTTTTCAATTCTTATTACCACATATAATTCTTACAAGTTTATTTCTTCCATTCAAACAAGGATTTCTATAGAACAAGATCACTGTAGGGATCTCCAATATGTAAGAGGTCTTGTAATAACAAACTACTCCCAGTTTGTAACTACTCGCCAATATTTGATAGAAGTAAATTTTAACAACGAAAAACAGCTCAATCGTTGATGTCTATATTTTGATCTTATAACTCTGCTGCAATTGAAGCCCAACCGGGCTGGTACAAATAAGTTCAGATTCATGCTGGGAGAACCAGCTGCTCTCTAGATGGCTGGACAAGAAAGAAAAAAAAAAGAAAATCAATTGGCTTCATTTATAACCCCAAACAAAGGTGTCTTTTGCAAGAAACACAGGTTTATTTGCATCACTTAGCCCACAACAAAAGCATACTTGTTAATATCTGCTACTGCTACCATCCCATCATGTCTCCAAAGCAGATGGCCTCCAAACTTCCTTGTGAAGGCATTTACTGTGTTCAAGGATTACTAAGAATGACATGTACCACTCAGTCTGGAGGCACATGAACGTGACAAGTCAGTTCATTATACAACACTTAACTCATAAGTTAGTTCATTTTAAAATAATGCTTCACTTCAGTGCTCATAAAAGTGAGTCCAGTACTACAAGCAATGAAATAAAGACTCTAAACTATTATCAGTGGCCATTTTAACATCCCAAACCAGTGCTGTCATCATTTCCAGGCTACTTCATGTCTACATCTAGAAAAATAACTTTTTAAAACACTCTGATGGTACGCTTTCTAAGGCTACTATGACAAAATCTGAACTTTTCCCTCATCTTTTACAAAGCATCAACTTGAGTTACTTTTAATTCTGAAGGCTTTTGCAAGCACCTGTTAGATCTTGTAATAGTTTACATTGATATAATGAACATGGCTCTCCACAACTGAGAGGAGGAAAACCACAGTCAAGTCTGCTTTAATGATGAAGGAAAGAGGTAATTATAACAGAATAAACTACCATTTACATAAGACTACTTGTCTTAATTGTCCCAGCAATTAAAAACAAGGAACCTCAACTTAGGTGAATGAAAACATTTCACCTGTTATTAGAAGGGAATTGCAGTAATTTCTGCAAGACAAGATTCCAGTGGTGCTTCACTTCTGAATAGATATGGTACTGTTACCACAGCTACTCATGGTGAATACTCCAGGAAAAAACCCCACATTCCTGCTACAAAGCTGCTATGTATCTGTTAGTGTCTACAGCCAAACAGGAATTCTGATCACACCCAACAGAAAAAATGGGACTGAGCAGAGACTGCCCCTTGATGATAATAAATTGGTGTTAGATCAAAGGCAATAAAAAAAAGGGTTTGTAACATACAATAAATTAACCCTTTTCTTACTTCTATAGCACCTCTGCTTTGCATAATGGATTCTTCAAATTACTGATTAAGCCTGACCCTGCACAAGTTACAAGGTCTCACTCAAACTGGATTTGTACAGCTGCTCGCAATCAGTAGAAAAAAATTAAAAGTACCATCACGTATGAAAACATCCGATGGAACAGGCTGTTAAGATAAAGCCACCCAATGGTAAATAGCCATCTTATGGTATATGGATTCTCTGATATCTGTGTATTTTCCTCTCCTTATATCAAACAGTTTTAAAAATGAAGTTAAGCTCTGAGAACAAGCAGTAAAACACAACTTATGAACTACTGCTAAAACTCTGGAATTTTCACTTGCCTCAGGTACAAGACAATCTTTCACTAAATATTTACCAACTAATGTCTTTCCAATGCAAATGATTTTTGCTTTTATGAAATTCACTGTGATTTTGATTTCACATTGCCATATAAGCAGATCTGCCAAAGAAACCTCCTCATCCCCTGTAGTACTCATACTACTGTCTTACTTCAAAGAACTGTTGGGAAAAATACAGCTATTGCTATTCTTATTGGCCAAAGTTGCTTGGTAGGGGCAAATTGGCTATTGTTTCAAAACAAGGTACATGATCTCTTTTCTTTGAAAGGCATGCAAATTAATTTTCAGTGCGTCTCACCCACCCAGGAAGCAAAACCAGTTCATCATTGATACTTGCTCTTCTGGGAAATGTAATCACAAAGAAAAGAGATTTTGGTGCAAGTTTCTTCTACTCTTTTCTAAACTCTTATAACTACCAATTAATTTATTACTCTTACTAGAAAACTAGAATAGTTAAAATAAGGAATATACACTGAGATATAAACAATAAAATATTTTCTCTGCTAGAGGGGAAAGAATGCAGGGTATTTGTATGGACTGTTAGAAGTTTTCAAAATCACCCTCGCCTTCCCCTTCCCTGGAGACAGAAAACCAGCAAGAATCTGTGGGTTAGCAGAGAGTAGTCAGAAAGCCTCACTGCCAGGAACATTATGAATTACTGTTCTGTACTGAAGAAAGCCAATAAAGTCATTACTACACACACACACACATTGTTCAAAGCTGATGTCATCACTAAATTTAGCAACAAAGAAACTGCTCCCATTCACAACTCATTATCCTGTGAAGAGTTGGGAAACAAAGAGTCAAAAACTAGTTATCTGATGAATTCCTATGATTAGTACTACGTATTACAGGCAAATTAAGGGTGAAAAAAAAGTCACAACGAGGGTGTTTAAGCACTGAGATATTTTCCTAAGAAAGGCTGTAGAATCTGTATCCTTGGAAATCTTCAGAACTTTGAGATCTGCTTGGAGTAGGAGACTCAGCTTTTTTTATTCTGTATGTACATAACAGAGTTGTGCAGTACTACTACAACCTTCAGCATACAGAAAATCTGTCACCCACCTAAGTGTTTTATTCTTGGTGTTAAACAACTTCCTCTTTGGAGTATTATGTAAATGTTTTTGCTCTTTAAATCCAAACAACCACCAAAAAGCTCCAAAACAACTTCCCCTCCTGGCAGACTATTTTTGTTAACACTGCTCTCTGAAATGGTTTGGTCTAAGGTGTGAGCAAGAGATCTGGCACAGGGGTGAGAGAGAAAATCCAGAAGTTGAGCAATCATCAACTTTAGACCTCTGGAGCTGCAGAATGGATTTGGTGGTATGAATGCCAAATTTATTTGAGTGGGGATGGAGGGCAGAGTGGAATAGAGAAGGGTGGCAGAAAGAGGGCTCCTATGTACAGCCGGTCAGCTTGGACCTACTGAACAGAATTACTTAAGCTAAGAAGCAGAGACAGAAAAGTAACATCTTAAGTTCCAATTTTGGATTACACGGTACAATTAACTTTGCTATCAAACCATTTCCTTAACTCTAGAAGTTCAATCCCTGAACATCTCCGTTATTCTCCAGAATCCATGCGTTATTAAACAAAGAAAGCACCTTAGGAAGGGTTGCAAAGAGAAGACCGAGGCCAGAACTCATCAACTATTTATTTGGCTTTGTGCATTTAAGTAATTTGGAGACTTTGTATTCTTTGAAGTTGTTTCAACAAATGTGAAGTCAAATGCCAGTGCTTTATTTAGATGTGTATCCAGATGAAGGTCAGACTTAATTGGCTAAACCTGCTCCATTCACCAGCACACATGCACATCAACAACTTTGACTTACATTTAGCAAATTCACATTTATAATTTCCCTTTTCTTTTAGAACAAATTCTTTTAAGATTCACCTTTCTTTTCTAAATTAACCTTCTCTTTTTCACTGATAAGACTAGAAAGATGTCTTCCATAGGTAAGGCTTGCCCTACTACAGACAGATAATGTATTTTATCTTAGTTTGTCTGACAGAGATGAACCTTTGGAGAATCTGATCCAACCAGATGATGGTAAATTTCTGTCTAAGGACACTGACTAGTTAGCTGCACCTTCCTTATCTAGAACTACTGCTTGTCAACATTAATTTTCATTGCTGATAACATCACATACAAAAAAAAAAAGGAGGGAAAGTGTACAGTAAAGTTCTTGAGAAGGACATCCACTTCAGCGCATTTTCAGTACAAAGAATGGCTGTGCATAATATTCTGAAGTGACAGTATTCTGATAAGAGACTCTCTCAATTAGCAAGAACACAATCATTTCAATTCCCCAACTTCCCTATCAATTTTCTCCATAAAATTATTCCTCTGTGAACTGTATGGGACACTTGAGTTAAAAGCAATCTTTGAAGGGAAATCATTTGACATACAATCCTTAATTACAGATTCTCATTATTTACTTGTGTGTTAAATAAAATATGCTGTCATTGAATTATGCTGGTTTTAATATTCACACTTGGTAAGCACAATGAACACGAACCATTTTTATGTAGCATGTTAGAAATAAGGATTACAGCTATGTAAAAGCACAATTTCATTTCTACCAGGCAGACGAAAGATTTTATAGAACACATCAAAAGACACAAAAAGCTGGAGTTTAAGAAACAGCTACAAGTAAACTAAAATTCTAATTAATTTATACAAGTACGGATATGACTTACATTACACCACTGAGATGTCAATGAATTCTAAGTAGTTCTCTATTTTTACCCATTGAGTTAAAAACCTAGAGATGAGACTGCTTCATTGGCACTATTCATATTAAGAGCCTCTGGTGGAACAAGCAGGCAGCCAACAGTAGTTTTTGAGAGTAGCACTTTAATTAGTGAAATGAAAAGGAAAAAAACCTGAAAAATGAAACTAAATTGGATCATACAAGAATAGCCTAAAGCATTAAGAGCATTTCAAGTTATTCTAGTTTCAGTAATTATTGTGAGTTTTGTAAACTATTTTGAGTTTTAAAAAGTAAGCCTGAACAAGAATTGCACCTTATTCCTCCTTGTAATTCCTGATGGCACATTTAAAATGCTTGTACATGTAAGAAGATGGAGTTTTCAGAGAGCTTTCAATTTGCTTTTATTTTTTATGAAACATAGTACACATTCATAATTACAGTGGACATTTTTTACTAATATTACACTAAACAGTTATTTCACTTCTAGGAGGGGTCTAACACTAACTCCACCCAAAGAACTGGCTTTAAGTTATGGTCAAACTACATCATAAAGAGAATATTAGTATTATCCATTAGGATTAAAATAACCCATTCTGAGGAACTGTCTCTGCATACAAGCTCATCTCCTAATGCTTAGAGGCCTGAGGGACAATTTTGTTGTGAGTGACAGATAAGGCAGACTACAGAAAACTCAGCTTGTGTAGGCATATTTTTTCCCCTTTCAGTGCAATTAAGAGCAATCTTTTCTTCAGATTAGACCAATCTGAACATTGGCTACTTATTACATGGGTTAAATAGGTATAATTCACTCTTCTTTTGTTATTTTTCACCAACAAATAGTGTGATACTATGCAGAAACAGGTGGCTGATGCGGAAGAAGGGGTCACAGCCCAATCTTCCCTTTCAACAGATTAGAAGTTCTGTGGTTTTGCAATGCTGAAACAGGCTGAATCATTTGTGTCTCAAAGTGACTTCCCACAACATCAAGTACCAAAAAAATCGAAGGGAAAAGAATCTCAGCTTAGTGCACTGAAAATGTGATATGATGCAGAAACGTCAAAGCACCTAGTTAAGTACAGGACCAGTTACAATGCAGCAGCTAGGGAACAGGTTTGCAACACAACAAGCAGCCACACGTTTTGATGAATCTAACTGCAGTGAAGACATGCTCTCCTGATTGGCCAGTGGAAACCAGAATAAAACTCTAGGAAAGGTTCCTCTGCTCTGCTTTGACTTTTTTCCCCATTTTCCAGAGTGTTTTAGTATGCATTCTTGGAATTTTCTTCTCAGTTGGTTCTCTGTTCTCAGCATGTTTCAAAGTGTTTTGAAAAAACACTACTTAAAGGTCACTAAATATCACTATTTTCTAAATCTCACATATTCTATTTGTCTAGAGCTAATGAGGTTATGTCCACAGACTTGCATTAACTTTCAAACAGAATCACAGAATTGTCACAGTTGGAAAGGACCTCTGAGATCACTGAGTCCAACCATACACACACAAACCCCCCCTACAATCTCAGCCACTACAGCATGCCCTGAAGTGACACATCTAACACATTTCTTAAATACCTCCAGGGATGGTGACTCAACCACTTCCCTGGGCAGGCTGTTCCAGTGCCCGACCACTCTTTCAGTAAAGTAATTCTTGCTAATATTTATTATGAACCTCCCCTGCCATCTCCTCAGACTGTTTCCTCTGGTCCTGTCATTATTCACTTGGGAGAAGAGGCCAACACCCATCTCTCTACAACCTCCTTTCAGGTAGTTGTAGAGGGCAATGAGGTCTCCCCTCAACTTCCTCTTCTCTAAACTAAATGCCCAGTTCTCTCAGCCTCTCCTCATAGGACTTGTCCTCTAGGCCCCTCACCAGCTTGGTAGCTCTCCTCTGGACATGCTCCAGCACTTCAACGTCCTTCTGGTAGTCAAGGGCTAAATAGCTAAAGTTTAGGCTGCCAACGTTTATTGCAGGTTAATATTTCACAATACTTTCATGTCAAAATGAAAGAAAACTTTTATATTTATGGTGTGAGGAGAACATCAAGTTGGAAACCTCCCCTCTTAGAGCAAAATAATCCATTTCAAGTTTCTGAGATATTGAAGTTATTTATATTGTTACATCTAGTACAACTTTGGTGAAAAATAATCCTAAATTTGTCATTATCTTAGCAATGCAGAAGCCAGGTATTCCAATATATTATTAAACCATGCGTTAAGAGCTTATCCTATTTTGACAACCCTGGATACATGCACAAGAAAGTTGCTACAAATCTCAGTATTTCAGATGTTTTTGCTCAAATTTATACAGTGGAGCAGTTATCACCCATCTCTGTATAACTTTAAAGGAATGCATATAGACTTCTGTATCCTTGTGCTTGCCTTGTTTAACAGTAAAGTCATAAACTATTTAGCAATACTCTATGATAGACATGTGTCTATCATAGTACCCATGTGGGATGTTACTGATGACAACTTGCCACCTAAACCATCCATTTTCACGTCTCAAATTTCCTGGCCAACTTGTACTTCCACCCGATGTCACGTTATCTAATTCACCAAACCCTGTAACGTTACAACACAACAAATACTTGACAGTAGAAATTTAAAATGCTGAAATTCAACATATCTTAGCAAGCAAAATATATTTCAAAGCTGTTTAGAAATATTGATGGCTTTTCAGGGTTGTAGCAATCCTGCACAGTGCGACTGTGAAATTTAATGTATTGCAAATTTCATCACAGAGTTGGTTCTTAAAATCAATTTGGATTTTGACATGCATGTATTGTTGAGATAAATGTAAGATTATAATATACAATTAATGCAATATGCTTAGAGCTATATCTGAAATGATCAGACAGCATAAGTGAAGCTGCAGATGGAGTGCGGCTATTTTCAGCTGCTGCAAAATATGGACAATCTCTCCTGCTACTACAATTTCACGCACAGTTTGCTTCACCTCCATTTCATCCTTCTACGTTTTACACACCAGCAGCACTCTGCATCTGACAGACTGAGGCTTAAAACTTGCAGCTGTCTAAAGCAATACTGTTTAAGCTAGCTTCTGAATTAGGCTGAAAGTGAATATAAAATCTTTAGAAGAGGAGAAGATAAAATCATTTTTTATTGTACCCACTGTACAATTATGAAACAATTAAAATGTTTCACTGGACAGGTGTCAGCAGAAGTTGAGAGCAAGACAAATACTGAGGAAAAGAGTATCTCACAGCTATTTTCCGCAATGTCAGTTCACAGAATACTGGACCAATAACAAGACCAGAATTAATAAACTTCTTTCAAGGATATGAAACAGATGAAATTTGTAAACATCTCATTTGAGGTTGCACAAATGCAGCACAAAGCATTTTTAAGACTGGGCATATTTTACAGATCATTTGTGAAAAGTAGCAATGATGGATAATGCTATCTCCTTGGCTTTAATTTTAAATTCCCATTTAGAACTCAGGTGCAAGTCATCAATAAACTAACTTTTGCTTTCTCTATTTCCAACACTTGCCATACACTTACAAGGAAAAGTAACTTAAAATCCTGACGCCTGTCCTGGAATTCTAAAAGTTTTAAAGTCTGTTATAGCACAGACTACCAACACGCTGCATCCCATGATGGAAACAAGTAGCTGCTCACGTAATGAATAAGGCAGGTCATCTACTGGAATCACGGTTCAGGAAAAAATCCCAACAAACCAAACAACCCAGAGATTCCTGTACTTTGAGGATGTTCAAGAAAGTCACAGCATTAGTAAGACCCAGAGCACCACTGCTATGGAACTCAGCAACATAGAAAGTTGCTAATCAGGAAGTCTGACATCTTACAGCTAGATGCAGGTTTTTAGAGTAAGATTAAAAAACATTATTCAAGCAAAAGGGTGGGATAAAACCCCCCACTTTTATGACTTTCAACACCCCTTCACTCTTGACTATCAAATCTTTAATAGAAAGAAAATTTCTGTGGTAACCTGAACAAATACAGGGAAAGGTAAAAAATATAGCAAAAGGCAGCATCCAGTTTTTCTGTTCTGCATGTGTATCATGAAAACAATACTTTAACAACAAGCTACTAGAAATTAGATTGTTAGTTTTTATTTAAGACTAAAACCTTAAGCTTAGTTACAGACACCTGTTATAGCCAGCACTACTAAAACACAAGTCAATCCAAAACGTAATGACTCTGAATACTATTTGTTAAGATCATATCCGTGGTCATTTCTCCTGACACTGATTTTCCACTGCCTGGTCTTCAAGGGAAGTTACTGAGTACAAGTTTAAAAAAAAAATAAAAATCAGCAAATTCAAAATACACATTTCCAAGTAGTGGTTAACAGTGTGAAGAAATTCCACCTTCTGAAATAACATTGAAAAGAATATTAGAAATGATGCTATAATTTAGCATTCAATCATATAACCATAATGTTAGAACAATCCAGTATTTCTGTTCACCCACAGAGTACAGAAAAGTTGCAAACACAAATATGAAACTGCATGAAAATAACATCACCATTACTCCTACAATTCATGCTAATACTTAACATGCTAGCTCCAAGTATCATTTGTATTCTTCAAAAATGTCACAGAATAAAAGATGAAATAATAATCTAGATGTACACTGAATTGTGCTACAGCAGCAAGTTGTTCATAGTTACTGCAAAGCACAAGCAGAAAACAAAACTGGGTAAGTCAACACAAACAGATTAACAAAGCAGCAACTTACAATATACAATCTCTTGGTTCTTACGAACACACAACAAATTCTGGTTCACTCTGAAGGGATTTGTCAAACAACCCTGAGACCCCATCCAGCCCTTTGCCATTTGTTCTACTACATTCTGCGTGACTGAAATAGAAAAACTTTTGAGACTAAAATTATGTAAAGCCCGGACCACAAAATGGCATTTGATTAGTCTTACAAAAAAAAGTGTGATTATCCACACAGTCAAATCTAGGTCTGATTCAGGATAACTCAAAACATCTATTGATTTAAATTCTGTTTGATTCAACTTTTATTAATGCAATATTTACAATACAAACTAAGTTACATCCTTGAGTAAATTACTGATAAATTGATAAAGACAGATTTTTTTTTTATTATCATCCTGCTGCACAAGCTCTTGTGCTACATCTCATGCACACTGAGGCAAAACTCTACGAATGTTACCTGAGCAAATAAAAGCAACCACTCCTTATGTGAACACAGGAAGCCTTGCTGCTGCTTGTGGTACTCAACCACAGCTCAGCTGGAGATCCTGTGTTTTTTCTTCCCTTTTAGTACATTTCATTAGATTTTATTCTGAAATATTTCAGCTTTTGTGTGTGTACACATATGTATAGATATGTACATACATATCTATAAAAGAACCAGAGGATTTTCCAGAGACAAGCTTTCCTTCATAAGATTCGTGTATCTAGGCCAGAAAAAGCTTTAGCTATCAAGTCCAATAAGGATTGTACTAAAATATTACTGCAAGCATTCTTTTGTCAATATAAGCAAGAGTACAACTTACAGTCTTACCGTAAAAGCCTCTCTAATATTAAAGGACTACTAATTATTAATTCTCTGCAAATCTCACTTGCTTCTTGATATTAAATATGTTGTACCTAAAAGCGTAATCAATGATTTTGTTAAAAATTATAGGCAGACTGCCTTTTAAATATTACACTGAATTTAACTGACAGGAGAAACCTCCTACATTTACTCATTAATTCCACATTGTCAGTTATTTAGCTATCTCCTGCTCATTAAAAATATTTCCAGTATCTCTTCTCCTTGAAATCTCTACTTTTCTGATAATTGACATATGTATTCTACAGTACTCTTAAATCATAGCATATTTAAAATTATGTATTCTTTTCAAGAGCTCTGTAAGAATTCTTCCTTGCTGATGTACCTGCATGACAGGTATTTGTTTACTACAGATAAAGGAAAGGTTTTGTCTTAGCCTAACTGATTGAAGCACAGCACGGCTCTGAGCAAGACCATTTCCAATATTTCTAGCTGTTACCACTGCTGCAGAATGGAGTTGTGCAGCCCTGTTTTTGTCAGGTTCGTGCCACTTCAGCAGTGGACCCGACAGCTGCACCAGCCTTTTTTACTCCTAGGGATGGAACTGAACTATCCTGGCCATTACACTACGGGTCAATGACCAAGCTATAACTGCATTCCAAAATACCAGACCCCTTATCCTCCTTTTATTTTTTTCCCCTCTTCAAATCCCATACATCTTTCAATGTAAAGAAGCTGGGCACAGTTCCCGTCAGTCACTTCACACTAGAGAAGGGCTGTCACAGGAAAAAAAGGTTCCTCTCCTCATCATACAGGGATGTTATTTTAGAACAGTATGGCAAGTTTGCAAATCTAAACCCTGTGTATACTGGAGTATCAAGAAAAGGTGCGTTTTCCTCTTGGGATTATAATCCAGATCCTCATATATTTTTAAACTAAAAAGTTTCATAAGTATAACATAAAGCATTAAATTATTCCACAAAGGATTTGGTCCCAAACCCACCTTTCTAGTTTCCAGCTGAGCTTCTTCTTGGCAGCACTGCCTGCAGAATGGATCCAACTGATTCAGATTGAACTGTCCAAGAAGGTTGCAAGAACTGCAAAGCAAGTTACTGGAGAAGCCCAGCTCTCTGCAAGCTTCTGATGACAACTGTGCTCCATATACACTTACCTGGAAAAAAATCAACACAACGTTATACTTTAGTATCAAATCAGTTGTTTAAAAAAAAAAAAAAAAGGAAGATTTTAAATACTTTAATGATTAGAAAAAACAACTAAGTCTCTTGTGACCATTTTACAGTAATCCTTAATGGTCTGCCCAGAAGTGCAAAACACTACCTGATTTTTGAAGAACAGTCTTAAAGTAACAGTGAATTCTAAACACTCTTAACATGTATATTTCAAGGTATCAGATCTACCAAAATTCATTTATATACACTTCTGACAACTCTACTGTTTTCCTATTGCTAGCTCCAAATTGAGGAAAAAACCACCCTATAATGAATCAGCTGAAATGTACATGACTACAGCTCTCTAAAGCCTACTCTTTGAAACAAAATTCAGTAAATTTCATATTACAAAAAACACACTTGGAAAATAAATGTAACACCTAAGCTTGGGAAAAGCACAACCAGGGTGTGATTTAATGAACCAAACTGCTCACTAAGGCATACAGGTAGGATTTAACTTCACGTTTGCACTAATGTTACAGGAAAATTACACACTACAAGTGAAAGTGTAGATAAAAACCTGCAATTATGATTTACTAACAATACGTTAAAATAGGCCACTCCATATATGGCTTCTATGTAAAACACCAGTTCTGTTTTTAATCAGTAGCAAAGCAAATTTTACCTACTATCCCAGCACTTAAGTGATATTTGGGGTTTATTTTCACATTCCCACTTTAAAATCTTTCCTGCCAGCTGTATGCTGGGGGGGGTGGGGGTGGAAGTGAGAGATGAAATTAAGAAAGGAGACAGTTTTCCCAGACACTTCTCAGTCTGAATGAATGACCTCAGGCAAAACCCCCAACATCTATACCACCATAAGACACTCAGCAGGCCTCTCTGTTCACAAAGGAGTGAGATGATACCAGCACACTGGACTGGATGATAATGGACCAAGAGTCAGAAGAATTATGCATTATGCTGGGCCAAACAGAAAAATACAGAAGAAAAACTGAAGATTGTCCTTCAGCAAATCTGACTTCTCTTCATATTCACTATCATTTGGTATATACACCATGTCCAAGTACAGACAAAACCCATTTCCTCCCCTGAAGTGGCCACCCTGTACCTCACGACATGTCACTGATGTGATAGATAGGAAGTGTTATGGATTAAGAATTGGTAGAAAATATATTAGGTGCCTCGTTATTCTGTTTCTCTGTATCTTCTACAAAAAAAAAAAAAAGTTAAAGCATGCACAGAAAAGTCTAATATATGCCAAATTATTTAAAAATTACTATTCTGTCAGGCAGAAAGCCATTTTTCTTCTTTCTACAGGACACAAAGCAATTTCCACATATGAGAGTAGGCAAGCAAAAATGGGACCCTATTCTACTGGAATAATCTATTATATATTCTTTCAGTGGGATACTGGCAATAAAAAATATAACACCACCCCAGTAGTAGAGAAAAAATCTAAGGATGATGCCAAACACTGACAAAGCTACATTTTAATTATTGTTCATTTAAGTAAATGATGATGACAGCAACTAAAACAGTTTTTTTGCACCTTGCTGCTTGCCATTTACCCCTTCTATGCTTCAGTGTCATCTTTTCCTCCCTTTTGAATTTGTTCACCTGGGAACAAAAATGTTATTACTGGCATTGTCATTTTGCTTCCACCAGCAACATTCCCCCCACCTTTCCCCAGCAGAGATCTAGAGCACCTGCATATATAAGGTAAATCTTCTCCTGGTTATTTTTTGAAGGATCAAAAAAAACCAACCAACCTCCAAACATACCAGTGTATAAAAACAAGTAAAGTCTGCACTACAACATAATTCCTCTGTGAGGAAGTTCTAGTTACAGAGCAAACTCAAAACAGCTGAAGGAGGGAGAGGAAGAGGGGAAAAAGAAGGCGGCACTGGTTCTCCCTAGTATTTTTCCTCACTTTTTAGTACTGTAACTATTATACTATACAAAACAATAAGTATACTAACTGTACTAAATGTCTCTGTTTAGGATTACAAAAGAACCCTCACATTTCAGAAGCTAGCTTCCCACCAGGACAAGATAACTTCAGCTACGTAGCTAGTGCTATGCCTCATTTCAGCAGCATGCTCTCCTTTAAAGCTTTTACTACAAATACACTATATATGACTCCTTTGCTTTCACCATAGATAGTTTCATCCATTACAGCAAATGCAGCATCGATACAAACTGCTTCAGGGCGTACTTATTAGTTACTACAGTGAAACATCTTAACAGGCCTTTTACATATCCTCATGTCTCTGGAACTCCGGTGGGTCGGAACTTCATTATCAGGTGCCCTGAAACAGAGAAGGCTGACCTGTCTGGAAAGCCAAAGAAGCAGCCTCTCACAAGACAACCTTCGGCTAGAAAGCAAAAGCCACCTAGCTTCACTTTCCAAACCCATTCTTCAACTTTGTTAGCAGAGGATAACCTGGGTCACGAGGTTTATCACAAGCCACAAATTCCATTAAAAACGGGCGAGGAAACCTGTACATTTATTTCAAGAGTCACCACAATGCTCGCAGCGCCGGCGCCGTTTCCTGAGCTAGCCGGGTAAGGCGGGGCGAGGGAGAAGTTTTGGGGCGTTTAGGCTTCACAGTCTGGAGGAGCAAAGGCAGCAACAGCAAAAAGGAAGAAAGCACAAGCAGAGAACAGCCTCCGACAAAGAGAAGAGACGGCCGCAGAGACAGAATAGGGACGAGGCACAGCCCGACGCCTCGGGAATGGGCTGGGCTGGGCCGGGCCCGCTGCCTCCGCCTCCCGCTGTGGGACACGTCTCACTCCCACCCCATCCCCCGTTACACCCTCACTCTTTCTCTCAGGAAATCGCAGGCGAGCTCAACAGCAAGCGCGAATACGCCAGAACAGCCTCTCACCGCCTGCAGCCCCATCAGTAGCCAGAACCAGCAGCGGCCTACGGCCGTCAACTCAGCGGCCGCCGCCATCTTAGTGCCGGAACGCTCCTGCCAGCGTCGCCGGGAGGCCTCTAGAGGTCCTCAACCACGGCGGGTGCCTCAGATACCGCCTGACGTAGGAGATGGTGGACTCGCCCCCAACCCCAGGTACCACAAGCAGAAGCAGCTAATTCGAAACCTTTGTGGAAAGTTAACAGCAAAACTATTTTATTCTGTTTAGAACAGCTCTTCACAGCGAGGATAGGAAAACGGTATTCCCCAGCCTTAGTCAGGCACACCGGAAACAACCCCGAGTAAAGTCCAGACCCGTCCCGAAGAATTGCTGCCAACCGGTATATAGGCCCCTAGGTCCGGCGATTGACAGCCGGTCTGAGCAATACTGTTGTGCCTTTTCCAAGTGCCGCGGTGCCTGTGCCCAATAAGAGTAGAAAGATGGGCGGAACTTCATGAAGAGCCTCCCAATCAGAAAGGGTCGCATCTAGGCGGTACATCGCCTCAGTCCGGCAGCT
>VXBJ01003405.1:541013-583971 GCA_013400055.1 Nycticryphes semicollaris
CGGGAAAAAAAAGAAATGTTTTTTTTTTTTTTTTTTTAAAGGTAGTTTCCTAGCATTTGGGGCCCTAACTGGTGTAGATTCCTCCTAAGCACTGTACAAGTACCTAACAAATCACTGTTCCTTTGAAGATAAATGATTTAACTTCCCAATGATTAAATCTTATGATTTCTAGAGATGTAAGAGTTTCTGCTTTTTTTTTTTTTTTGATGTTTAATAGGCATATTAAGTTTCTTTCATTTAGTAAAAAAGACGTCCTGTCAGTAGGCCTGTCAGTTGCATGCGTTTGGAAAATCCCTCAGAAAACTTCTTAAATTGTCCCTTGTAATATAGCATGCATAGTTCCATAGTATATTATTTATACTTGAACTTCATTTATACAGAGTAGTTTGTGATTGTTGGCAGTTGTGGCTGCACACAACTATGCAAATAATTTACTAGCATTTCTTTTAAATATTGCTCTGTTGCCCAACAGTTATTATTTTCTGCTGAGTAGCCTGAGGCATTCTTTCAGAAGCTGTTTTCTTGTGTACCGTGTTTCTAGAAATACAAGTTTTAATGTTGCTTCCTCAGTATATCTCCAGCCAGAACATCTTCCAGTTTGCCTTGCTGGTTCTATCATATGTTTTCATTTATTTCCCCCTTACCATTTCCCTTTACTATGCCCCTGGTTGTTCCAGATGCTTTCAAAATAAATTGTAAACTACTCCCATACCGTGCTTCTACTTCCCATTGAAAAGTATGATAAAGAGCAATTGTGTGAATGTTACATATTTAATTATTATGTTATTGTTTGTGATTTTTGTATTTATTGAGAACTTTTTGGAGATTAAGTATTTCAGCTGCTGCTGTAGCATTTTCTATGAAATTGTTAATGTCTGAATTTTGACTAATACAGAATTGTGCACATTCCCAAGCACATACCAAGGCAGTTCAGACTTGCTAGTGGGCTCTGAGGATTCATCTCGCCCCTTTTCACTGACACTCCAATGTCTCTTTCTAACAGTGGAAATAAGAGGTACAACTTTTTAAAATTTCTTTCCTCTTCTGGAAGACTGCACATGAGGAACTTTATTATCGCTGTACTTCGTTTGCAGCTCTCATGCTTTTAGTGAAAGAGGTTTCAGAATTAGTGGCGTGGTAAGAGCTGTGCCTTCATTTCTAGTCGCAGATGCTGTTCTAAAGAGTTATCTGTCAAGGGCATATTGTTGTTAGGAATATTTTGAGGGCAGTTCTCAGAGATGAAACAGACTTGAGAAATGAGCTAAAGCGTATGGCTCCAGACATTGCAGTCACCGATTTCAGTGGGGGAGTTGATCACCAGGTAAGGCAACACATCTTTCTAGATTCTCCATTGGAAAAGGTCAGGTTTGGGCCACTACGTATCTGTGTGTGTTACGTTTTAATGCACAAATTTAAGTTGAAGAGCACAAAGGCTTATAATACCATCCTCCGGGGAAATCTCAGGAAAGAGCCACAATCACAGTCAGCTATTTAGGACAGAAAAGTCTTGTTGGACAGTGAAAGAAATGCAAGTGCCATGCTTTTNNNCAGGGCCATTGGTTGTTTTGTTTTATTTTTCTTTTTTTTTTTTTTTTGTGAATTAATGCACTATTACAGATTTGATAATGGTAGCTATGAGAAAGGGAGTTTTTTCAAGGCTGAGAACCTTGGTAGAAAGCATTTACAGGAGTTCTAGGTCCTATTCTTCCATATTATTGTTTATCTACATAGGAAAGGTGATCAAATTGTTTCAATAATGAAATACCTGGCAGGTTTCAGTAGTGTGCTTGGCACTGTAAAAGGAAAAGTGATAACAATACTAGGAATCAGAAAAAGCTACTTTAAATGCCTTTAATTACTCTGTGATAAAGCAAAACAATGAGGTTATGGTATAATGCCATTCCAATGCTCCCCTTGTTCTTCTTGTTTATTTTCTACTTCTGAGCACGGTGAAAGTATCTAACATTTTCATGTCTGCAATACACCTTTCAAATCTAATGATTGGGTATTACTATGTCTTCCGTTCAGTTCTCACTGGACATTATTATCAAAGGAACTGATTTAAAACACAGCAAAAACCCTAACAAAACCAGAGACCCTTGAATGCTACACTAAATTAAAATTGACTGGTTGTGAATTTTATGTATGTATATATTTTATATATGTATACCTGTGTATGTATCTGTATAAACACATATAAAATATGTATATATATATATGTATCTTAAGAAAAAAAAGCCTCAGTCCTTGTTAAACCTTGAAGTTAGCATAATGGGTTAAACCATTGCTTTACAGTGTATCGTGTATATCTGAAGTGAAATAAATCATAGGATTTTTTTTTTCTCTTATTTCAGAAAACTGAAGTATTTGCAGCTGAATTCTTTTTTTTGCACAGCTTTGTATTGCCCCTGGCTGTTAAAGTTAGGGACATTAAAACAGTTCATGAACGAGTAATTTCCATATCTACTGACTGGCAACCATGAGTCACCCACTGTTAGACTGTTTCTGGCCAGACTTGTCTTCTGATAATGAATGCCTGAATGCCTTCCCTCAAATTCTTGCTCCTTTTTAGGAAATAGATGGCTTTTGCGTATGGAATCCTCTATGCTTACCACTTAATTGGGTCAAAAGACAGCCTTTTGTGTAATGGTGAGCAATCTGTAGTTTTTGTCACTCATCTGAAGTGTATTTAAACCTTGTCACAGCATTATTAAGAGAATGGTAGGTGCTTTGCCTGAAGTGTGGTGCTGCTTGTCTGTTTATATATCTGAAATATTAGCCTAGGAAACGTAATGAAAGTGCCGTGCTGTAAAAACTAGCTGAACTGTTACATGTATTTGCATTATTTTTTCAACCAGAAAAAAAAAGATAAAAGACTGAGTGAAAGGAGTCCAGTGTTGAGAGAGGCAACTGAAATTTGGCCAGCTGGCTGGGCCTTCCATAAATGTGCAGACTCTTAACTGCAATCTGTCCTACTCACGATCTAGATGGGGGCCAGGCAGAATCTTATTCAAACCCATAGCTTCCTGTGATGCTCAAGCCTGTCAATTCTGTGGAATTTGCCCACTCCCTGAAAACCTCATGGCCCTGTGAAGTTGTTGTGTTTGAAGCCCAGCATCTTGCGAAAGGCGGCATTCAGAACAGTCTTCAGTCACTTAGAAGAGAAAAGCCAACACCTTTTTCTTCCTGGAACTGGGTCAGCCGTTTGCTTTTTTTTCACCCTCTGACTTCTCTCCACTGGACCTTTTGAGTTTGAAGTCCCTGCATTTGACATTCCTATCAGTAATTCCCTGTATTAAAAATACTGCTAGTATTGCTTATAGTTGGCATGCCTATGTGCTTCACTAAAGGTATACATTCTCAATACTTGGGAAGGCAATCATGTTGCACATGTATTTATATTTTTGTGTCAGGAGTACACTATCAGGACATAGGTGTTATAGCCAGTGTCAGGGTCTGGCTTCATACTGAGCATCTGTATGTTCCCAAGTAATTCATTCATTGCTACGTTTTAGCTTTTTATGGGTGCAAATTAAGAGCGTATTTTTACTGTAAAGGTATTGTTTGCAAATGTCTCTAAAGGAAGCCCAGCTACATCCACATGTCTTTTTATTGTCTTTAGCATTCAGTGTATTCTTGTTGTCCCTTACTTTGCAATATCCTTGTGTCATCATGCTTACAATAACATTAGAGCTATAATAATTACTACTCAAGCTTTCTGGTAGTGATAAAATTCATCATGAGTAGCTAGGAGTCTAGGGCAGTGAGAGAATTAATAAGATAATTAAATTACAAAAAGTATTTGGAAAGAACCTATCTATCACTTTGGTCCACTCTTTGCCTTCTTTTACGTCTGTTTTCTCTCTATATCCGGTTAGAGTTTAAAATGACAGCTGACACCCTTTTTTTTATCAACTTGCTGTTTAATTCTGAATACTAATTTGTGTTGAAACATATGTAAAACTTAAGTGCTGTTTTGATAAAACAGCTTTTGATGATTTTGAAGTGTTTATGCAAACCTTGTGCATAATTGCTGTAAAACTGTAAAGAGTGTGGGGATGGGATTTTAGGTTCCTTAAATTAAAATGCATATCTTCCCCATGTACTTTTGCAGTGGTTTTTCTCTCAGAAAAAGATCTTATTTATTCTTCTGTTTTTTGTAATATATATATAAAAATTGCACAGCTGAAGGTAAGAAGTATATAAATGTATAATATGCAGGATTGTAATAAGTATAAATATTATGTATGTATATATTCCTAACTCTCATTGTCTATATTTTCTGCTGTTGTAGTGTAGGACTGATCTGTCTTGGACAACAAATTGAAAGGCATTTCATTTCACTTTGAAAAAGGTGCAAAAAGGCTGTTGAGAACATGAAGGAACTTGGAGATATAAGAGCAAGTGAACCAAGATTATGCTTGTCCCTCTGACTTTCTGCAAAGTGGAGAGTAAATCCAGCTAATTTAATTATTTTTTTTCCTCCTGAATGTTTTCCCTGAAAATCTTTCCATTTTCAATATTTCTGTTATCTGTTTTTCTGTATATATTGTTGCTGAGCATATTCAGAGAGATTGCATCAATAGCATATCTGTGTTTTCTTTTAAATACTTGTATTTCTTTACATTGACTCTGTGGGGTCTTTGAAGGAGCCTTTGCAGTAGCAGAAGTCTCTTTTTGCAAAATTTGGCATTTGCAATGGGTTTTAATATAAAAAAGCATTAAACAGCAATTGATTGTATTACATTGGAGTTGATTTTGATCATTCATTCTGAGTAAAGGATTTCTGAATTCTGAGAACTTAACCAATTTATAGTAAAAGGGAATGAAGTCAAAAAGTGGGATGAGAAAATGGTAAAATCTTGTTCAGACACATTAAATAGACCAAAAAGTGTCTCCAGAACAAAACAAATCAGTCTAAGATTTTGACTCCTTTAGCATTTGAATGACAGATGTAAATTGAGAAAATAATTTTATGGAAGGTGTAATTTCAAATTTTTGATTCCTTCAAAAAATGGACTGAAGGACAAAAACACCATACCTTGTCTATTGATCAGAAAACTCTTTGAGTGTTTGATCACTTTTTGAAGATGTGGTTTTGTACCTGGTACACAAAATAGCTTGTATGAGGATCTGTGTTTTTGGAAACAAAGTCATAATGTTAGAATTTTTGTATCCTGGTGTTGAATGAAGTGTTTCATAGGTAGTATCCTATTTCAGCTGTACTCCCACTGACAACTTTGGAGCCAAGATTTTTCAGCATCTCATTTATCAGCAAGCCTTTAGCAATGTGTGCTCTGAAAAGTGAGAAAAGATATTTTCCTGGCAAAATATCTATAACTGTGTACTATTCTTGATACATTATCCTATGAACTGGGCTGAGATGACCATAGCACAAAAATGCTTTCCCTTAATCAAGTTATTGTCTTTGGGAATATTGATTGTCTTTAGTTTGCCTCTTTAATTTTTTATTTTTTTTTTTTTTAAGCCAAGCAAAAGAAGCTTACAAAGCCCTTCTGCTTTTCTGAGAATAATTTAGTCTGGTTTAATAGGTTTTTAGGCAAATTAACTATTTTGTATTAACTTTGGTGATGCGCCACCAAGGCAAGCTTTTGAAGATCGGTACCTAATAAACAGTTTGCTGTCTTATGATGAAGTGATTAGATCTTGCTGTCCAATTTGATGACTTCAAAGTATGTAAATTAGGATGGGACCGAGTGTTTTTGAACTCCATTTCACTTACAAAGATAGCATTTCAAGAGTAGATACATATTTTCTTTTTGGACAGTGTTCTTGTCTACATAATGACCTTTTGGAGTATGATCATTTAGTAGGAATTGGAATGTCTTATATTTTTACTGTTTTCCTACTTCTATTAAAACAAATTTGGGATTTTTTTTTTTTTAATACTCCCTTTGCTTTCTAAATTGTTATTCCCAGTGTGCTACTTGTGGAAGCTGCTGTTTTGAGTGAAGACAAAAATTGCAGTAGCTCCAGTGTTTTAGCAGGATCTGGTTAAGGTCTAAAGTTCTCTTCAACAGGAGTATACGTCATGTTTCTGTTTGATAGAGCTGTAAAAAACCAAACACCTAGAAAATTTCTGTGATGCTGCTTCCAAATTAGGGTTTATGATCTGTGTGTTTAATACATATACAGAAGTCTAGGTGTTTTCTGCTACGAGAAGTACCAGTACTAGTGGGCTACTAGTATTTATTCTAGTCCTTGAACTGCCTCACAAACATGCTTTCAGAGCCAAAAGCAAAGGCTGAATGACCAGAAATACCTGTCTAAGCTTACATTTAAACATAGCAGTGTTCCTGTCATGTCCAGTAGAAACTTGAATTTTACCTTGGAAACTATTCAGTGGCTGAAGGAGTTAGTTATGTAAAAACTTCTCCATGGAATTCAGCTGGAGCAACATTTATTCCAAAGTTTTGAGTTTTGAGGAGAGGTTTTGGAGTGGTTAATAAAGTAAAATTGCTGTCAGTCATGGAGGTGCATAAAAGGGCTAGAGGAGGCACAAAACCCAAGAGATGATCCAATGATGTCAAAGTTAGCTGTGGGGACATAAAATGTTGTTCCCCCAGCAGTGTGCCCAGCACTCTTGTGGGAGAGTATCAGCCCATTGATTAGCCAGAGTGGGAACCAGATGTGTGCCTACCTCCTCCGTCAGCAGAGATCTGAGCATGAAGCATGAAGTTAAAGCACTCTTGATTTCATTTTAGTTCAGTGCTTTGGGCTTTGAGCTGCAGAGAGGGCATATGTTTGCTTTTGGACAGGAAAGGACAGCCACCTCTTCGTCCAACCCAGAAAAAATTGGTAGAGGATATTTGTCAGGCTTCTTAGTTATTCATGAGGCGTGTTAAATGCATTTGGCCTAAGGGCAAATTTATCTTGTAAGCGCGTGGTCAAGCTTAGAGGAGAATATTAAAGATGAACTTTTGAAGAGGGGAAATGAGGAGTAGAAAGGATGTGTATGTGAGGATCAGTACAACTTCTGCGTGTGTAAGATATCAACAGTTTGTCTGATCTCAACAAAAAGGCAAAATATTGGGGAACAGGCTTACTTTCAAGGCTGGCCTTGCTCTAGCTTAACAGTCTGAAAATGTAATTGCTTCTGATTCCTATTGCTTTGTCAATTACCCTCTACAATACTATTTAACCCTTCTCTTCTTTCTGCTATGAAAAACTAACATAAAACTGAGGTGGTAGCTTAGCAGAAAGAAATGATAAATCAAATAGTAAACATTTATGTGTATCCTCTTCTGGTTTTCCTTGTCTGTGCTTTTCAAACCATACTCTGAAAAATATGATCTTGGTAACATATTTGTGGGAGCATTTTTCTAAACATTTGTGGTTACTGGAGCAACCCAAAGCATTGTTTCCAGTGACTTTTATGTGCCTACTTATGTGTGATTGCATAGTGCAGATGGCAAGGCAGTCTTAATATGAGAATTAGGAAAGAGAAATAGATGATAAATTATTCACATATCAAATTTAAAGAAAAAATATGGTAATTGTTCCTACATCTCTTTTACTTTACTTCCTATATATAAAGTATATGCATGTAAATGTAAAAATGAGATGGCACTGTAGAGATGACTAGTATCCAAGAGAAACCTAGATGAAAATCCTCTCGGATATCCAGAAGTTGATTTGGATGGGTTTTATGCCTTTGATGAAGTCACCTGTCTAGAAACTCTCCTAAAATGTTGTTAATCCTTCAACCTTTGCTGTAACAGGTTCCACAATTAAATAGTGACTTAAATTGGCAAGAGTATTTGGCTTCTCTATAGAAAAATGTCTAGATCTCACGAATAGGTATCAGGCAGAACTACTAGGTAGTTTAAAGCTATACCAGCTTGAAAGGATTAACCAGGTACAGACATAAAAGCGTAAAACAGGATTGTTCTTTTTTTTTTTCATTTGTTCAAAGCCTTTGTTACAAGGAATTTGATGAGCTAAAAAAAAGGGTCATTTAAGGATTGGAAATGCATTGATTTTGAACTTGACTAAGCTTGTTGCCGTGTTTAATTTCAGTAGCGTCCTTCATAATTTTTCTGCAGCACTTAATATAGAACATTTTGTGGTGACAAGGTTTTAAGCAACTGCATGCTGGAATATTGGAACGTAGCGTGTGCTAATAGGTTTGGTGCGTGCCCTCATCTTATTCCAGGGAGACCCTCATCCAGGTTTTGAGTGTTTGCTTTGGTTTCAGAGCAAAGAACCCTTGTTCTAGGCAGTTTGTAGAAAGAAAGAACTTAATGATTTGAGGATAATAATTATTTTCTTAGGTTTATTGCTGCTTCCTGTTTGATCTAAATGCAAGGTCAAAATTAACTAACAATATACCAATGTTCCTTGAAAAATATGGCACTGAAATTATTACCACGTACAGTTTTTAGGAGGTGTGCCATTCAAGAACTGTTAGCATATGTATAGCGTATTAATTAGTTGCCAAAAGGATTCTTGGATAATGGTACCTGTTTTTTTCTAACAATTTCTTTAGAAAACAAGTAACAGTTGGCACTTTTCCAAACTATGGCTTAGCTTAGAGCAATAATTACACATTTGAGTGCTGTTGTATTATTGTACTCTGCTGCCTTAACAGCAGTACTGATTTTATAAATGTAAAAAACAGTTATGCTTTGATTCCTTTTTTTTGAATGAGAGATAGCCTGATCTAAAGCAACCTTCCTCAATTGCACTTTAATACCTATTAATCATTCTGTGACTGTAACCTTCAGTAAGGCATCACAGAATGCTTGTTAAATGTTGTGTTTCCAAACTGGAACCAGGTGCAATTTTCTGTAAGGTAGGAGTTAAAGGGTTAGCTAGATACTTGAATTTAGCGTTCTAAATTTGATTTTTGGATTGTTTATTTGCTTGTTTAACTGCAGGCTTATTTCAGGTGAAGTTAGAGAATTTATGAATTTTTTTAAATTTTTTTTTTAATAGAGAGATTGCTTTGACCAGAAAACTTCAGTGTATTTTTTACTTGAGGATTTTATGCTGTAGACTCATATATTAACAATTCTGGTAGCAGACTTGTGACTAGTATTTTTATTTTATAATATTCATAATAAAACTGTGTGGTGACACTGTCTTTCAAGATAGGTTGGTAGGGAGTTTTGGCATGGAAGTAACTATTTGGTTTCGTGGGTTTTTTAGGGGGAGGGAGGGTTGGTTGTTTGTGTTTTTTTTTTTTAAGTAAACATCCAAGAAAAACATTTAGTAATGTCAACTGCTGGAGTGGATTTTTCTAATGAAAATTTACGATCTCTGTTCTTGAGTGGTCTAGCCAGTGGATCAACAAAGTGTATGTGGCTAGCTTTCTTTGCGTGTTTTGTAGAAATTTTCCCTTTTATGCTCTGTGAGCCTTGGCTATGATATTAGAATGAAGAACATTTTTTATTGAGTTTTTTTCCATTTTACAGGTTAATTTGTGAACCACTGACTGAGCAGAACAACTTTTACAGACTATAAAGTGGAGCCTTGTAACATTGAGTAACAATCAAATAAAGCAGAGTCTGTTGGGTAAAGTAATTTTCCCACATCTTTTAAAGAGTCTGTACTTGAAGCAGGAGGAAGGTTGGGTCTGTAGGGTCTTGTGATGATTCATGGCAGGACAAGAGATGACAGGATGCGAGAAGGTTAGTAACAGTGGTGTGGGCCACTAACGCCATCAAGCATGGAAATGTACAGTAACACCTCTGTCTCTACTCCCCCTGTCTGTGGAGTCCTGAGGATATAGCTGACTGCTTTATATGAGCGGGGGGAAGTAAAAAGTCTTCATATTTCAGATGGTCCATACAGACCTCTGTAACACAAAAATGATAGAGTCTGTCTGTCTGATCCAGGTCCTTCACAGGTACATTGCAGATATGTGACATCGTAAACTTGCACGTGAGAAAAACCTCTCTTTGTATTTACACTCCAGTTTAAACTTGGTATTTCTTGATACAAATTTGAGAAATATTACTATGGATACAAAACTGTGTTGGTATCCTTGTGTCGTCTGACAGAGAACTACTTAGGTTTCCTTACCCTCGTTAAAACTACATGAGTTAGGTTTGAATGAGCCAGTTGTTTAGTCAGGCTACTCCAGCCTCTCTTGAAGATACGAACTTGACTTCTCTAGGCATATTTGTGCCCAGGTATTTTTTCCACGGCTCACTTGTGTGTTTCTGAAGTGCTGCATTTATCATGTAGATTTAAGCATTGGTCTGCTCATGATGTGTGTTGCCCTGAAGTTATGACAAAATAAATGTTTACAGGTCTTTTTTTCTTTTGATGTCATTTGTGTACATCACACAGAATACAGAGAAATTTCTTCCCCTGGAGTCCTGCACCCATCTTAGTGCTGAGAGAGTCTTTATGTTTGGGGTTAAAATCTTCCTTGAAGTATTTTTAGTTACTAGTCCATGCAGTTTAATTATTTAAATAACTATGTTCACTAGGCATTGAAATAAAGCCTTTATAGAGTTAGTTGCTTTTTGGATTAATTGGAATTCAGCTTATTAAACTAACATTTCAGAGGAGAAGAGTGTATGTTTAGAAGACTGATGACTGTTTCATGGTCAGTATGTTATTTCTGCACAGTGCCTCATAATAAAACCATGCTACTAAAGATTTTCCTATATTTAACATGTAGATGGGCAAATGTGTTATGCTTATTATTCTATTCCTTAAATAAGCAGTAGTCTCTCAGCCTTGGGTGCTCACTGGCTATTTCAAAAATTTAACCTGTTTTGACACTTCCATGATTTCTTCCTATGAGCAGCTTGAATATCACTTACTTAGCTGATTTTATTTAACTTACTTGCTAAGGAGAACAGCATACTGTAAATGATGCTGGTAATAGAAAAGACATGTAAAATTGCTTGTAAGATGATAACATTTCATAACATACTGGAAAACAACCTCTCATGTATTGATTTATTTTTCTTCTTATTTTTTTATCCCCCCTCCTGTCTGCACAGATGAAATGTAGTGTTTCCAGGAGTCTTATTCCTTCCTTGAAGTCTCGCTATATTGATCTGAAACCACAGAGCTGAAATTGGTCATATTTTAACAGTGTTCCTTCTCTAATGACAATATATGACCCTACTGTTTAAGTGGAAAACTTGCAGTGGTATTTTTGTTACTGGAATTTGTGGAACAGTCAGTGGGGGACTTCTCTAAAAATCCTTTATGAGATACTGCAAATGGAATACTTCACTGACGTCTGTGTGAATAGATAGCAGACCTCTGCAGACGTGCTTCCTTAGCCATGCTTCATGGAAGCATACCACCAGCTTGCTCAAGAATAAAGTAACGAAAGAGATGTTGAGTAACCTTTGTATGAATCCAGATTTTTGTGTTTTCTTTTTGGGCTGGTGCTCCACTTATCACTGGCCAACTAAGCAATGCATTCTTGCTAGTACAACGTCAGGTTACTCAATTAGTGATGAATACAAGAAAACCTATCATCTCCCTCAGAAAAAGGGACAAGACAATTTCTTCTCTTCTACCTGCTTTGCCAGATGATAAATTTAAAAGCTGCTCCATATTAATTATGCCCCATGATAGCTGCATTAGCTGTTGTTGCAAGGCCTTGCTGTTACTGTAAATATATGGTAAGTTTAAAAAAGTATAGGACCTACCATTAATGAGAGAGTTTTTCCTCTTTCTGAAAAAAATGGGGAAAAAAATTGTATGAAATCATGCACAAAGGCTTGTGGTGATTTTTTGGAAGTCTGGTTCTGGAAACAAGAAATTCAGGAGGTCAGAATAACGGTGTAGAATTTTTGGTGCTTTCCAGTCTCACGTGTTATTTTACCTCCAATGTCATAAGCCTGTTGCTTTAGTTCCTGGCAATGTGTTTGTAATCTCTCAGTGGAATTAAAGATGAGTTACGTAAATTTGAGAGTAACAAATACCATCTTAAGCTAATTTAGCCTGGCCTTTCAAACTCATGGTACTGTATATGCAATAATAGAATTACTGTATTTTTAGACATAACAGTCTGCAGGGTAAGGATAGACAGCTCGGAGACAGAAGACAGACAGAGATAGAAAGATGTAAAGAGACTGTGTAAATTTGGCTTTAGGGAAGAATAGGAACCCCGTAGGTCTAAGTAACTTAAACTGAACCTTTTACATTTACAGTCTCTGAACAGATTTTTCTCTTTTACAAGCCACACAATATAAACTTAACATTAAATCAACAAATAATTTAACTGTAGACATGTCTGCAGGAACCATGTTTTAAAATCCTACTGTAGTGAAATTTATACCAGGAAAATGGGCCTCAACTGAAACAAACAAACAAGCAAAACCATTATAAAACACACAGTTTGAAGTTTTGAAAACTTTAAATGTCCAAAATGTTTGTTCTTATCCAATGCACAGGAAAACCAGTTGGTTAATAATGTCACAAATGGTTGGGAACAAAATGAATTCAGGATTGCACTCTGGTGTAATATAAACTCTTGCAGAAAGCGGTGTTATCAAGAGAACATAAAACACTAAGCAGATGTATTGTTGCACAGAAATTATAAAGGCATGTTAGGCACAGATTTACTGAAATGAGATAGGAGCCTTCGCTGTTCTCAACTTCATCACACAAGAAATTATTATTATACGGTTTCACAGCACTTTCACTTAGGGAGGACAGTTACCTCCACATTAACTGAAACTGTATGGTCTCAACATTGTAACATGACTTTGCATATTAAATAGTAACAGATTTTGAAGCTGAAGTTTCAACAGTAAAAAACCCAAATGATTACCCTTCCAGTCTTTAATAAAGCCACATGGTCGGGTTGGTTTAAATCTGAGGGATTTGATGTCTTGTGAGGGGTAGGCAGTTGTTAATAGTCAAATTGATTAAACTGGAGTGTACTTCTGCAATTAGATTTCTTAAGTTTATAATACAGTCACACGTGATACAGTAGTACCCGGGGAATGCTTTTGCATTTTATTTAAGTGTATAGACATATATATCTTTAAACTTCAATTCTGAAGAAGTCTGCTTAAAAAAACAGAAATTAAAAAAGCTCATTGCTTAGAAACTGCTTTTATGTTTTTTGGAATCTTAGAGTTAAAGTCATTGGGTGTTGGGACCTGTGTGGGCTTTTAAAAATAACCGCACAGTGTGACCTCTGCAGATATCTCCTCCTTTTCATCTGATTCCTGCTCCTTCTAATGCTATAGAGAGAGGGCTGAATGGTAGCAGAATGAGATTTGTAATGTGTTTTAAAAGCCTTTGTCCTGTTAATTAGCTGAAAAAAAAATCTGAATCTTTTGTGGATTGTGATTAGAATTGTTACTTATATTTTTTACTGAGCATTAATTAATAACTTGAACTTTTGATAGGCACTTTTTTGTTTGTTTTAGACATTATTGTGCATTGTGGGGTGATAGTTTGATGATAAGCTATTCAAAGAAAGAATTTCTCAGTACCAGGTGACTAGATAATGGCAGGTAAAACTCAATTTTGCAATATTTAAATGTATTTTGAGAAAAATCCTAAATTTCTGTATGTTAGAACCTGAATTGGCTGTCCTCACTGAGGAAGCAGATCTTGGAATTACAGAAGTTAGCTTCATGAAAACACCAGATCAATTCTCAACAGTGGTCAAAAATGCATGTAGCATGCTGGAAACCATTAAAAACAAATGAAGAACCACAGGAGACTTTTTTTTCCATTGGATACAGCAATTCTGCTGTATTGTCCTTTCTTGCCCTTCATCTCAGAAAAGGCTACAGCAACGTTGGAAAAGATGTGACTAGTGAGGATAGTCAAAGGAATAAAGCATCTCTTATATAGAGGATGATTAAGTAGACCAAGACTCATCGGACTTGGAAAAACATGTTAGGAAATGAAAGGTAGGAGCCTGTAAAATCATGAGCAGTATGGAAAAAGTGAGCGAGGAAAGCCTCTTGTACAAGTCTAGGATATGATCAAAAGTAAACCACTGGTTGATAGTTTCAAACAAATGAAGCAAACTGGTAAACTTTAGAACACAATGCCACAGTGTATAATGAATCTTGAAAACCTTAGATAACCTAAGGGTGGTAAAATCTTTGATTTAAAAATTCATTATCTGATCAATGCCAAGTGGGTGGAGAATGGAAAGTACATCAAGAAGATGCGACCACGTGCTTGACATATTATTATGTTTTTTCCAGAAATCTATTGGCTTTTGTCAGAACAAGGGCTTTGGAGCTTTGGTCTGAACCAGTAAAGGTAATATATGCTCCAGGCCACTTCCCTTAAATACCATGTGACCCTTAATGCATCCTACTTGTCCTTTTCATGCAAGGACTTACCTGACAGTTCTACAGCGTTGTGTAGATGCATAGCTTTTGCCTCTTCAGAAAGTAAAGACTTAGACTGACCTTTTGTTTGTCATTAGTCACTTAAAATTTAAGTGGTACCTAAGCAAAAGTTTTGCTAATCTGTCTCTTTCATGAGGAGATCCAATCTTGCTTTGATAATATCAACATGAAGTAAAGCATTTTGTTTGCTCATTTATGAATGACCTTTGGAGCCTTTCGCTATTTTAAAATAAGGCCTCAGTTTCTTAAAATCGGGATGTGGTTGGTCTTGCATTGCTCCTATTGGATCTTGTTATTATGTTCGCTGTACTCCCCTCCCCTCCACCTTGTAGTATTTTTCCTTGTGAAAGTACTTATATCCAGTAATCATCTCGCTTCTCAATCTCTCTGAAAAACTAAACGCATTGAATTCCCTACCCCTCTCATTGTAAGGTGGCTTTCGGATCCTTGAATCATTTTTATGGCCCTTCTGCAACCTCTCTGGTTTTCCACCAACAACTTTAAAATGTGGACAAAAATACTACGCAGTGTTTCAGTAACAGTAGCTTCTCCTCCCTGCCGTGCACTTGGTTGTTTTTCCTCTGTTCTGCCCTCCTGACCCATCTGTGGATGCTGTTTGTGTGTGTGGTTGACTGGCAGCATTACTCAGCTGCAGATATGGCTTAAGTGGCTGGTTGTGTTCACCAGATGCCATGTTCTGACATTTCTCAATTTTTACCAAATTCAAACAGTAGATAGAACTCTAATAAGAGCAACATTATATGAAATTGAAAGCAGAAAATTTATCATATTGTCACCAAACTGAAAATGCCAACAAATACTCAATTTCAGTTTATTTGCTAGAATTCAGCAACTTAGTTTGTAAATTAAAATTCAGATCTTTAGAGTATGGAGGCGAAAGTATAGCTAAAACATCACCAAACGCCATTGAAGAATTAATACTTGCAGTATTTAATGATACAAAAATTTGTCATCAACCACCTATTGGATACTGTGAATATATGTAATGTGGAATTTCCAGTTCCAGTCTGAAAACACTGTAGTCGACCTTGCATGGAGCTGTATTTATGCAACTGTGCTTTTATTTTTGAGCTGGTTTCGGGTTTGTCTATGTGATACTCAGGGGTTCAGTAGGATTTCTTTATAGAAAACAAATCAGGGAAAAAACACCGAAATCTTAATTTTAAAAGTCCAAGTAACATTTGGAGAGTGTTTGGATGCGTGTGAATGTAGTATATATTTGAAACACTGCATAGATTTTCAGTGTTACAACAGTTAGAAACATGATAGAACACATTTAAGGATGAGTGATGCATTACATTCTGAGTGTGTTGGTGGAATAAATAACAGATCTTAAGATAACATGCTTCTTCTTTATTACTTGTAATAGTACAGTGAAAAGAAAGCAACTCACACTTTTATCTCTCTATCTCTCAGGTATTCTTTTGCTTGTTTGTTTGTATGTCCTTAAGGAAAACTGTCTCCCCAGTTTTCCCTTGAGAAAGTAGTTAGGCTTTTTGGATTTCATAATTGTCGAGTGGTACCTCTGCTGTTTGCCTGCCTTTAAATATTTGAAATTTAATTTCTTCTCCTTGAGAGCAACAGCTTTTTCCTGCCTGAGTGTTCTGATATCTGTTTGTGATGTCCTAACTGTGGAGATAAAGCGGTTTGTAGCTTGTATTTCTGTTCTGTAGCCGATATTGTCACACATTAGAGGTTGGAAACTCTTGTGGTAGTAGCTCTACATTGAGAATATGTCATTCATTGTAGCAGCTGCTTTACACTGCATTTATATTTAAATAGGAGAAAGTGATTTATCTTGAATTTTAAGAGTTGTTCCCATGGCAAAGTAACTTGCTGTCTTGTCTTTTTCTTCATCATTGATTGATCTATTTGCTTACTTATCCCCAGGAGTGGGGAGGAAGAAACCCAGAGTGAAAAAGCCTTCATTTAGGAGTGTGCTGAATGCTTCCTAACAGCATTTGACTTCAAAGGACCAGAGTCCTCTGGGTCTGGTTTATTTATATAGTTTTAATTAGAACTGAACCTCATTAATGAAAATGTGCAAAATAAAATAAGGGCATCTCTTTAAAGTTCCAATAGATACATTGTGAGAGTGGGATTTGTGTTTAATCTAGGAAGCTGTGAGTTAGCTGAAGCACAGTGTTCAAGTCCACTGTTACAAATGATCTTAAACCATAGTGACCTTTAGCATTCACCTGGTTCTCAGTTTTCCTAAATTGTTTCTTTGCATGTAAACTTTTAGAATCATTGGTCAGGTATCAGTTCCTGGTTTCTGAAGTGAAGAGTTTGAATATAGCTGAGAAAAATGATTGCCAGCTTGTTACAAAGTCCTCTCTGATTTATGGAAAAATACTGCTGGAGTGCTCTTTGCTTAGGCTGATGTTGGGACTCTTGAGTACTCTGAGGGTTGGAGAAGTGGGGACTCTGTCTCTCTGGTTGCCTATGCGGACTTTTTGGATGATGAGGGAATAGAGCAGCTATAATAGTTCTGTTTTGGGGATTGGTTTTTTGTTGTTGTTGGGGTTTTTTTTTTAATTCTATTTTTTTGTTTTAAAGCTGAAAATACAAAAACGCAGGCAATCATGGTTGTAATGCCAAGCATGTGAGCAGTGGCATTGCTTTATTTTTTTCATTGGTTTTTAAAAGCTAATCAGTATTTTGCTCCATTTGGTGTTTCTGTTTTTTTCTGGACTCAAGACTGTAGCTCAGTCTTCTATGTCACTGCATACTGGGTGTATTTTTTAGAGGAGCATGTGTATATGATGCTTACTCTAGCATCAGCATGCTGTCAGGCCAAAACTATATCTATCTATTGTGCCTCCTAAGGTGCTGTGAAGTACCCTGCTGGTCTCAGTTTGGAGAGAGAGAGGCAAACAGATGGGGTTATCGGAAAGCTTGTTTCCTGCCCAGCAGCACCCGTTGCGTGATGGGTATTGGAACCTCTCTCAGACGTCTTTTTTTAATGCAGGAGTGATGCGCAACAGGCAGTTTGTTGTGTTAAGCAGCAAACTTAGGCTGTCTCATGGATTTGTCAGAAAAACAGACTTAATTATTCAAGCACAGTCTTGTCACAACTGTTTGGGACAGAGGAAAAAACGTAGATCAAGTATGCTTGTGGTAGTTTAAATTTGTGATTATTCTGGATTGCAAGCTTGTTTCTCCTGTTTGAGAAGTACATTGCGTGCATTTACTTGAACTTTGGAATCATTCAATTTCTCTTCCCTCGGTTTTAAAGAGGAGGAATGTGTAGAGAGCTTAAATGCACGCAACATATGGCTGAAATATCGCGTATACCAAAGATCTAAAAATCAAAGTTGCTGTTTCCATGACAACTGTAGCTGAGCTAAAGAGTTCTTTTCATAAAGACAGCAACCATGGAGAGCTAAAGTTCAGAGTCTGGGAACCTGATTCCTAGGATGCTTTGGGGTCCACATTTAGATCTCCGGGGAGGTGCTATTTATGTTTGTATCCACTTGTAACTTAGAGTGTCACTTGTTCCCAGCTACTGCCTACAAAACACACTGATGGGAGTAGAGTGTTTTTATGATATCTAATTGATATGTCTGACATCTTGCAGATGGGAATAGCAAAGTAAGAAGTAATACCACTTTGGCAAAGAGGAGTTTTAAATGGAAAATAGGAGCATTTCTATCTTTAATTTTGGGGGCGGGGGATGATGAGGGCTTTGATCTGCAGCTTTGCTAATCTGAATTGTTTGTAAGACTACCCGTAACCAGATTCTTTCTGTGCAAAGACTCTCTGATTACAGGAAAAATTAAGCTATTCAACTTTCCTCTTGCAGTGTCACTATGTTTTAGTCATGTCAGATGGAAATATAATTTTTCTTCCCTCTTATGGTAATTGTTCATGTCTTCACAAACTAGTCTTGGCCACAGTTAGTCAAGGTAGTGAAGTGAATGAGCCAATATCCTAAGTGTGGCAAGTTCTGTGTAACCGTGAGGTTGCATTGGTGTATTTATCGTGCTTAACTCCAGCTTAATTTGGATTTTAGATTGATACTGGAACAGAAATTTTATGAGATCAGTCACTATTTACCCTTTTTTGAGTATCCAGACATGGAGATAAATCAAGGGTGGATTATCCAAATCTGTCTGCAGTAATTTTCCTTCATCTAGGCTACCCAGCAGAAAAGCAAATATCTCAAGTAATTTTTTTTTTTGGCTAGTGTCCAGTTTCATCCAAACATCAATCCAACAAATTATAAAATCTAGATGTTTTAATTTTGGTGAACAAAACCACTATTACTTAAAAAGTGAGGATGACGATGATAGTAATAACAATATTATACTGCCATTTTCTCCCAGTTAAGAGGTAACACTTTTAATTCAGGAAAACTCTTAAAAATGTAATTGAACTCTCAATAACCCCTTCACTGTAACTGGTTGATATTACTTTCATTTGAAGAGTTCAAAGGTTTTCTACTGGGACAACCTATATAATAATAGAATTGTTCCTTTCTTCTGCTCTGACTCCTCTATATTAATGTATCTCAGTGGTAGTAATCAAGTTTGATCATCATATTTCTAGAATTCTAATTCAAGAAAACTTAATCCCCTGGTGATGCAAGTTAGCCTTTCCTGCTGTTATAAATCCACGTGGGAACTGAGCTGGTGGTCGTTGGCAATCAGCACAGTAGACTCAAGCTAAGTGCTTATAAATCCGGTGTCCCTCCTTCATAATGAAGCTCTGATTCATATTCCCAGATGGATTTTACTATCTTGGTTTAAGTGATTCTCTGCCTCATGGGCCTGACCTTCCCATCTGCCAAAGGTAAAGCTCCTTGGCAGAGAAGGTAGAATAGGCTTTGCACCACCTCATGGCTCCATTTATACTCGTATCCCTCAAGGTTTGACATGAACTCCAGGCTTGACCAGAAGCAGAGTCCCCTGGCCAAAGGAACAGCATAGTGCACGGGCACTGGGCTTCAGATTGGGTGCTCAGACGCATTCAGACAATTTTATCACTAACTACTTGTTTGAGGGGATTGGGGTTGAGGGTAGAGAAAGGCTTCACAGGGCACGGGTGCATGAAGTGTCTGACTAGATTCACTGGTCAGAAATTTCCAGATACAATATGTATTCATGAATAATGCTCTATTAATAAATAACAGGAAAAGCATGAAAAGCAAATGCCTAGCAACGGATTATCTCCTGCTTTCCACAATTTGGGAAAGGTTTGTAGACAGTGCTACTTGCTCCCATTCCCCCATTCTCCTGAAGTCAGTGCTTTGTGTTACCATTGAGGGCACTCTTGATTTCTTATGTTATAGATGAAGATTGCAATAGAAGTTCTAAGTCGGCTTTTTAAGTGACATTGATTTTTGGGGATATATTTAGAAACAAAGATGTAATTCTGACAAATGGTTTTACAGTTAAATTTTTTGTTATTACTTGAAATAACTGAATGTGCTTTGACTTCTGTCATTGAAGTCTTGGCTCATGGATCAGTTTTTGAAAATGAGTTTGTAGATGGCATTTTTGGAAAAAGTGCCACCTAAATAAAGCAATTTTTTTTCTGGTTCTTTAAGCACTACAGATGTATCACAGACTGAACATGGATGTCACTGAACCAAAATTCTTGAATGCTATTTTCAGAACCAGTACACTGGAAAATATGACCTTTCACTTCAATTTTTCTTCACCTCCAAGCTCAGGTGATATTCCTCAATTTCTATAAAGTACATGAGACCACATCACAGCAAAGTTGGAGATTTTCTGAGCAGTGTTGGTTTTTAGATTGTGAGCTCTGTCATCTGTCATAACTCTGCAGATACTTGTATAGGAAAACATAATTTTTCTCTTCTTTGTTTTCATTTAATGGCAAAAATAATTATATTTTGCTAGATTTCAAAATGGACTTTTCATGACTGGTTTCACAGGTTCCATTTTGTTGATCGAAAGTCTTTTGAGAATAGCTTATGATCATTTGCTTTGGCAAAGTATGTATAATTGATAAACTTCCTTTGAAAGTAATCTTTAAATATAGAATTCAAGTGTCTCTTAAAATGCTCAAACATTGATTAGCAAGAGACAAATGCTATCTTACCCAGCCTAATTCACAAGCGAGGAGGGTTGATGAGAGAAGCAATTGCCATTGACAAGCCTGTTAGCATTATATTAGAGTAGTGGAAGCACAGATGAGCTCAAGTTACTGTATTGGGTTGAACCTTTTATCCCTGATGTTCTGTACATGCAGCATTTTCCCTTTTCTGGGGTCTTTCTTAACAAAGTGCTACTTTACCCCCTGAGAAATTTTTTCTTTATGTATCCCATGCTGCTTTGTACCTTTAAGGCTTTCATATCCTCCTATTATTTTTGCTTTGTCTTTTAATCATGGAAACACAACTGTTGAACAACTCTAGTGCTCAATTACAGTTGCTTTCAGGCATTTCCTAAGGAGTGATTTCTCGGAATCATGGAATTATTAGAGTTGGAAGGGACCTCTAGAGATCATCTAGTCCAACTCCCCTGCTAAAGCAGGATTGCCCAGAGCACATTACTCAGGACTGCATCCAGGTGAGTCTTGAAAATCTCCAGAGAAGGAGACTCCACAACCTCCCTGGGCAGCCTGTTCCAGTGCTCTGTCACCCTCACCAGAAAAGTTTCTCCTCATATTCAAATGGAACTTCCTATGTTCCAGCTTGTGCCCATTGACCCTTGTCCTGTCACTGGAAACCACTGAAACGAGACCAGCTCCATCCTCCTTCAACCCACCCTTCAGACACTTACAAGCATGAATAAGGTCTCCCTTCAGCCTTCTCTTCTCCAGGCTAGAATAAAATCCCAGCTCTCTCAGCCTTCCCTCATATTTTTTTTGCCTGGGGGAGAATGCAAATAAGAATGACTCTTAAACCTTGCACAACCTTATCCAGAGTGTTACGAACTAAACCTGTGAGAAATTGTTTTACAATTCATAATTCATATCTTTCTAATTAGTGTTAATGAAATCTGCCCAAAATACTTAAAATCAAGCTATATCTTTGCTTTTTAGAGGTATAAAAGTGTGTGATATCTGGATTCCAAACTTGTGTCTTACATTATGAACTGAAAGATAAGTAGAATACAAAAGTTTTCTCTTCCATAGTTTTAAATTGTAATACAAACATATTAGTTGGTTAGCTGAGCATTTGCAACTTAAGATTTTATTTAGCACTGATATTTAGACAGCAAATTTCTGGTATTGACATAGTATTGCCAACCAGCACATTGTACAGTGTGAGCACAGTGCTTGGTAGTTTACTACCAGGTATAGAATTTTTTTTTATATTTACAAGAATTCTTTCAATAAAGTCCGTCAAGCTTCAGTCCTGAGCAGAGATCTGCTGGTAATGGGAATCATTACTCTTGAAGCAAGTCAAGGTTAGGTAAGTCATTGAAAAAGAAATTACTAAAACACAGACTTAAATAGTGAATGCTACATGTTGATGCGAGTTGGTGAGAAAAAATAAATGAATGTTATCTTTGGCTTTTTGCTAAATAAAAGTCTTTGTACAGGTTACCTGCTTCGTTATTGTCTGGTATAATCAATATAAGCTTGCCAGTTGTATTTTGGAATTTGGAAGTCTGCATGAGACTGATACTTTGAAATACCTTAGGATACTTATATGATCTGGTGCTGGTTTTAAATAGCAATTTGATCTTGTCAAGATTAGCCTGGGGCTTCCTCTAGCTGAGGTTGAATAATGAAATATTTAATGCAGTAACAAGTTGTGAGGTTTGTAATAACGGTCTGGGTCGATCAAGATCAACTTTATGCTTTGTGAGTTGTTTTTTAACGGTGATCACCATCTAAATAATGTACTAACTTGACCCTACCCTTAGCCCATCTGAGTTTATATCCTTGGGGAAGACACTGAATGAATCTTCCTACTTTCTGGGACTCAAACTGCTAGTTAAACCCTTGTAACTAATTACTCGATGTGTTATGCTAGAATCATGGAAGAACACATTGTACTGTGACTTATTCTGTCCTTTATAAAAAACCTTAATGCTTCGTAGCTCCGGTATTATGTTGTATCAGTTTAAATAAGGATTGTACAAGGAAAGGCATGAAGTGAAGATGATCATAATTCAGCTGAAAAGTGCTTAAGCATTCTCTGACTAGATGAGGAAATGGTTTTAATTTGTACGGGAAAGAAAGACTTGTGAACAAAGAATTATTAGTAGTATTTGGAGAGGAGGATAGTGCAATATAGTTATCCTGAAAACTCTCTTCCAGAATATTTTCCTCTTTAAGAGTAGAAACTGAAAATGTGAAAATCTTTTCAGATCTTTGAAAATACTTTCCTGTATTTCATACTATTCTGTGGTGTCTGACTGTGTTATGTATGTCTCTTATTTCTGTTTCAGGACTTTACAGATCTGTGCTTTTAGACGCAAAGCGGTGAGAGTAGGCATTTAAGTCTGCCTGCAAAGGAGACAGACATACTATCAAAACCGATTTTATGTATTTCTTACTAGTAAAAAAAAAATACAAACCCAAAAAACTAAACAAAAAAAACCCCCAGAAACCAAACCCATCTCATCCTCTCACTTCCATTTTTGTGGTCTTCGTTTGTTGCTACATATCTGACTATTAAATTCACAGCAGACTTGTGAATTTCAGTTTTTTATGTACTGTATATGTAAATTAAAATAAGCATGAATTTGCTCAGATGTGGTAGTAATAATCTAGACAGTTTATTTGTTCTCACAGTCACGTATATTTGAAATAATCTGCTATAGTAAGGCATTAAATGTACACTCATGATTCCTGGGTTTTTTTGTGATACTTCACTACAGAAGGTGTAACTTGCATTACCTGTGGAATATTACTTAGCATTTGCATAAATGTAGATTTACCAAATTGTACAAAGAGGGAAAACGTAACATAATCATATCATAATTGCATAATCAATTCACTGTGATTATATTTTCTCCCTTGATGCAATTTAGCAAATGGGAGTTTGGGTGAATATGAAACAGAGTTTCTTGCTTACTGTGATTTGTTCAGTTATTTTTGTGTGGCTTCTGGCTTTAGAAATAGAAAGAAATATCTTTTAAACTTAATTCAGCTCAGAATGTATTCCCCTGCTGACCTTTTCAGACGGTGCAGGTGTTTTACTGGAGGTTCGATCTGTTTCTCATGGTTTAAGTGTCTAGATTTTGCATAGTGTAGATTTATAGAAAAATAATATGGAAAACAATACCTTAACATAAAACATTTTCTATTAGTCTTAGTTTGATTATTCAACATTTGTAACATTCCTTTGAAAATACTTTCCTGTATTTCATACTATTCTGTGGTGTCTGACTGTGTTATGTATGTCTCTTATTTCTGTTTCAGGACTTTACAGATCTGTGCTATATAGCTAGCGCTATACCAAGTCTCTGTGAGCTAAAAAGTTGAGAAAAGAAAAGGAATTTGAGATCTGGAAGTTACTGTTAGTGTGTGGAGGAGAACCTATTTCCTAGTTAATACAGAATAAATACAAGAAAATAGCTTAAATATTGGGAGTGTTAGTATAACATAAAGGCACTTGTCAGGTAGATTTTGTAAGTCTAGCTTAAAGCTTAGTGTAATTTTCTTAACTGTGCCTGACATGACTCAATGGTCAGGAACGTGTGGAGTGTCAGTGATTATAATGGTGATTTGTACACATTTTACTGTATTTAAGACTTTGGTTGTTGTTTGTATAGAGCAGAGCATATATTCTAGTTGCAGTTACTGAAACAGGGATGGATGTTCTCTGTCAGCAGCTAGTCAAAAGAGCTAGAACCCTGCCATGAAAGTGCTTTTGCTATTTCAATGAACTGTAATGATGTGGAAGTGGAGAAGAGGAAGTAATAGAAGGTATATAGGTATGTGGTCCTCACAAGTGCCTTATGCATATAAATTAACCAGATACTGTTTACTTTAAGCCATATTGCTATTGTAAATTTTCAGTGTTTTCACACAGGGTTAGAGTCCAGGGCTTTGTGTATGCCAGTAGGTGTCACTGGGAAGGTCTGCCATTAAAAGTAGAATGCAAGGACTGATGGAATATGAAATAAATCACAAGGCAGTCATAGCTTTATAGCTCTGATTTAGAAAAAAAGGTTCTGTAAGCTCTGCCCTTATAAAGGTAGTAGCTAAACATAAAGGTTCTATAGTGATGCTCAGAAGGAATGGATGCATGTTGAAAAGATGCGCTCTTCTTTAAGCAAGGAAGCACATTGCTGCTTTTCTCATACTTTGACAATCTTTGGAAACTTTAGTCTCAGTACTGAGACTCCCAGCCAGGACTTTTTCACTGTAAAACGAAACAGTCTTGGGTGCTTGTGTAGCTAATGGAGAAGGTGCCTAAGTCCCAGGACAGAGGTCCGTTCCTGGATCTATCTGTGCTTACAGAAGGTGTACCTGCTGCCCAGCTGGAGGTTGCTGCCATCACTGTTTTGCTGAAAAAAAGGAATTACGTGCATTCTTCCTTGTCTGCTTTAGGCTGGTAGTTTAAACAGATGATAAAGGCTGAGATGAGCTAACTCAGCTGACCTTGCCTGAGGTTGTTTTAGGAGAGTTTACCTAATCCTTAAACATGATTTTTCCAGAGGAAAGGAAGTGAGTAATGGGTGAGAGAGGTCAGCAGTCAAGAATTGTAAGGTACAAGGTCAATATCTGTCTATGACCTGAAGAAAACAACCCTAAGAAGTTTCTATAGAAATAAGTGCTTGCATATTAGGATTATGTAGATATATCTTGATTATTTCCTTAATAAGATAGGAGCTAAGTTACATGATTTCTCAATTCTAGAATTGTTTTAAGTGAGTCAGTAGTTGGTGGTGTAGATGCTTAAGAGACAAAGGTACAGTGCTAATCCATCTCTTCTGAATTTTGTGTTTGTGAATTTTGGCCTTGCTCTTTACATAAGCAGTATTTATGACAGCGGATTGGTGGGTTTGTTTGTTTTTTAGCAAACACATCAAACATCAAACTTAGTGATAGACAAGATACTGATTTTACAAGCAAAGTGTTTAACTATTACACAGTGTATTCAATTCATAGATACCTTAAAACTTTTCAGTGTTGTTATACACATGTCTTTGATGCACAGGATATGTATCTCCATCATACAAGAATTAAAAAAATAAATTGTGGCCCCTAAACAAAGGAAAAAGAAAGCCCCAGAAACCTGAGATTTCTGATAAATAATTCTAAGTGTGATTAGTCCTGTACAAGTGACTGGAAATACATGCTTAATTATCTTGTTGAACTGGAAACTGAACTAGTAGCAGTATCTTCAACCAGTACAGGATTAGATACTTATCTCATTCACACGTAGAGGTCCAAGAATTAAACTCCTGGGGCATATTGTTGGTAAATGTGGTGTCTAACTGGGCTCTTCTCCCTTTCTGGAACACTGACAAGAGCTTTTTTTTTTCTATTGGTATAAGTAAGTGTAGCTTTCAAAATTGCTTTAGCTATAAGTTACTGATTTAGAATTTCTAGTTTTAGGACGTAACACTACAAAAATCTTGAAATACACAAATTTGCTTACTTCTCCATTAAAACATTTGTCATTTATGTCATGAAATGGTTGTTAGTTTTTGGTAAGGCTTTTTCCTGAAAGCTGAATAATATTGCTCTGAAATACAGAAGATTTTATAGGAAAATCATGTTGTTTTCTTGTTTATTAAAATTCCTAAAATTAGAAATTAGAGGATGAAAAGGCCTTGAGAAGAATGTTGCTTTTCTGAAAGGCAGTCTAGAATCCAGACATATTATTTATTCATTCCTCAACATTCTAGATGTCTTAGAGATGTACTTTGACATGCATTATTTCTGGCAGCAATGCTGACTTTAGTATACCCCACTCTTCTTTCCCTTGCTGCGTGTTCCAGATTCTGTATAATCTTTGTGGGATATAGAGGTAAACTGAATCAGAGACATGGTTTACCAGGTAGCAGAAGTAGTACTGGGAGGCATAAGGGCAGAAAGAGCAGTGGAGAATGTGGATGCTGCTTAAATATCTGTGTATTGGTGGGATTTTTTTTCTGTTTCTCTGCTTAATTTCTCTGAAAATAGATAGTTTGGCATAGAGAGAAGCTAGCTTTCTGTGGTATTGCTGCCAGACACTGGAATAGGAAATAAAGAAGTTCATCTCACAGTAGGGTTAGCAGGAAAAAGATGAAAAAAATATACTCTGCATGTAACTTAGTTTAAGTATGTATGCTCTGTAAGATTAGATTCCCCCTCACCACTGTGTACAATTAAGCTATTCATGAAAGGATGGTTGAAGGTGTGTTTTATCCCACAGTATAGGAGCTCTGATGAAGTGTAAAGAATGGTAGGTAAAGGGAACAGAAAAGTAAAGAGGATTGATGTTTATTTCTAGTTTTCCTTTGTTGTAAGTTGGTATGTTGGAAGTCACTGGAATCAAGACCTCATAAAAAATGGAGGATTGCAGTTCAGATCTCAGGAAGGAGTCATAATTGTTCTACTATGTTTTCACTTCAGCATTAGATGTAGGTTATTCCGTAGTCCCTGTTTCATCTTCATCTTCCATGGTAACTGTTGCTTGGGAAGTCAGTAGAGATGCTCTGCTAATACTTCATTTATTCTTCATTTATTTCTTCATTCTTCATTTATTTCTTGGGCATTCTTTGTCTTCTCAGTATGTAAAAAAGATAGGGAGCCAGTAAGCTAACTGATGTGTGCTTTAGTTTGGCTAAAGACAATGATAGATCTGGGCAGAAGGGGCAGCGGTTTTAGAAATTAGCTGGATTGGTAAAATGCAGTTTGATTTGAAGGTATAAGGCCTTCAGTTGTGAAGGTGAACTGCTGTCTGAGTTGTGAGAGATTTACTGCTTGTTCTTTGGATAGCCTGGGTAGCCAGGAAAACATATTTGTCTCCAGCTGGCCAAGTGATTGCAGCTTTTCTTTGAGGATTTGAACAAAACTGCAGGTATCCATCTTTGTCATCTTTAGACTTGATTACTATAGCACACGTTCTCTTTACCTACTTTATGCCTAACATTTTGTTCTAATCAGCATTTCCACATGAAGCTGCTTGTAATTGCGCTTGCTAACCTAACATGCTCTGTATTTTGCATTATTTACAAGTTTACTCTTGGAATTGCTTAGTATTTGATTATCTGACATTTCATATACCCAAAGACTGACTTTATGAGGCATATATTGATATCTCTCTGGACACACTAGCAGCCTGTTCAATTAAGACCATTCTGGTTTTCAAGGGAGCCTGAATCTTACCATTTCAGAATCTTGATACATTGATCTGAGCTGTCTTTTTGGATTAGTAATTTTTTTAGCCTCCTTGCTTACTGAGTTCTCTCCCATCTAATATTTTTCTGGCTTGAACAGTTTTTCCTTAGTTCTTGTGGTTTTTTTGCATCATGCAACTGGTAGTGTTTCTTGGAGTTACTTATGGTCAGTATTGCACTATTTTTAAGCCTCTGAAAATATTTAAAGTTCTGCGCTTATTAATAAACAAGGCTTCAGTTATGACAGCAGTAAAAATAGAAGAGTATAGGGATTGTATCTGGAATTTGCAGCTGCTGAAAATGGTAGTCGTGAATCCTTTATGCACACTTGATATCGCAGCCCCCTCCAAGACCCTCAAACCAAGCATCAGTCTTTTTTCCAGCTTTAAAACTACGTAAGGTCTATGAATACTGTGACTGCCATTAAAAGAGAACAGCCAGTTTGTTGATACTTTGAATAGTACTTCCATACATATATAACCTAAAATACCTTTACAGAAATAGCATTTTAAAAGGAAATGCAACAGTATAAACAGTGTCTGAGGAAATAAATAAATAGCTTGCCAAATCGTCTGCTTTATTTATGGCCTGACATCTTACTTGTGCAGTTGGACATATAGACTTAGACAAGCGTATTTGAGAAGGTACTTTAGAAATATTTCTCAGTGCTAGCTCTGTAGAAAACTCATTGACCTGTAAAAGTATGCTCCTGAGTGCTGTATGTTCATCTGGATAGTAAATGTATTTTGTTATTCATTACTGGTGCTAGTGATCCTGAAGATGTTCTAATGCATACTTTACTTAACTCAGGTTTTCGTCTGTACTTGCAATCAAATGTTACTCTGGTTTCATTTGATTTACTGTAACAATAGCAAAGAATGGTCCTCAACACTTGGTTACTAGAATAAAGATGCAAAAATTCTGGAACTAGCCGGATGCAAATAGTCTCTGCATTTGTAGGATAATGCATTTGTTTTCATCTTCCCCTTCAGTTAATGTATTGGTAATGGGAATGTCCCTGACCTCAGGACAATTTACCTCCCTTGGAGGAAGCTTGCTAATTTTTTAAAAATTATTTCTGCATTTCCCTTAGATATCACATTACTGACTATTGTTTTTAATACTATATGAACTGATTCCCTCAGACTCTAGGGAAAGTATTTTGAAAAAAAAAGTCCCATTCCATCCTATAATATAGGAACATCTCTGATGCATCTGTTGGTAAAAAAGCAACATGACACAAGGGACACAAAATAACTCTTGAAATAAATTGTTATCTCTGGGAAAAAAACAAACAAACAAGCATAATGGAAAATAAGGAAGAGAGAAACAATTCCAATTTATGGCTCTAAGTACCGGTTTATTGCAATGGTGAATGGGAAATCCTTGGTAGGGAACAGCTTGGTCAGTGGGTAAGTGCTTGGGTATGATCATATCTATGAAATGGATACTCTGGATATTTGCTGCAAAGAGATGAGAAGTTTATTAGCCCTGACTGCTATTGCAACTTTCTCTCTTTTTTTCTGTGATTTATATAAAATCTACAATTCTTTTCAGTTTAATAGGTAGAATGGGACCCTTTCCTGCTACCGTATTCACAATTGATTTGCCCAGGAAAAGTGCAAAAAAAAAAAAAGTTATTTTAAAAATCTACTATAGAATATAAGTAGAAATATTTACCCTTGTTTCCATTTACATGAGGAAGAAAAGATGAATATGAACATTGAGATCATATTTGGTATATGGTAACACTTAAATTCTTAATAGAGTTGCAGATTATATAGTTAAATTAGGTGGCTATCTTTCTTGCACAAAATGAGATGAGAAGAAAGACCTTTTGTTTTACTATAAATTTTAATGAAATTCCAGAATGCATTGACAAGCTCTTCAGTGCATTGATAGGACTGCTCAAAAATGCTTGCTGTTTTCCTTGGCGTAGCTTCTGTTACTCTAAAATGTACAGTAAAGTAGGCATAACAACATTTTCTCCTGAGAACAGGGGTGAATTAAGGCCTGGTTTGTCCATTGACGTTACCAGGTTAGCTGCTTTTTGCTGCCAGAAAAATTCGGTACAGTTTATAGCAGTATTTCCAACTGTATTAGTTGTGCTGGTTTGTTGGTTTAGTGCATTGTAAATACCATTAAATCCCTAATAAAAAAAAAAAAAGTAAATAATTTGTCCATAATATGTGGAAGTCAACTGGGACTGATTTGCATAGGCAGAGGTTGCATACTGATTGATGACATCCATTATAGTAAGGCTGTATTTGTTCTAAACAACAAATGGGTAATTTTGTGCAGACTGCCAGGTATAGAAGGTAATTCACTGGTAGATAAATTATAGTTCTTGATCTCATTGATTGAGTCTGCTGTGGGACTATTGATTCCTATTTGTAAATGTTTCTTATCAGGTTTGTAGAAAAGCCTGAAAATAGGGAAACCTGTCAAAAACTTCTACATTCCTCTGAATATTGAGATATTAGCAGATAAACCCACTCTGGGGGCATGTATTTTCAAACCGGGAAGTTAGGTTAGTTCTTGAAGCACTAATTGTTCTAGGGGGCTATAAAAGTTGTGCGTGGAAGTGAATGTGGAAGCTGGGTGGAATGGTTTATCTTCCTGAGTTCTGTCACTAGACTTTGCAGTGTCTTGAATGATAGTTTCAGAGAGAAGATATATTTCTAGAACCTCAAAAGTCTGTGATTTCATTTTCTAAAACTCTGATTATTTAATATTGTACAATACATTGGCTAGATTAGATTAAGGATTGATGATTTCTCATTCTAGCCAGCAAGGGAAACCTACTGATTGATGATAAACTGTGGTCAGTAATAGATATGTTTTAAAATTTTTATTAAAGCTCTTAATTCAGTTTTTCATATTGTGAAGGGTGAATGCACAATGGTATGTAAATTTGATTTTTTTTTATATTAATGAATCTAATGTTTTATTCTTAGAATATGAGTTTATCCAGTGCCTCCAAGGAAAAAAATCACAATGTGTATATGATAGAAAGGATAGATAATAACATTGGTTGTGGAAACTGCAGGATGCAAAGAATTGTCTTCATCTCGAGAAGCAGGAGGAAGTGATTGAAGTAATTTTAACATAAGTTTTAACACTGAGTATCAAAGTGGAAAAACAAAGTAGTAATGAGCCCAGTCTAACAAGTGGAGTACTTACAAAGGCCAGCAAACCTGCCTCTGTAAAGCTAGCTGCCATCCACAAAGAAAGCTGAGGAATATAACCATGTTCTTATGTAGCACTGCATCTATTTTCGAGGCTAACACTGCTAACATTCTTTGACTTAACAAGGGCTTGTATACGCATTTATTATCAAAGAGAAAAATGCCTTTTTCCCGAAATACTCAAATAATCGCATACTACTTAATAATCTCTTCAAAAAATCATTACTCAACTACTACTTGTACTGGGGGGCAGTGGGAACATGTATCTTGAATGAATATGCCAAAACTTCTTTCACCTGGCTTTCAAACTGCTCAAACACTCTACTAAATTATTACTGATAGAGTTCAAGAAACATCATATGGTACCAGAGCTTGCTGGAGCAGTAACTGTAAAACTTGCATGTCTCAAGAGACAATCAGAAAAATACATCAAAGTACATGAATTTTGTGTGTGTACAGCCACAAATCTGTATTTCATTTAGTCTGATATTCTGCTCATGTGGAAACTATGTTGGTAGAACTAAAATAAGAGGATGAATTCTCAAATAATTATTGTTAAACATCTAATTGCAATGTAGTATCGTATCACTGATATCTTGGGCCTTATTCTCAGGGAAAACTACAAGATGTCTAAGCAAGGTAAGTCTGATAACTGAAATTTAAAATGTGGTTGAATTAAACCTCTTACTTGATAGAGACACTGATTTTTATTGCTTTTTTTGCTCCCCCACCTGCTAACCCCTCACTGACGGGTATGCAGCAATCTTTCTGTCTCTTTGTACAGGTACTAGCAATGTAGTCCCATGCTAATAAACTCTTTGAAAACCAGCTACCCTTTCTCTCTCAAGGGTCCTAATTAGTATAGTTAAGTTTATCTAAGCACAATTCTCTAAAACCGTAATTAGTTTGGAAAGTGTCACTGCTTGTCAGACCTGACACTTTAGGGACTGAACACTTGCCCACCTGTTTGGTTTATTTTTTTATCCTCAAGCACATAATTTGAAGTGCACTAGAGAAAAGAGTTGGGAAAGGTAAACTTTTGATGACAAAACTTTTTTTCTGATAATTGTGTGGTGTCTATTGTCATCCTCAAAGTATACCAGCGGCTTAAATGATTTTTGTAAGATATTGCACTTCATGCAATAATGTAATTGAACTACCTGCACTGTCAGCTTCATTACTACCTTCACTCTGCAGTATTCAAGATTCAAATCTAGCACAATATGACCTTTTAATCCAGCTACTTCAGTGTCAAGTGTCCAAACACGTTAATTTTATGCATGTTAGAGAACTGCATTAAAAGCAAAATAGGGCATAAGGTGATACTGCAGCAAAATAAATCCTATCTAGCTATTTAACAAAACATTCTGGTAAAGAAGTAAAAAATAAAGTATGCATTCTGGTGTGGAGCTGATGTTTTTCTTCTGAGAAACACTTATTGAAATATCAGCTGCTCTTTTGGATCTATCAGGGCCAAAGAGAGCTATGACAAGTCAAACTGATCTTACGATAAAGGTCTGAACCCAGGATTTATGCAGTCTGGGTTTACCTTCTGGTACCTGTGTGTTCATGTGCACAAATGGCTTCTTTGTGCTATGCTTCCTTGTTTATAAAATGGAAAGATACATCTTCCAATCTCAAAGGAGTTTTGAGATATTAAATCCATAAATTCTGGAGGCATGCAGATTTCATGGCAGCTGTGAACATTATGGTCCTTCCAGAAAGTTCTAAGATGCAAGAAAGCACCACCCTGCACTAAAATGCTCTAGACACAGTGGTCAAGTGAAGAATCTTTCGATACTAGTTAGGTTATTTTTGGAACCATTCCCCTTTTTTCTTTGGCTTTTATACAGACCATCCTTCATTTTAGGAGTATACCAGCCTGGAATCAAACAGCTATAGATAAATCCAATGAAACATTCTTGGCATCGTCTATGTTATTCTTTCTTACTAATTCTACGAAACAGTCCCTGTTCAACATCAAAAAACCCACTGTCTGTCCTTACTAGAAATTTAAGCTTTGAGGCCAATATTCTTTTAATAAAAAGTTACACTTGTTTCTAAATTTGATAATTATACTGAGGTGGATTGTTTCCCTTTTATCAGAAGTGAAAGAGAAGAAACTGGAGCAGATTCTGGGGAGAAAAGAGCAGCTTCCTTGCTTCCTTGCAACATTCCATCCCTTTGTGATACTCCAAAGGAGAGGGGAAAAAAACCACTGTAAATTTGGAGAGACGTTTTTGGGAACAGAGTTGGGCGGTCAAGCCCCGTGAACTGTCAAAAACTCAGATAGGAATTAGTTTTGCAAGGAGTAAAGTTCTTGCCAGATATGTGCCCTCTGACTACTCTCCCAGTCTTGGAATCTGTGAGGGTAGCTGGAGGAAGGAGCTGGGTGTACAATGAGTAGATACAAGGCTCAGCCAAACACAAAAATTTAGTGACATCCTTGTGGAGCTGCTTTTAAAAGCGTATGTGTAGATTTCTTTAACATGGCAATGGTTTCTCTGATCAGACCTATGAAGATTCTTACAAGAAAAAACTTCAAAAAAGAAACTGTATTAATTTTTCTTTTAAGTACTTGTTATAGGATGGGCATTTTTTTAAACTCTCTTAATGTTCAATTAAAGCTACAAAAAAGCATGTTGTCTATTTAGTCGCCATAAGTGTATTTACTAATGTTGATTTCTATTTTCCAGTGCAGTGTAACCATCAGACTAAAAGCTGAACTGTAGCAGTAGTAGTTGTATTGTTTATTGTATAAAAGTTGTAGATATGCTGCAGTTTTTATAAAAAAATGTTTTACAAACTTTTGACAAAATTAATAGCATTCCTGGGGAAGAGCCAAAAAAGTCTATCTAATATGCTGTTCATCACCAGTCATGAAGCTTAGTGTAGCAGTATATTAAAGTTGGCCTCAAAATGTGAGTGTTCCCATAATTTCATCCTGCATTTACCTTCAGATCTATGTGTATTTATTGTCATAGAAATTTAATTGTGTTAATGTAGTGCCTGACTCCTAATGAATAATTGGCAAAAGAAGTGGACTGACACTTTCTCAGCATATTGTGTTTGCATCTTAATGAACTTTTCTGCTTGGTCATGATCAAAATAGGAATACATTTACATAATGTTAATCAAGCACTTGTTCTTAGCATTTGGAAAAGGGTAGGACTCAAAACTTAATTTTCAGTGTGTGCATGTCTCTAACACAAATTTAACAACTAGTTTACACTACGAGTGGCTGTCACAGTGAAAACTGGTATTAACTATCCTTTCTACCATCTCCATATTAAATGTTCTTTTAAGATGTTTTATAGATTGATATTTTATAACTTATTCCTATTGCTTGCTCTCTAGACATAAATCTTACCTGAACTTTCCCTAGTCTTTCTCAACCTTTTTAATTTAGATGATGACTTTCCATTTTTAGCTATGCGGAGTTATAATTCTTTTTTGCTAGTTTGGTATTACTTCATCTTTGGAACCAGAGAATAACAAGAACTTAAAATCATGCTTAAAGATTTTTTTGTCTCAGACCCTGAAAGATAGCAGTCTTTTTTTTTTTTTTTTTTTTCTTTTCCCCCCTTCCTTTCTTCAACTGTAAAGTGAAAATCTAATCAGCGTAAAGTTAAGAACAGCAGAGAAGTATATATAGAGTTAGAAATGGTTTTTTTCAGACAAAGTATGGCCTGCTCTCATTTTGTTTCTTTCTTCTGTTCCTGGTAATAGTATTTTGTATTAAAAATGGTGAAAGGAAGCCTAAGAAAATAATTTGTGACACAGCTGAAAGAAAAGATGGCAGTCATAGCAAACTGTTTTGACTATGTAAATTTTTTTGGCCCCCTTTTAGTTTTTGTTTCATTTTTGTGGTGGGACATTTTCTTTGCTTCCTCCTCAAGGGCATCATGTACTTCATTGTTTTATTAATTGAGAACCCAAAAATTAGCGTTCACCTTTCTGGAACCAAGAAAAGAATCTTCTGCTGGGGTAGATTTTGAGGTAAGAGAAATGTCAGTGCACTGTGGTGGCTCCCAGTGCAAGAATGGAATCATCTTTTGGCCAAAAGATGATGTGGCAGTGCATGGGGAAGCAGAATGGAAAGGTGAAAAATGTGAAAGATGAGAATACAGAAAAAAGAAGTGAGACCACAAAAAAGTCCAATCCAACAACAAAAAACAAATTTTTTTTTGCTTTGCTGTTTTGCATTCTTCAGTAGTTTGTTTAAAAAAAAGATCTAAGTGTACTTTGCATCTCTTCCCCCCACCATCTTTCAGAAACAACAGAAATGTGTTTTTCTCATTTTTCAGTGGCAAACAGAGCGAGACTACAGGGACTTGTATACTTTCAGGCATATTGCAAGAGTCGGATGATGAGGGAAATGTTCAGCAGTACAAATGCCGTGTGTAATCTGTTGGATTCCAGAATGGTGTTTAGCAAGTCATTTGAAGCACAGGTTTGTGTTGTTAGTGCTTCTGTGACAGCATCTTTCATCCATTCGCACTAATTGTGCCTGTAATGGTTCTTTTGGGCCTGCTTTGAAATTTCAGTGCAGTTCCAATATGACTTGAATCAGGTATCAGTTAATGTAGTAGTCCGTCTGTCTCCCAGTGTTTAATTGTCATAAAAATCATATGCAGACTGTAGAAGCAATTCCGTCCCTGATCTTGGTTCTAACAGGTAGAAACTACTGTTTGCTACTCATTTCTCACTAAGATAAATGATCCACTCTCAGTGTTGCAACACAGAGCTTCAGGGTGTACCTTTTACTTGGTGGTAAGCTCACATAACTTGTTTTCTCTGGGAAAAATAGTATGTCTGTTTGTATAACATGTCCGTAAGACAACAGCAGGAAGAAAGAGGAACTGACACTGGTAATAGCAAACCAAAGATGATTTACTTGCTCACAATAATATTCATCTATATATGGTGGCTTTATTCTTGTGAATTGTTTAATTAGAGGCCATGGGTTTGCTGAGAGGACTCCACATTTGCTCTTGATTGCCTTTATGCAAACAGAATAATGACCTGGCTTTTGCTGTGACAAACTTTTTTTAAGTCCAAATGGCTCAAATGTCCAAATGACATTTCCTTAGTGCCAGGCAGTTTTGACAAAATACCTTTATCTCAGCACTTCCTCTTCACCCTTAGTGTTGCTTCCTGGATGAAGCAAAAATCATAAGAGGATCAAATTGAGAATCATTCTTTGATCCTGATTAATTTTGCTGTATTTCGATGCGGCTGTTGAAAAAGTGCATCTGTCCTCAGTTTTCTTCTGCTCTCTGCCGTGTCCTTATTGAAAGTTAGATTACTTGTTTATGGTTTACCATATTAGTTTAAGCTATTGGTGGAGATTTGGTTTGTGATAAGTGGCTAAGATGGGAGGCAGAGCTGAGGAGTAGCAGACACATGGCCCATTCCTCTTTCCTGATATGGAATAGTATTTCCCAGCCTCTACTGTGTCTATCAGAGCTCTACTGTACAATAATTCACCATCCAAAGAACTGACAAATACTGCACTGACATCTGGAATTTTAGGAAAGCAAAAAAAAAGCATGTGACGTCTGCCATCACCTTTCCTACAAATACATTGATATAAACAGACAGTGGAAGTAAAACACAAGTTTAGTGATCAGCCTTGTAAACACAGTTACTGGTTTACAAAGTGTATATAGAATGTGAAGACTCTGTTTTGAGGAAGACTTGCAATTTTTTGATAGAACAAGAAATGAATTAGCAATTCACTGTTGTGAACCTTTGAAGGGTCTGAGTAATCTTTAAATTCATTCAGTGCTGGGAAGAGCATTGCAAGCTGATGTGTAATAGCTGCTTCCAAAATAGATGTTGACAATGGACTCTTCTTGTAAGAGAGGGAAGAGTGATTGAGTATTTTCACTTTGAAATCAGAAGTCTAGTGTCTTTTACTCATTCTTTCAAATATACATGAGCACCATTTAATTTTTGTACTGGCAAAATTTTTTTCCACTCAGAGGAAGTTCTGGTTTTGGTTTCATTAGATATTCCATGGGGTCTCTACACTTCAAGGATGGAGAAATTGATCCCTTAGCATGTGTCATTTGCATAAGTATGCTATATCTGTGCTGCATAATTAGAGACCACCAGTATGAGCAGCAGAATATTACATGCTTGAAACTTTAAAAATTCTTTTAATTTGACATTTTGTATTTTTTGTCAGTCAAGAGTTGGTTTATTTTATGAAATAGTTGAATAGGGAAACTATGATTGAAGTACCAGTTTCAGCTCTGTTGGGTTTTCTGTTGTTGTTGTTGTTTTGGGGTTTTTTAGGAGATAGTGTAATTGAGTGCTAGATCCTTTTTCCTCAAGAAGTCTGTCTTCACACAGGCAGAGCTTTGAGAAGAAAGGAGTTGAATGATATATTCCTCCCCTTTAGTTTCGAGTCTGCAATCAAGAAACTTGTTTACTTTGGTCTGCCAGCACAAATAGCAAGTGTATTGAAAGATCCTCTGGTTCCTCACTTTGATATATTGCTGAATACCTGTATAGTTTCTGTAAATAGATCAGTGGCTCTGTATGCTTGGTTCTCTTCTCAGTCACAGATAAATGGGCAAAGAAATGTCTTGATTATTTTTATAGAAATAGGTACATTCTGTAGAGCAGAAGTTTGTGCTTGGAGGGAGTTTAAGGGGAGCTGAAGTGATGTCCCCGGTGTTTTCAGCCTGTTTCACGAGCCTTTTGTATGTCATGTTATATTACCTCTGAGTTGGAAGATACTAAACCAAAATCCATTAAGACAAGACCTAATGTTATCTCAACTGCCTTACATATAAAAAGATAGATGAAGACCATCATTCTTCTGTATAGAGAAAGCCAAATGTCCATTCCCCCTCAAATTCCTGAGGCTTTATAAGCAAGCATTTGTGTTCATTCTTTCATAAAGCAGACACAGAAAAAAGGCTGAGGCGGTTGATTGCATAAGCCTGATGGTTAGAAGATGGGATCCTCAGGCCTCTTACTGCTTTCTGGCCTCAAAATGTTCTCATTCAAGTCTATTAAAAGCTACCTTAAAAACTTTAAAAGGTTCTGAAACTGCTGGGTTTTTTTTTATACGGAGCTAGCACTATTTCTTTACCTCCAGTGCACCTGTAGACTTCAATGGTGTCTGGTGTTCTTTCATCGTACTACACAGGGGTATATTTTTCTGCTCTTTGAGATGATTTCCCACCTTTTTAGTAGTTTTGGGGCTGTTTGTTCTTTAACTTCACTTGCTAGAACTATGGCTGTGTTTTGACAGTGGTTTTCAATACAGCCTAAGACTCCTCTCCAGTTTGGGTTAACAGGAGAGTTGACATTCAGTTGCATAATGTAAAGTGAAAGGAGAACACTGTTAATTATAAATGACTAGCCTTATTAACTATGTCCAGACATATATTGCAGAATTCTGATGCCCTTCCCAAGGGTAAGCTTGAGATAGCTGTGAGTTGCCAGGTTCACTTTCTGTATAGACTCTATTCCCAGCTCTCATGAAAATAAGCTAGACTTTGAACTTCAATGCAACTGTATATGTCTGTATGTACACATAAGAAACTCTGGATATGAAATTTGCTCTTTAGTGCAGTGTGGAATAATACAGCATATTGTAATTGATAGCCCAACTGTACATTGTTTTTTTTCTTTCCAGTTTCTTTCCTCCCTCCCCACGTTTAATGTCCTTTGAGCGCCTGAATTCACCTCACTGATTGGGGAATTAAGAATGTTGTCTTGGATGTGCTTGAAGCCCTAACTGTTGTTAGCTTGGAGTAATTAATAGTAGGGCCCTCTTTTATTTAAATCCTTTTGGAGGTCATCACTGATCTTGAAGTCTTGAAGGTTAGTTTGTCTTTAAGACCATTGAAACAGAAGAAAGTCTGCGTGTTCCTTTGCTTCTATTGTGTTTGTGCAGAAAGAGAAGTCAAATGGAAGAAGCTGAATGTGTGGAAAAATAACATTAAAAGCATTCACTGGTGAGTCTGGAAACAAAGCAGCAAATTCAGTCCATGTACAGTGTGAAAAGGTATGCTACTATTGACTTCTATGCTAAAGGAAACATTTGTGTACTACTTACTGTGTTCTGAAGTCTTGATGAAACAGTATTTTGGAAATTTACTAGTCTCAGGTAGCTTTATTGGTTTCTCAGTTGTGCAATACAACTCTTGACTGATTTATATTGAACAATAAACCGAACACAATCGATTTAATAAAGTATGCTAATTATTTCAAGGAGTGCCTCACCCTTTACTTCTGTATCTTTCCTCCCTTACCCCTTCATTCTTCTTGGATGGCATGTTCAGCAACTGGTTTTCTGACATCAGATTTTTACTGTAACCTTTCTGTAATGATCTCTGTTTTGTGCTGTAATAGTATTAATATTTACTTTTTTTAAAAGTCCTGTCAATGAAGCAAAAAGTTCTGATTAAGTGTAATCCTAAGACAAGGCTGTATTTTAAAATAATTGTATAGATTGCAACAGCTGATAATACTTTGCCCTTAAACTAAGGGAGCAGTTTATTTTCATAGTAAGTTGATGTTATGCACCTTGATCTTTGCAACTTGAATAACTTTCATACCTGAATGAAATAAACAATGCATTAGCTATTCTAGCCAAGACAGCTCATTATAGCTTATAAGGGGAAAGTTTAATGTGTTTCTGAACCATGATCCTATAATCACCTCTTCTGACCAATCTGTGAAACTTCGTAGGGCTTCACTGACTTCCACTGATGTTCAGCCAAAAGTAAGAATTCAAACCTTGAGAAGTCTTAATTTTTAACTGTAACTGAAATCCATTTTCATGTGTGTTCTTTGGTGGGTAGTTTATTGGTTTTGATCCTAACTTGTGTGCTTAAGAGTGAAAACATAGTCTTATTTATGGCTATCTGATATGCAAGGGATTTGAAAAAAATACAGATTAAAAATAGATCGCTGTGTCATAGGCATTACATGGATTCCTTGATTTATTTTTTTTTCAGTGATTTGATGTTGGCTAATGGAAAATGTTGAACATATTTCCCCCCCTCCCCTCTTCTTTTTATATAAGTTTCTGACAGGAAATCTGTAGCTAAATATCATTTTATGATTTCCATCTGTTCATGTATAATAGTGCTTTATAATGCAGTCCAGATTGCCGCCCAATGGAAATGTCCTATAGCAGGAGACAGGCTTTCAACTGATTGTCATACATACTAATTATTTTTTTAATGAGTGCTTCATTTAATTTATTTTGAAAAAAAGTAACTAAAGATAGCTTCTTGATGCAAAAATTTCCACTAATTAACTAAGATAGTGCCTCATTTTTCTAGTGCCAGTATTTTTTAAAAGAAAGGTTTGAATAGTTGTACTACCAGGTAAAATAAGAAAATAAAATGCACCTTTACATTCAGAGGGAAAGAAAACTGTTGCTGAAATGTTTATTAGTAGCTAACTTTTATGATCTCTGTGGTGTATTTCCCAGCTAGCAAGGACTAGATTAGAGAGCATTTACTGTAACAGATATCCTTCTAATTTTGACAACTCAGGTGATTTCCTCAAGTATTAAGTGTAATTGATAAAACTGTTGAAACACTAGCTCTTGAAAGATGTATGTCAACATATGTTTCAAAATGAAATTTTCCGTCCTTCACAGCTGGGAAGAAAGGCCTGGTAATGGGAACCAGGTGTAGCAGTGCGATGGGAATGGAAGGTGGTGAATACAGAACAATTGTCCCTGTGTTATTTATGCTCTTCGTCACGTCAGGCTTGATTTTTGCACAACTGACTGTAAATCATTGCAGGGTGCTTGGACTAGACGACCTTTAAAGGCCCCTTCCGACAAAAACTATTGTATGATAAATGGTAAAATTTTTGTTGCTTTTCTTTATAAGCTTTCCAATCAAGTTGTCTTTAAAGATCTGTAGTGCTTGGGAGTTTCCAACTTTCGCATTTAATGATATTCGGAATAATAACATTAACATCTTTTTAGTATTTATCAGTTTGGAATAACTTAGGGACAACTGTATTGTGTGTGAAATGAAGCAGGATTCTGCCTGGGACTTCCAAGCTGGGCAGAAAGTGCCTCTGAAAGGAAGAGCTGTGCTCCCCCTAGTGGGGATTAGCTTTATAATAGTCGAAATAATTATTCTAAAGCACTCTCACTTCCTAACAAGAAATGTGTTTTGTATCCATGTTGAATTTCCTTTCACCAAGGCAGTTTGTTGCAGACATTTTAATGGCATGAGTGTATTTTTGTGGGCTTTGCAGCTGAGTTGTTATCAATTCAAAAATGTTCTCCATAGATAAGCTAATTTCCTACGGTTTGTTTCCTGTGGCTGTGTGCTTTGCACAGAGTGACCCTTTGCAGAGGAGGAGGAGGCAGTGATCCATCTGAAGTTCAGAAGTTGGAACTGTTCATGTATGTAGTCATGAGGGAGTATAGATCTATCATTTTGTAAAATGAAAGCCATTGGATTCAACTGCTTTTTTGATGAATATACTGAGTGACTTAGTATCTGGGCTGAAAGCAGGGATTGTTCTCAAATGCTTATATCCACAACAGATGTGCAGAGACAGCTAGTCTGACTCCCACGGCTCTGTTGGGCTAGACAGCGCCATTAAACTTCTGTCAATTACCCCATTGCCAGTCACATCACAGCGGCCTGCGACATCTTTCCTCTGATGTCAGGAGAGACGTCTGTTGTGTTCTGATGCAGAGTCATGTTTGCCTCCTCAGAGAGAAGCAGCATGAAACTCCTTTGCTTCAAAGATGTCGAGAGCCAGGATTTAAAAACTCCACAACACTTAAAACAACTTTTATCCCTCTCTGAGCAGTTGGAAGACACAAAAGCAGAAGGGAGCTGTGGCAGCTCAGCTTTTTTTGTTCAATGGGAACCTGCCATTGGGAAACATACGATATTTTGAAATAAACCTTACTATGTACATTCATAAATATAGGTTTTAGAAGTTAATATATTGCAGAAATTGTACCTTATCTGAAGAACAGGTTAAAAACAGTTTACGGGGCATACAAAAATCACTGAAGCTCCAGGTATTTTTTAAGTGACACATGTAAAGTTGAGTGACATTTGTGCTACCTGTTGAATTTGTAGGCTTGTAATGTTGACTACAGAGCCAGGGTGTGGGGGGGGGGATGGGTGGGTCTGTAGTCTCAGGAAGAACTGCCTACTGTTTTAAGCAAAATATCATCATTTGGGAACATAGAGGGGAGGCCGCTTGGACAGAATATCCTCTTCTAAACTTAACATAATTTTGCTGAAAAAATAGATATGCATATGTACTGAAGCACAGCTCTGTATCTTGCTTGAGAGTTTTCTTATCTTCCCAGTTGGCCATAGGCTAGTAGCGCACAGAGATGTGAAGTCCTGATCTATAGCAATTTCGATACAGAATTTTCTTTTGATGAAAAGTGACCCATTTTCTCATTGATATGGTGATGTTTGAAACATAGTGAGAATTTTTACCCTGAGTCAGTTTTAATCCTGCAAATTGATGTCAGCCTGTGATATTCTCTCCTTCCTGAGAAGAAGATAGCATGGTATGAACTAGGTGTCAAAAGAGGTGTGAAAATATTTTGAGACGGCTGTTCAGAAACTAAGAGAAATTACTTTTATCTGGGAACGAAAAGGAATAAGACTTCAGAAGTTATTTTAGTCTGAGTAAGGGAGGTTGTGTTTACAACTTACACGCAGCCGAAGTATTTCCTCCTTTTGAAGGATAAATTGTTTATTGCAAAAAAATGATAATGATAATTAAAAAAAAATTCGTGAGTCAAAAGGCCAAGTGACTTTACACTTGAAAAAACATGCTGTAGCAATGCAACTTTTGTGTATGTCTTTCAAAAGTGTTTGTAGATATCAGGATTTGGAAGAAGTGCATTAACACCAGCCTTCCAAGGAGGCAGGAGAAACATGATCCTTGCCGTATCCTACCAGGTCATTACAAGTCTAAATGATTCATGGGAAACTGAGCGGAGGCGTATGGTTATTAGTGGGGTGCTAGGAGTGTATGAGGAGAGACTATAGCCATTGGAAAGGTTCTGAGGAAAAAGACATGGCAAAGGAAATGGTATGAAGCTGCGGCAGGGGAGGTTTAGATTAGATATTAGGAAGAATTACTTTACTGAAAGAGTGGTCAGGCACTGGAACAGCCTGCCCAG
>VXBJ01003405.1:584064-691988 GCA_013400055.1 Nycticryphes semicollaris
TTTTTTTTTTCTTTTTTCATGTGGTTGGACTCGATGATCTCAAAGGTCCCTTCCAACCACTAAGATTCTGTGATTCTGTGATTCTGTGACATGAGATAATGCAATTGAAAGAGACTGGTAAGCAGATGCTAGTCTGTAATGGGCATATTGCACTGCTAAATTATTTGTTACCAAACAGTATAAGTTTGTCTATTATTTATTTCTAAGTACCAATTTGCTGAACTCCTTGTGTGGGAGTTTTCATTCTTTTTCCCCTACACAGCTGCTTGGTTTCTTTGTATTGCCTTTTTAGAAGGGATGTTGTTGCTTCCTTTAAGAATAAAGTCCAGTTAAAAGAAACTGAAGTGAGGAGATGGGGATAGCCTTAAAACTTGACAGGAATTGTTGATGGGGTGGATCTAGAGTGGCGAATGAGGAGCTGAATGGTGGGAGCGTGCACATTCTCACTATTATTTACTTATCCTGGAACTTCCCTTGAACCATGTGGTGTGATATAAAGGACTAATGTCTTTTGGCTTTCCCCCACTCTTTTCTGCCCAGACTTGTGTCTGAATTGTTCCTACCGTGGTATGATGTCTTTAGAGCTCTGTTGGTACATGGGTAGTTCTCTCTCTAACCACTGCAACTAAATTTGCTGAGTCAAAGTTCCTTTTATTTTATTTTTGGGTTATTTTTATTTTCTTTTATTCTTTATGTAATAATGTTGCCATAGAGTCTGTGTCATGACAAAATCCTTTTCATATTTCCTTTTGCTCAATCACTCTGAAGAATAACTTCAGCATGTGACATGTTTCCAGAAGGTAATATGTCATCTCCCTGGAAACGGAATTTACCAGTGGTATTATTTTGCTTTGAAGTATCCCAGATAAATAAGCTATTTCTTACAAAAAACTGTATCAATTGGTATATCCTACAAAAGTTTATAACAGTCTGTCCATCAGTCCCTTTCCAGAGTAATGGCTTATCACTCTGAAGAAGTAACTTGTGCTTCATATAGCAAAAAGTAAGACTTGTGTGTTTTTCCATACATGCTTTACTAGAGTTACCAACAGATGCTAAAAAATTATATGTATTTTTACGTGGTTACACCTTGTTAACATAAAAATGAACTTTTCAACCTTACTGTTCATGTACAAAAATAGTGATGGAGGCTAATGGAATTTCAGGATGGTGAATTAATACAACAGCAAGGTACATTTCAATTATATATATGGGAACCATCTGTGGACACTGGAGACTTAAAAAGCAACTCAGGAAATTTGGGATTCATGTGCGGAGATGTGCAGAACGGAAAGTAAAAGCTTGTTTTGGATGACTTCAGTACCTTTAATACTGGCATAGAAAGGAAGTGTTACAGCTGTACAGCTTTTCTGTGGAAAGTTGAGCTGAGATCAATACCTGCACCTCTGGCAAGAGTGCATCATTCTCAACATCACACACCTTTCTTTGGGAATGTGGGTCATGAAGTTTGAACACATATTTGCTTCAAAGCACAGTTTTAGCATTGCTACTCTTATCTGTGTTGACCATGTACTATGTTCTTTAAAATCAAGTTAAAATATCTTAAGTGCTTCTTTCTCTCTGAATGACAGCAAAAGGATTATTCCTTTACAGAGATCTACAGGTTTCAGCCATATTAGAAATGGGTTAATGCTAGATTTTAGGCTATTGACTATTGTTGGAAGCAGATTACTATGCTTGTATAAAATAAAATCTGACAATTTTAAAGTCTTAGTGTCTGAAAAGATAATCTGACCAAATAAGTGGGTGTTTCTGTTCATTGGTTTGAGGCTGGGTTTTTTTCAAGATCAGTCAGCTCTTGATGTACTATGCAATTCTACATCAACTGCCAATAAGACGATATGTAATAGTAAATTAACTTTCTCATTGTTCCAGGAACCTTCATAAAATGAATATTTTAATACATTTCAGGTGCTGACATGAGAATCTTGAGTGCTTTTTTACTCTGGTCTTACTAAGGGGTATCTATAGGAATTATTTTTGACTTCTCATAACATTGCCCAGCATAACTTGATGCAATTCTGACTTTTAGTAAGTTCAGTAATGATATACCTTTTGATAATGAATAATTAGGGTGTATTTTAGTCAGGAAGGATTGTTAGAGATTGATGAATATGAATGTATTGTATCCCTTACTGTTGCAGGACCAAAAGTCTGAGCAAGGAACTGGAGTTGTTTTTACCTTTTTGCAACACCTTCCTTTTGTTCTGGGTCAAATTTTCATCAAATAATCTTCCATGTTCAAAAAAGGACTGATTTGGGGGCAGAACAAAATACATTCTCATACATACAGGGAAAGAATTCTTTTTAATTAAAAAGCCTAATCCAATCTAAATCAGGATTAACACCCAGAGGCTTTCAGTGAGCTGGCTTTGCTACCAGTAGGGAGATTTTTTTGTACAAAACCACTTTTGCAGTAGCACTTCTCATCAGTCCTGGACTGCTTCTGGTTTTACAAAGGACAGGATGCTCTGCATGCACTGTCATGAAACTAGAGAAAGCTCTTGTTTGTGCTATTTTGATTTTGCTAATCAATGTCTGCTGCAAAGAGTTTTTATAGTACTGTTGTTGGTATGCAAGTGTATTTGAACTGAGTATGACTGCCACTGTTGCGTAGCATGGAGATAATGAAGGAAAAAGGTTTGCATTAGCTGGCTAGTTGTGCCACAAGTGTGCTCTAATGCATGGTTTCAAACTAATCCCAGGGATTTCATCTGGGCTTCTGTTGTGAACACCTCACTGAGCTTCCAGGGTAGGACTGGGGAAGGTACGTGTTGAAAGGACTTGCAAGCTTTCCTTTGTAATATTTCCTCTGTTGACTCCTTGAGTCCACTGAGCCACTGCTCCTTTTAATCCTTAAAGTCAGAGAGGAAAGGCTACCTTTACAGCAGGGGATTATTTTATTCAGAAAGGAACCAGATCTGTAGTGTATTAATTTGTTTTCCTAGTTCTGTCTGAGTATAGCTTTGACCACTAGGTTACAGTTTTCTAGAGGTAATTTAAAAACTATTTGGTGTTCGTTGTAGTTCTAGCATTTAGTTTAAAATGAGTTTTTCTTGTACTTTCATTTACTTAAAATGGCTTTGAGGTTCCTGAAATGTGATTTTTGAGTGGTCTGTGTGTTGTTAAATCGTATTTGTGATAAACTGGAACATGTCTCATATAAGGATGGGCTGAGAGAGTTGGGGTTGTTCAGCCTGAATAAGAGAAGGCTCCAGGGAGACTTTATAAGTGGCCTTCCAGTAGCTAAAGGGGGCCTACAGGTGAAATGAGGAGGGGGTTCTTTATCAGGGAGTGCAGTGGTAGGATGAGGGGTAACAGTTTTAAACTGAAAGAGGGGAGATTTAGATTAGATATTAGGAAGAAACTCTTTACTGTGAGGGTGGTGAGGCACTGGAGCAGGTTACCCAGTGGAAGCGCCTTCCCTGGAAATGTTCAAGGCCAAGTTGGATGGGACTTTGAGCAACCTGGTCTAGTGAGAGGTGTCCCTGACCACGACAGGGGAGTTGTAAATAGGAGATCTCTAAAGTTCCCTTCCAACCCAAAGTATTCTATAAGTCTATGGTATTTGTTCATGCTCATCTTTTTCATCTCCATCTCAGGTGAGGTCTTTAGGCTGCAAGCCTAAGATTGGCACAAAAGATACGGCAGTATTTTTTTCTTCCATATGTTGTTATTTAAGCTACATGAGCTAGGAAATATCTTGATTAACAATTTGTGTATTTGGGGGGAAAATAAGACATACTTCTAATTTGCATATAAAGCAACCAGGGTATAGAATGCAATTGAAGTTCCTAAAATGAAGCTAAGAGCAAGATAAATGGTTTTCACAAAGAAGACAAAAGTATAATCAAAAAGCTTATCTAGTCAGTATTTTAAGAATGTAATTAAACTTTATTTTGTTATGCCTTAACAACACTGGGGCTCATTCAGCATGCAGATTCATTTCTGTTATTTCAAAGAACTTTAGACAAACTCCTATAACTACATTAAGGTTAGAAATCATATTTATCACTGTAAATGCTTAGTCTGTACACAGCCAATGTTAATTTAGCAAATGTCATGCTGTATGTGTTGGTACTGAATAGAGTTACCATAAGCTTATTTTTGTTACTCTGACTTCCTAAGATTTCTAATAAAAATGTGTAAATCTTTTACTTTAAACACATCCTTTGCCATTCTGATGAGAAGGCAATGCTAGTTCTGCTGTTTTCTGTTTTTTGGCTGCTAGACCAACTGGTAATAGTTTGTTTTCCAGATGAGTTAGTTTAGCCAGGAAGTGTTAAGACAAGCTGGGGTATAAATGTAATGTGTTGGAAATAGCAGTATGAATTAGTTTTATTAAATGGGACAGTGACTTAACTGTAATATGGCATTGTCCGTATATATAGGTCTTTCAATGATTTTAACAGTTTAGCATTCTTTTTGCTTTTTATACTAGCCAGTACCCTTTTAGTAAAAACTAGATGATTGTATGTCTGGAGAAAGCGTGTATAATAACAAAACAGTCTCCAGGCTGCCTTCCTAAATGGAGTCAGATGATCTATATTGCTCTTACTTGCTTTCGTTATTTGAATTGGATTTTGCTTGAAGGAGTGACATGCACGTTTGTAGAGTGAAATGCTTGTGACAACTGTATCCATGTATAAAATACTTCCATTAAGAAGAAACTTAATGTTAGCAAGAAAGCTAACAGTGAAGACCTGCAATGCAATATTAAGGCACTATGAATAAGTTACATATTTAGCTGCGGTTTCACTAAATGAGAACAAGTCCCTGATTTTCAAGTATTTTTTATTGCCGTTATCACGGTCAACTGTGCTTCATAACAGTTTACTGACAATTTTGGTGTTCTGAAAAGCCACAAACATTTTCCTTCTGTGATTACATCTTATTCTTTACAACTATCTGTTACTCAAGTTCCCTTGTCCTAAAGAAACCTGAAATTGCAAATGACTGGGAGGAAAAAAAGATGAATGATGTCTATTGTGTTTGCTCTCATGCTAATTCATTAACCTGAATTCAACACTTGAGTCAAGCAAAACAGCTCAGTCTGAAGTTGGAGAGTTTATGGAGCTGTTTGACATATGCTTATTTTTAAGTCTTGCTAGTAAACCATGTTGCCTGAAATGCTTCTGTAATTTTTTATGTAACTTTATAATTAGTATTATTTGCAATATTCAGGAGTCACAGTAGTGATGCTATAGTCACAGCTGAAGATGTGGTTTTAATATGCACCTTTTCAAGCATTTACAAATTGTTCAAAATTTCGTATTTGGTAGAGTGAAACCTCCTTTTTTTTTTTTTCTGTTTCATTGGATATTACACAAAAATGTCTGCTGTAAGCCATATTTTTTCTGGGAATAAACATGCTTGTTGAGGTATCCAAGCTTTGATCTATAGGTGCAATTCATCCCATCTGTGACTTTTCATGGGTTTTTGTTTTGTTTTTGCCCTTCCTGGGGCAACTTGAGATGTAGAGCCTTACCTGTCCTATGTATTATGTAACTAAAACACAGACTGACTTTATAGTACATGTGTGGTGTGTTTGATTTTATATCATAAAAGGGCCACAACATAGTCTCTTATAAAAATATTCTGTCCAACTGAATGCTGGAAGAAAAATGTGTAAGGCCTGTATGTTAACTAGTTTAAAAAAAAATTAAAAAAAAAAATGATAAAAAAGGAAATACTTGGTCAGAGCTTAATCCTTAAGTACTCTGTTCCTCACAAATGCAGTTGATTTGAAATACATGCCGAGAAACGAGACATAGAATCATAGAAACACGAGGTTGGAAAGGACCTACAGGACCATCTAGTCCAACCGTCCTCCTATCACCAATGCTACCCACTAAGCTACTAACTCGGATCTTGTAGCACCTTGTCCAGACGCTTCTTGAACACCGCCAGGGACAGTGACTCCACCACCTCCCTGGGCAGGCACTGACCGCTCTTTGAGAGAAAAAGTTTTTCCTGATATCTCACCTAAATCTCCCCTGGTGCAACTTGTGGCCATTCCCTCGAGTCCTGTCATTAGTTATCTGGGAAAAGAGGCTGATCCCTTCCTCTTCACAGCCTCCCTTCAGGAAGTTGTAGAGTGCAATGAGGTCTCCCCTGAGCCTCCTCTTCTCCAGACTAAACAATCCCAGCTCCCTCAGCTGCTCCTCATGCAGGCTCTGATGTTAAAACCAGTTTTGATGCACATTTGGGATAGCGATTTTACTGTTGGGTAAACATTTTTATTTTTATAATTTAATATAAAGCCCTTAACAATATCACACAATCAATATGCTTCTACTTATGTGTTCAAAATAAAGCCCTGGCAAAAATGCAATCTTGAAATTAAATGATGAGTGTGAAATGCTAACGAAACTATAGCAGGTTTTTCAGCATCACTACTTCTAATTTCAGACAGCTGCTGCATTAGATTTTAGTTAATAATATTAGTGCCTAGCTAGAGGTGCCTCCTTGCTGGTCTGTGTTAGTGTTTTTAGGGGAGTTATTTTTGCTTTTAACTAGTTCAAGTTCCAGTGTGAGCTTGTTGGAGTTTAAAGTTCGGAGTTTGAAAATAATTCTTCCCCGTCTGGACTGTTCTTTTTTCCTTCTGTTCTGAAAATGCATTAACTGCTATTAAAGAAAATGTTTTTGGCAATGTTAGTGACTTTTAACTGCTCTCTGAGCTACTGATTTTTATTACAAAAGATCTTTTATACCTGTTTCTTTCTGTGCCTTGCTGGAAAAAAGACAAGCTGGAGTGAGATTTCTAAAATTAGTCATAATAATCTCTTGACACTAAGGCAACTGAATTTTTAGAAGAAAAAGATGGGAGGGAGGGGGTTGACCTGGGCAAAAAAACTTAATAACTTTTATAGTATTATTTTAAGCTTTGTGCTCTGTTTTCATTTTTGTGTATGCTTTGCAAATTATCTTCACTTGCTTCAGGTAAGAACTGTGCAAAGAGCACATATGTGGTGAGGCTGTTCTGGAATTTAAGGACTTTTTAAAAAGACAAATATTCAATTAAAGGTTTTTCATAGATATTGCATAGACTGATTAAAGAGAGCTAGGTTTGCAAATGAGACCATCAGTCTCTTTTGTCTAAAATGCATATGGCTAAAGTATCTTAAGGACTAGGATGTTTTTAATTAGGTAAGTTGACTGACAAAACTTAAATAAAATTGCGGTTTTGTTTCTTAGGAATTCTTTTATTATTTTTCTTAATAAAAATTTGGTATGATAGGGCTAATTGGGCCTGTGTTATATTCTTTCACACTTATATTGTATTTGCTTTCCCAGTGGAAAATCACTCAGCTCTGATAAACAGAGATGTTGCAAAACTAGCAGTTTGTACTTCTGTCAAATAATCAGCATTTTGCTTTTGTTGTTTCTTAGTGTTGATTGTAATATGTATATTTATATATGCTCATGGAGAAACAGAATAATTAATTATGATTTTAAGGATGATCACTTAAAGATAGATGTAGGGAGTCACACTTGAGAGAATCTGAAGTCACATGGACTGGTTTTAAGAGCACTGTGGTTACTGGAGCAGGAAGGTACGGTTTGTTGCGCTTTACTGACACCCTGTCCCAGCCCAGTGACTCACCCAAAACTGTCTTTGAGAGTTGTAAACATTCAGTAATCAGCAATAGAGAGACAGCAGGCTTCTTGGATTACTTTTACAGAGGAAAAGAATGTAGGAGAAACCAAAGGCTTGCCCAAAATACATATTGACCTAAGTCATGAAGTTGCTAAAGAACGAACGTAGTGGTTTTGCTGTTAGTAAGACTTAAAAGTAGAGCAGGATAGAGTTGTAAAGGTCTTTAAAAGAGTTGGTATGTTAGTAGTGATACCTTGAGCGAATTTAACTTTAGGCATTTTTATTAATTCAGTCTATATTTTTCCTGCAGCTTTAATTGGGTATAGTGACACAAATCCTCCATTGGCTGTAAATTGTATGGCACCATTGATTCTTTCTCTCCTCCTCTCCATCCCCGAAGGATTGATACCCACATCCAGCAGCGCTGCTCTGTTTTGTAAGTGCTGTGCTGCTAAACAGCTCCCAAAGGAGGCTGCATTTCAGCAAAGGATGAAGGCTACATGTATATGGTGGGTGTATATAATTTGAAAATGAATCAGGATATTATCTTTGCTACATAATTATGGTTCATTTTTAAGCTGCTGTTCAGTTTTCCTTCTTCGTCAGAGAAGAATGGAGTCAATAGGTTTTCAATCCTGCTCCAGTTTGGTATTTAGGCCAATCATGTTTAACGCAGCTTTTGGGCAGGTAACCAGCTTGAGAGCTGCTCGGTGCCTCAGGCTACCAGCTGCTTGCCTAAATTGGCTGGGAGAACAGTGGAAAGAAAGCTGAGACACCAAGTTAGTTAGCTTCAGTATTGTTCCCAGCTGGAAGAAACCTGCTTATTGGTTTGAAGTAGCAGCATCCAGTATCATAGATCTACAGCAACTGTTTTCTCAGGGATCCTGTTATCAATACTAGCTGTCCAGTTCCCTCACCTCAAGTCAGTGTGAGTTAAGTCTGAATCCACATCTTTTTTTTTTTTTTTTTTTTTTTTTTTTTCCTGTTGGGCAACACTTGAAGGCTGCTGAGCTAAAATTTAAGACTGAGCCTTTCCTCATCTGAGTGGGAGGTTTCACAAGGAAGCATAGCAGGAGTGTAAGACATATTGAAGAGGGAGCCTAAATAACATCCCTAGATACATACAGGAGGAAAATAGACAAAGACGAGCATAGTTTGGGGAAGTAGAGTGATTATGCTCTGAATTATTTTATTCAGTTAACTTGACTTTGACAGCTGGCAAGGTTCAAAATGCATCCTTCATCAAGAGTGGTAAGTGCTGAGCTATAGGGGAACGAAGAGTTTCTGGTTTTGGTAGATGTTCTTATTAAGAAATCCCAGGAGGTTCTTAGGCTTTTGTGAAAAATGTAAGGAATATGAAATATTTTGTTTGTTAACCTTTAAGTTGTATAAATCCATGCCACTCTTTTGTTTGGGAAAATAACATTTTCTATGCAGTTAACACTGGGATTTGAAGTAAATTCTAATAAACTTGTTTTAATTTAGGCATTGATCTGCTTGAATGTGCAAGGAATGTAGACAAATAACTGCTTGTGATCAGAGATTTGTTTCTATAATTACTTAAATATTGTTCAGTTGATTGATTTGTTTCTATAATTATGTAAATATTGTTCAATTGGGTTTTCAAATACTTTTATAGGTATGTATGTGTCTAGGGCATTCTCACAGGTCATTTTATGTGTTGAGACCCTAACAAAATAGGGCTAAGCAATTAAACTTGCTCTGTCCATTTTTCTCCAAGCTTTAACTTGAGAGGGCAGTGATCTTGAAGATAAATAATTCCAATTTATCCATAATCAGTGGTGGTGTACAGATTGAATGCTGCTATTAGTGCTTTTGCCGAAGAAGACGACATAACTTCCCTGTTATATGTTATTTGCTGGTGGCATCTGACTGGAAAACCAACTTGTTCTTAGCCATGGTATTTCCTGGGGGGCTTTTTTGCTGCAAAAGGATGGCCCAAGAAACATAAGCAATGGGAAAATTATGGCAGTTACAGAAATGGAATAAAGTGGAGGATTCCAAAGAAGATGTAGACAAATGGGTGAGAAAATAAGCTTTGTTCTGTTGCTTGCAAAACTACTTCTGCCAGCTGAAGACTTTCTGCAGATAATTCATCTGCTGGTAAATAACCAGTGTAGCAACGTTTATTACGCTATATATGGTTTGCCTGTGAGCAAACTGTCCTGGCTGTTGATAAAGTTTGCACATAGGACAACTGCAGATGACAGAACAGCACTTTTCCCAACTGTATAGTAATAATATTATTCGTTACAATGAACCTAAACAGGCACTAATAGTGTTTGTAGTATAATAGCGTGTGAGACAGAATATTTTAGGCCTTAAAATGATCATATATTTTATTACTATGAAAAACTGTCTTGTATTTGAAATATCACTTGCTCAAGTGCTGCTTAGCTTTTTAAATTGGTATAGTTAGTGTTGAACATAGGTGGACAATCTTAACCCGGTTTAGACATTTGGCTCTTAAGAATTTTGCCTAGATCTTTTTCTCACAAAATCAAGTTGAAGTAGAATGCAATGAAAGCAATGAGCCTATAGGACAGAATTTTGTCCACGGGATCTCTGATAAGAAAGAAATGAGCTAACCTGATTTATTTGTTTTAAATTGGTTTCAGTGAAACCAATCCAACCGTGTGTAGACAAGTTCTCATAATCAAAGTTAAATTTGCAGGGCTGCCATCTAAGGAGCTTTTTTGCTAAACAAAATATATTTAATAAATACCTAACATCTTCCTCCCCATCTTCCATGTAAAAAGTCATCAGAGCATACATTGCATCTTCTACTCTATTTCTAGAAACATAAGTAATGTTAATTTTTCAACAATTACAGGGCTTTTACTACCAGGAGGATTTAAATTTTCTAGAAGAGCACACGAAATAGTTAATCAAGTGCTCATCAACTCTTCAAATTCTCTGTCTCCTGATTAACATATTTATCCTGAAGACTAGTCAGAGTTGCATGTTATGATTAGTAGACCTCTTACTCTTTCCCGAGTAAGTAAACAAATATAATTCATATGCATCAAATCATGTACCATTTAACAGTTAAACTGAATTTTCAGAAAGTAACAAAAAAGCTTTCTAACTTCACAGGAAAAACTGCAAACTGTTCATGACTAGGAAACAAAATATGTGTTTTTACAAAGCTTGCCATTTTCCTTGCTGTCCTATCAATAGACTGCAATGAAATCAGGCCATTAGGATGGCTGACCAGGTTCGGCACTTTCAGGTTCTTCATCTTCTTCTCACAAGTTTTAGCTTCCCTTGCGCTTCAGCAGCTTATATCCTGCTCTTCATCTCAGCTTTTGGGTTTAACTATTGCAGTTATTTCATAAAAGTGATTTCCGTTTTCATCATGAAGATCATTTTGCATTTTAATTTGAAGTTTAAAGCGTACTTATTCTTTGATAATGCTACTGTCTGTGTACTTCATACCTGTGAAGGTTCTCCTTGCATGGGTTCTCACTTTCCCCTCTCACCATACAAAGTTGAAGTCCTTGTATGCAATAGCCTTTCTGCTAATTGGCTAATTGCCTGTCATCATGCCTCTTTTATATGTTATGCATAGCCTTTAAAGTGCGCTTATGACATTAATTCTTGAATTATCATGGTTTCAAATACCTCGTTAGAGGAACGCTTCTTCTTGCTCTCCTTGCAAATCATGTCTGTTTCTCACAAGGGTTTAAGGGGAAGCTTCCCTCTGCACCAGCCAGCCTGATGAGCCCTGGAGTTCTGTGCAGTTATGGTTCAAATCTAGCTGAGATCTGCTAATCTGGTGTAGAAAATACAAATTAAATGTGTTTCATTTCAGCCTCTCTAGGTGGTATTCAGTATCCGTGTAGCCTTGGGCAGCCATGTGGTTAACTATGTCCCCTACCAAATGCTTCCTCTAATCTGTTAGTGGCAGGACAGGGAGAGTTGCCAGTCCCTTTCTGTTGTAGCAGTCTTCAGATAGATGAAACCTGAGTCTGTTGCCTCATCTCTTTCCGAAGTAGGACGTTTGCCAGCAGTGATGGGAGAGGTAGCAAATGAGAAAGGCAGGAGCAAAAACTGTGACTGATGTAGTGGGGAGCAACAGATGTCATGTGGAAAATTGAGATATACTCAATAAGCATTTTCTACAAACATTTTCATACTGATGTAACTTAGTTATGGGGTGTGAGATACGAGCATATGATGAGAGACTGAGTGAGTTTAAGCTTTGAAACATTTCAGACAGATGGAAGTTTGTGGTTGAAGACAATTTATGTGGAATTACAGGCTAGTGGTGTTCACAGCTTAATGATTCTGCTTTAAAAGTGATTTTATGTTATAATTAAAGAGATGTGGTGAAAGGGAATAGAAGGAGCTGGGTTACAGAAAAGCAAGGGAAGTAAAGGCCAAGAGCTGCTGCTGTTAAAAGCATGGCATCCAGAAAGAGCTATACATTGTTTAAGAACATAATACAGAGAATTACAGGTTACTCTTTTGGTACCAACTTGAGCTTGCACTGTTGGCCAACACAGATTTTTTTGAATACATTATTGAAGGCAGTATCACAATAAATGAATCAGAAAAGAGGATTTGACATCTGTGTCACAAATCATATTAAAGTTTATACTTATCTAGAACAGAATAAAGCTGTGTCTGAATCAGCACAAAGTATTTGATATTTAGCAGCAGCAAAAAAAAAAAAGCTCTGATACTGTGGTTTTTATTTTCCAAATAGGCTTTTAGCGCTTGAAGCAGAGTTCAATTACTCAGAGTACTGCCCTTTGTATTAAAGGAAAATGGTTTATTTGCAATGTGCTCACCTTGCCAAAATGTCTTGTTCGTAGCTTGCTTTTCCATTTTTTCCGTTTTGATGTATTTCAATACTCGGAGATCAGACTTCACCTTAATGTTAACTGTTCTGTAAGCCTCTTGCTTCTATTCTTGTCAAACTTGAAATAAATAAATGTAATTGAATTTTTGCAAATCCATTTCTTGTAATGCTTTATACTTGGGGCTTGTATCAATTGAAATAACAAAACAATGGTTTCATCTGAATTCCAGTGTGCTACACAGTTAATTGACTAAATCTCTAGTGGTAGTATTTCTACTGTTTTCAGAAAATTCATGTTCTCCAAATTGTTTGAATTATTCCTCTTATTATAATGTTTAAACAGGTGTTTTATAGAAAATATTTGGGATATTTTGGGGCTATCACCATTTCGGTAGCTCTTTATGTACACTTTTCTTTAGAGATGATGGCTTTCAGTGACATTGGCATGAGACATAGAATACAGTATGTGTTTCTGAAATATACTGTTTTCTAGTCTTTGTGTTCTGTGCAAGACTAACACATCTTTTATCCTTCATACGTTCTATAGATTAAGTTTTGCTTCAGATGTGTCAGGGATGCGTTACTGCATTTCACCAGGTTATTTGCATTCTATGGTTTGATCTCAAAATCGGTGATATTTACACTGAAATTTTGTATTTGTCATCCTTAACAGAAAGGGCTATTGCAAGACATGAAGTCAGAGAAATAGAACAGCGTCATACAGCAGATGGCCCCCGGCAAGATGTGACACTGGATGAAGAAGATGATGTGGTGATCATTTACAACAGAGTACCTAAGACTGCCAGCACATCCTTCACAAATATTGCCTATGATCTTTGTGCAAAGAACAAGTATCATGTTCTACATATCAATACAACCAAAAATAATCCTGTTATGTCTCTGCAAGATCAGGTAAGCTGCAGCATTTGGGATGCCTTTATTAAACAAGGGGACAGTGTAGAAAAAAATTGTGCTATTGCAAACTCATATGGTCTGATAGAATTGGCTTTTATGTCACATATTCCAATATAAATGAATTCTAATATGTTTATATTTTCTTTGTAGAGAATTATTTATTAAATAATAGGTTTAAGTTTTTGCTGGGCTACTGCAGGTGGTAAATATCTGTTTATTGTACAAAAACAAAGCTAAAAAGGAACACCAGGCTGAAATGACCTTTGATGTTGTAACTGTAAAGGTTTATGGTATTGTCGACTGTGCTTTTTGGCTGTGTAATATTTGCCTGTCATCTCCATCTGCAGTGAATGCAGTTTTACGTGCTTTCCTCCCTGAGCAGCGCAGGCGCTGTGCCACACTGTCAGGGTTCTAATTCTGTCTGTGGTACTAGGTCTTGTCACGTCAGGTCTCACAGGTAATAAAAAACAGGTAGAAAGAAGTGGTTGTAAATAGCTTGCACTCTAAAGGTTGGGTCAGTTTGTATCCACTTAAAGCTAAAATTGGTGTAGTCCCAGGCTAGAAATGATCATAGCTACCACTGCCTTAGATGATGAGTATTAAAAAACAGATGATGAAGAACAATACTCTGTTTTTCTTGGGGTATGGTGTGGAGAGGGAGTAGATTTTTTTTTACTATTTTTTAAATACTTTTTCATTGCAAGTGCACACATGGGGATCCCAGGTCAGAGGTCTGAAGCATCACTATATCATCATCTCTGTCCATAAAACAAATGTTTCCAGACTCTCAAATACGTACTACTGATTGTATGCTGCTCATCTTAAGTTGATGTGCAGCAGAGGCAGGAGCTGTTGTGCATTGCAATGTGTCAGCACGGAGTCTTCCAGCTCTTTTAAGTGTGTGGCTACGGGCAGAAGCAGCTCAGCAGCAGCAGCTGGAGTGGGGTGAGGTGAAGCAGATGATACAGGCTCTCCACTTCCAGCTCTGTATTTGGGAGAAAGATTGAGATGGGCATCTCAGTGCAAGGGACAGAGTGTACTTGGGGTGCGACTGGGAACCTGGTTTGTGATAGTGGGGTTGTGTTACTGTTGGGTTTTTGCTGTTGGGAAATCTTCCCCTAATTGTGAAGGTGATACTGTCATATATGATTACTGAAATTACTAAGTAAATCTTGTATATATATAGGACATCCCTATAGTCTTGTCTACTGCATAGAGCAAGTACTAAAGACCTATGCACTAACAGCAGAGTGACTTCAAAAGATTCAACAAGCCTATATCCGTTAATTAAAATTCATGCTCCAGTCAGTCATAGTTCCAGCCACAGATTCTGTTTCTGTCAAGGTGTCTCTTTGAATTGCAGTGGTCTGTCCTGAAGGATAGGAGAGCTAGTCGTCGATGGTACAAATTAAACATAGGCAAACTTGCCTTACATTTCTACTTTTGTTTGATTTTCTGTGGTAGTACAGACACTCCTCCCACCCCTCGCCTCCCTGGGCTGCATTGCAACATCAACAACGAGTCAACGTTGTTCTTGCTTTAGTCACAAGGATGGTGGGCCCAATGTTGTTCTTGTTTCAATTGGAAGTGCTGTTAGCTGGTACAGTCTGGCACTTTCTGACCTTGCCTTCTGGGAGAGTGAGTTGAGACGACCTGGTACTTTCCTGTCCCAGTGCAAGTGCAGTGAGTTAGGGCAATAAGGCACCCCCTAAACTGCACCTGGAACTCCTGCTGCCTGGGAAATGTACCCAAGACCACTCCTGCCTGGATCACAAGCCCACACAGAAAGTTGCCAAGATCACCTGACAAAAATTGTGGTCACAATGGAAAAGTACTGACCAAAGTCAATAGTCTTCTTGTGACCCTGTAAATATCAGTCCTAAAATGATGCCCTTTGGAGCTCTCCAGGATTGCAGCAGGCTGCTACCCAGCATTTCATGGCGGCATTCAGACCATCCACTGATAGAAGAAAACAAAGGGAGTAGATTCCGACCATTTGCTGACAGAAGCTGACAAAAGGATAAGAGTTAGGAGTTTCAGAGTGTCCACTGACAGAAGCCAATGACAGGAATAAAGTGCAGATAGTTCCACTTCAATCATTGGGTACCAAAATCTATTATGATCTGCAGAAAAGGAAGCATCTTAATCACAGGTTAACCTCTGTATCTTTGTGTGTGTGTGTTCATGTATGCAATTTGATTTAGGAAACTTTGTTGTATCTTTAATTAAATTACTGTGTTTGATTTTAAGAAATTGTTCATTATTGAGTAATTAAGTGTTTCCTAGAAAATCGTATAATCTAATTTGTTATAGTACTGTTAAGGAACCTCAAGCTACTCCTATTCTAAGGTTGCACAAGACCCATAATTACATGTTGAAGCACTACGCTGAAATCCCTACACCTAATCCCTTTAGAAATAAACTATTGACCAAGTCTGGGACTAGAAGTGGGTCCAGGAATACCTGGACTCCTCTCAGAGAAGGAGTTTAGAAAGCAGGGGGGTCCACTCTGAGCCCTGTGGCTCAACGGGAGGTTTTTCCTTACCCCTTTATTAGATACGAGCTGTTGCCTTCCACACAGTAAGTAGCAGAGTGAACCTTGCCATCAAACTCTGTTAAGTCATGCTTTTATAAATTTATATTAAAATCACTTATCTAATATTTTTGACAGTGATTCTTTAAGTAACCTTAAGTTCTGCACTCCCTTTGTGACAATTTAATTTAAAACAAATTTGTTCTTTACCAGCTTAGTTTTGTTTAAGAGAAACTCACCTTCACATCTTCCCCCTAAGAATTACCTATTGAAAAATGAAAAATCCATCAATGCTGGGCATGTATACAGCACTGGCAGTCCTACCTTCTTTTGATACTATGCTATTGTCCAAGGTGGTAAATGATGCTATTTAATTAGACAATTGATACTCCTCTTCCTCAGTGGCCATTAACTGAGAGATGCTGATAATGAAAACTTTAATGTATATTGCATAGTTGTTTAAAGAGGAAGAAATACTTCAGTATATTGAGATGGCAACTTGCTGTTGTAAGCCATAACACATAATTCTGAAGATGGCAAGGGTGCTGATGTAGGTTGACTATTTGTGGGCTTGGATTTGCATGAAATACTCACATGCCACCTTGGATCAGTATAGCTCACTTAAGTACACTGGCTGTGGCTGCACCAGCATAAAATACATAAACACATCAGAGAGGCAAAATTGTTTTATCAGTGATCCTGTTAAAGCAAATCTCCCTAAGCAACGTGATGGTCGTCTTGGGCCTGACAAATTTTTAAAATTTGCTGTACTTTTCCTCTAACAGGTTTTAAGTTCTCTGTGAAACCTTTACTTTTTTAATACAATCTGAAAAATACCTGTTTAAAATCCCCTCCAAATATAATCTGTATCTCATTTGAGATAATCCGATAAGAGTCCCTAATACCTGCATTTTAGTTTCAGATGAAACTTGTTCCAGCAGCCCTCCTTTCCTTTGCAGTTTCTCTGACAGTGAGATCCTGGGAACTGCTCCTCTTTGCACAGGTTGGGCCTTCTCTTCACAGCAAACTGAGTGCCATGTTGCATTTCTGACCTGTGTGGTTTGTTACAAACCCACTTGCTTTCATTAAATCAAAGCAGTTGTTTGGTTGGATTTTATTTGTTGCTTGCATGTTTCAGTACTTATACCTTTTGTCCCTGTCTGTATGCCTTTGTCATGGCTAGCTGGATGACATACCAGACACACAAACTTCAGGATTTTTGCTACATGGTGAAATTGTCATCTAAAAAACTTAGAACAAAAGTACTGTTCTCTCTTGCAGCCTGTATTCTTGATACAGTATTACAAAAGGGGCTGTTGAGAACACATTATCTCTACTGTTGTGAACATGGAAAAACTATGGTACAATTATCCAGCATTTCACTCCCTCAGCTTGCTGTTCCTTGTTCTTTTTTCTTCTGTAGTTTCTCTTTCCATTTTTCTCAAAAGAGCAACCTGAAAATACATAATCTTCCTTCCAAAAGTATTCTAAAACAGCAGCCTCTCAGAGGGATAGCACACTCGCACTGACTTTAGTAGTAGTTACTTCCTCTGCTCTCTGCTGGTGAAGGTTTCTATGGCTGTCAGAAGTGCACCAAGTAAAAGGTTGCAGCCAGCCTGTTAGAAGTGGAAGTACTGTCCTGTGCTCCTGAACATTTAAGAATTCTTCTTTTGGAGTTAGATGGCATAGCGAATGCTAGTGTCCACTACTCGTGCCAGTTGTATTTTCCTGTTTGTGCCAGGCAGATATCCTGGCTGTACCATGGCTGAAATGGCGAACTCTTGTCTTTTCACCATCTCACAAAATTGCTATTCAGCTGCCCTTGCCTTGTCCTTGCTTGTGGTTTCTCATGGCATACGGCCAAAGGTGTGCTGCTAGCCTGTTTCCAGCATTCCTGACGCTCACTCCGATTTAGAGCTAAGTAGAAGCTATTAGCTTGTATGACTGCTTGGATAGCTAAGCTACCAGTGCCTTCCTGCAGAGGGATTCTGATCTAGTTATCCCATCGTGCTTGGTCTTTCAATCTGAATCTGAGATTTCCTTTAATGGGGACAGTGTGTTGGTCTTCAGTCTTACTTGAGAGCCCTGTTTTTGTAGGTCAAATGGAAAATCCTCATGTTTCCTCACCAGGCTGGGCATGTGGCATTCATCTCCCAAGTTATTTGTAATTTGAAGTTAGTTCCTCTGCAATTGACAAACAAAACTAGAATATAATGACATGAAAAGCTGGGGCTTTTTTGGTGTCCAGAAAGTCCATGGCCAAAGGGTAATGAATATCACATTTAGGGGGCAGAGAGTGAGGGGGCGTGTGTGTGTGTGTGTGTGTGTGTTCAGACTATAGATAAGAGGGATTGATGGAAGCAGTTAACGGACAGAGGTGACAGCTTACAATATCACTTAGGTTTGCAAGCAGAGATTTCCCAGGGCTTTTTGCTTGCACCAAGTATGCTGGGTTGGTTTTGGTTTTGTTTTTTTTTTTTTTTTTTTTTCCCTTTTTGACTCACTGGGATTTGTTTTAAATTCTTATCATCCTAGAAACTGAATGTATTTAACTTACCTTTCAGGACATCTTACGCCCCCAGAGTACGTTTGATCTGGCTTTTTAATTCAGTGAAGCTCAGCTGATTTCTCACTTACTAAAGGCTGTGAAGCAACTTTGTAGCTGATTATATAAAAGCACCATGAAACAACTTCACAGGAATTCCATTCACGGCTATCTGAACTTTTAAAGTAACCTTAAATTTTATTCAGTTGAGTTCAGATGGAGAAGCTTGCTTGGTCGCTGAAAAGCTCCAGTATCTGCTAAGCCCTGAAAAGAAGGGTAAAATTGATCATATTTAACGGTACAAAGCAGCAAGCAGTATTCATCTCTGCCCTAAAATGTGTGAATCCAGACTCATTAGGCTGTCTGTGACCTGGAACAATTCTGATTATTGGAAGGCTGCGAACGGGCACAGGGGTAGGGGAGAATCTATTGCCTGCAGGCCTAGTTATAGGTGTTAAAAATTTAAATTCTTGAGGGCAGAGCGTGTTGCTGGTCTACCTTAAGGCAGATGTAAATGTCACAGCTGTCTTCTAAAGCCTTCTTTGCCTTCTCTCAGCTTGCCTGGTATTAAAGTTAATAAAAAGCTAGAACATCCGTCCTCTGTGCATAAAAATTATTTCCTAAGCAGACAATGATATTGTAACATAAAGAGAGTAAAGGATTTTTTTAACTATTACTGGAACGCCTGAGGTTTGATGCCAGGTGGTACCATGGGGATCTGAGACATAACTGACCCTTGGGATTTTGCACTTAACATTGCCCTGTGTCTAGTCCCACATGAACAGAAACTGAAATCTAGCTGGTGCTAGATTTCAGAAAGCCTGCTCGTGGAAACGTAACTGAAATGTACCCTTTAGTAATGCTGCAGTGCACACAATAGATAGCATAACTGGTTTTCTTGTGGAGTTGTATCAACCAACTGTGACATTGTGGGGTTTAGAGGTGAGGGAACAGAGGATAAGATACACTTTGCATTTAGGAAAGTTCTTTCCCGGGTGTAGAAATATTCATAGCTGAGGGTCTCCACTGAAACCTTCTTGTCATTAGTCTTTGAAAGGTACAGTCAATGAAAATGTGGTTTGTTTTGGTAGCAGTGATTGTGTCTGAACTGGATTTAAAGTCGCATGGATATATTATCAGGATACAGTATCAAAATCAGACAGAAAACCAATACACAGTGTATGAAACACCATTGTATAACACTGTGCAGTGGTTTTCAGCTACATTTGCCGCAATTTTCATGTGCAATATATGGTTTAAATCGTGAAATGCCACAGACTGTGAAACTCATACACTGAAAAAAATGAATGCTGACCTATTAAAAAGTGATATCCATTTCTTTTACCCGAGAGTCCAAGAGCCAGTGTTTGAAGAAATAAGTAAAGATTATCAACCTCTTAAATCCTAGACAGTGAGTTTTGCACATTTGAAGAAACAGCAGTAGGCCAGACTTGCCTCTTAAGATCCTCAGTTGGTTGGTAATAGTAAATATCATGTTTTTGGACACTGTCAATCCATTACACAAATAGTGTGTTGTGTTAAGCTCTCAAACATTCGAATTTTTGACTCTGTTGTCTCACCTCAGTATCTTTGTGGTTATGTATGTCACTCTAACGTAAAAGATATTGTAGATGTGCAGGGAACACTATCTTCTAATTCTCAGTTTCAGAAATGGCATATCATTGTCAGACAGCTCAGGCAGTACAAAATTACCAGCTTTTCTTTATTATCCAATTCACTAGTTTAGAAATAACTTTCAGAGTTAAACGCTTTGATGTTAAAATATTCTGTTCATCTAATAAAGTCAAGCTATATCAGGATTTGCATGTCCCACTTAATTTGACCATACTTTGTGGTTTAGGGCATGTATTTTTTTTTGTTTTTATCTTTGAAATGTAAAGCTATTCCTGTTTCTGTGAAGTTTGCCGATAACTGATTCATCAGCCCTTGTTCAAGGGCTACTTTGTGCCTTTAACATGGAAGTTTCACTAAAACTTTAGGCTTAAGGTAACTATTCAAAATGCTAAACTGTAGATCTAACTTACGCTGTATGCATTTATAAAATTTCTGGGTTACTCATGCATTGCATTTTGGGGTGGGGGAGCAAATGAACTGTCAGATTTGTTTCTTATGTCGCAGTAAAATAGGTCTAAGAACATGCTTATAAATCCTGTACACTTTTATTTGAGGCACTAAATACAGATCAGACAATTCCATCAAAGGTGTACTTGCATTTCTACTTGATTGAGGGAATTGGTGAGGGAATTCTGCATTCCTTTCAAATTGCAGATAAAATGGACTGACAGATATTTAAATGTTTGTCTTGCTAATGTTCTTGTGGCAGCTTTCCTTGAATTGCCCTTCTGATCGCTGTATTCTGCTTTTGTTTAGTTTCTGATCATGAAATTGTGATGATCTAAAATGAATCATCTGTATGCTTGAAGAAAGAGTCTATTTCAGCTGGCACAAATACTTTGATAATATTCAAAATAGGCTTTTTTTCTAATGCATTAGAAGATTTGCTTATAAGCCAGAAAACACCATGTATGGGGCAACTTAATGTGTCCCAGCTGTACATAAACATTTTATGCTGTCTGCTTTTACAGGTCCGATTTGTGAAGAATGTGACTTCCTGGAAGGAAATGAAACCAGGATTTTACCATGGACATATATCTTATTTGGACTTTGCAAAGTACGTTCCCCTTGGATTTCTCTCCCGAGTAGTACAGTAGTTTAAGTAGCTTGGCTCCAGCTGGGTATTAGTGCCCTCTAGTGATGAAGGTCTGACAACTGCAGTTCTGAAAAATTCACACACTGAAATTGCCATGATGAGCAACATTTGGTTTTGATTTTCACAGTTTTCTCATGTCTTTTTGTATGATAAAATGGAGCGGTCTCCCATTTCAAAACTATTTATATGCTAGGTGTAGTGTTCCTAGTCTGAACTTTACAAGTTTGTTTTACTGAAAATCCTGGCTTTTCTTTGGAACACTGGCAGTTCTGCCTTAGGATTAGCTTCCAATTCTGGGAAGTTTAAGATACCTGTTCTCAAGTATGTTTCATATAACAAGTAATGATACCTGCCTCTAAAGTTATTTAGTTCTTCTCTATTAGAGTATCCCTTGACACTTTATCAAAATATTAAATGATATATTTTAGAGGAGTTTTCTGGCCTATAGTAATTTGACTTGCTGTAAAAAAGCATTGAAATAAATCTTGAGTTAAGTGCTGCTATTTCTAAAGTTAATTTAAAATAAAATGAGGTTAAAATCCTCTCAGTGACTTCAAAGGTTCAGGATCATATCTGTATTCCCGCTTCCATGTGTTTCTCTTCTTGTCTTATTTTTGCTTCTAAAGCAGTGGTCCTCAGTAGCTCAGTCTTGTGAAACCTCCCCTTGAACTGGGAAGTCAGTTTTGCTTACGATGTTCACTAGGCAGTGCTTCATCTTGCTCTTGCTGCATGTGGAAAATGGTTTAAAATTGAAAGTGGGATTTTCAGATCTCAGCATATTCGACTGCACAAACAACAGTAACTAATACTTTTACCTCTTGCCAACGGTCAGTCCTCAGTGACGTTATGTTTCTATATACTAAAGCATTTAATGAAATGAGGTTTTTTTATATAAGAATTTCTTTTGTTTACTCATTGGTTATAATTATTCATTCTATTATGTACGCTGATTTTTAATTCTAGCTTTTTATTGCAAAGAATGATAAGGGGAAGTTGAGAGCTTCATAGATTCCCAGTACAGTCTATTATGTAATATATAGAAAATGCTAAAAGCTACAATGGAAGCTGGAAATTACCAGTGGCACCAAGTAAAAGCTTGAACTTTACAAAAAGTAACAGGCAAGAAGTCTTAGTTGCAAATCAATCCATAAACTTAAATAGCAAATTTCATTAGCTTCCTTTCTCTGCCTTTTTAACGTTAAAGGCTGCAACATTAATAAACTCTTAAACTGAGTAACGGCTTTCTGGAACAGCAAAGGTGAATGTTACTTTATACATTACTTGCTTCGTAGAACTGAAAGCATTTTCAGACACTGGAACTTTTTAAACTAAAATAATTACTTTACATCTAAAAAGCATATCAGAATTTCTCACTTTTCTTTCATCTGTGTCTTCCCTCCAGGACTGTGTTATCCTTGTGTTTTTGTTGTTTGTTATCCTTTCATCTAAATGATTTTTTTCCCCCATAAAGCTTGCTTTCTCATACTTTAGGTTTTCATTCTTAAAATAATATCTTGAATATTCTGGTTGTGCTTGGCAAGACCCTCTCTCTTAAGTATGTTCTTGTAGCGAGTATTCTTGTGTTTGAAAAATATAAAATGTTTCAGAAAGGTCTACGCCTGCTTATATGCAGACATCAGACTTAGGTCAACTGTCAAATATCTGAAGTACTTCCTAAATTGTGCTGAAGCTTAAAGAACTGGATTCAGTCAATGACTTACAGTATTGAGGACAGATTATCATAACTTATCTGTGTAGAAATTACAACAATAATTGTTTTTTCCTCTTCTTTAAAAATGTCTGGTCCAGCATTATTCCCTATTTTCTCTGCTAAATGATTGAGAAAAAAAACTTCTCTGACAATGCAATTGCCAAATCATTATCATTATTAATAAAGTTAGAATAGTAAGTGTCTTATGTTATCATGAGTGAAGCTAGTTTTGTGAGGCCACGAGCAAATCCATATGAATGTCCAATCCAGCACAAACATTTCCAAGAGCTTTGACACCTTTATTTAACCCACAAATACCTATTATTGGTTGAGGCTGCTCACATATCAACATAGTGTGTTACAGCCTTCTACAGCACTTGCAGTAGAGTCTGCAAAAGGGGACACACACGCATGTCTCAGACACTTCAGTCAACCTGAAAGAGGGTGTAGTTCGAAGTCTGGAGTTTGCGTCAAAATGTTTGAAACGTTCACACGCTCCTATTTTGTGGACTTTGGGGAGTAAGAGCTGGCATACAGACAGATGTCAGCAACACTGCCTTTAACTGCTACAGTCTGATTCCTTGGTGTATTCTGCTGACATCTGAAGAATCAGTTGGCCGTTTTGTAGCCTGTAACAATTTCTGTATAAGTAGTGCTGGTCTTTGGCTGAAGTAATGCCTTTTAATTGTGTTTTCTCTAACTTCCTCTTTGCTGCTGCTTATTCTATGGTTCTGTTCTTTACAACTTCAGATTCCTCATATGAGCAGTATCTGGTATTACAATTTACAGAGTACCACTTTAACATAATGGCACTGTATCTCAAAACTATGAGTGCTCTCTGTTTTAGCCAAGCCAGGAGGCTTGAATGGCCCTCTGCCAACGCAGAACACTTTCCTAGTTTGCATGGGAACAGAAGAGAAGGGTTTTTTCAGCTCCTAGCTTAACTTCAGGGCACTTGACACACTTGCAATTCCCATTGTGGTATAAGCTCTTTAGTATTTGGATACCATATTTTTTTACCACAGTACTGTCTCCAATGGAAAGAAAAATAAAACTGAGAAATGTATCATAAAAGCTGTCTTGAACATTGATGGTTGCAAGGTAGCATTTGCACAAAACAGTTTTAGTGGTTTAAATCTTTCTCATATGTCCCATGAGTTTACCACCTCATTTCATGAAGGCTTCCTGTTTGTACCACAATAAATCAAAATTTGCTTACAGCAGATGTCTAAGAAAAAATTATATCTTTAGATTAGGAAGATATGGTTACAGATAGTATCTTAGGCTTGTATTTAATAAGCATAGCCATATGGATTCAACCCAGGTAACGGATGGGCTCTGAGCTCTGTCTTTGCAGAATCACAGAATGATATGGGTTTGGAAGGGACCTCTGGAGATCATCTAGTACAACACCCCAGTCTTGCTCCTGTTAGAGTTCATGTCTTGGAGATCTGGAGACCTGCCAGGAAAGCCACTTGCAGCATTGCATAGCACAGTTCGGGAGGGCAGGAACTCAGTATCAAACTTCTTTGTACTTATTATGAACACGTATGTGGCTGCTAGACTAATTAAGGCATTTCCAGAGGATGGTGTATTAATGTTTTTAGTATCTGTTGTGTGAGAATATTTCACTTTTGTTTGTTTCTGTAATGAAAAAAAAAAACCCTAAAATCACAATCCTAAGAAAATGGAAGTTGAAGTGACTTTCACATTCACATAATGCATTTGGATATGGGGATGGGAGGAAGTGACACTAAGCTTCCTCTCACCGTCATCTTCTCTGTATATAGATAGATTTGAGTTGTGTCAATAGAGACAGGCTTTTAAGTATTAGAAGAGAAGCTTTGGTTTGGTCTTTAAAGGACATTTTTTCCTCTTTTACTTCAGATTTGGTGTTAAAAAGAAACCAATATACATAAACGTCATAAGAGATCCTATAGAACGACTAGTTTCTTATTACTACTTTCTGCGCTTTGGAGATGATTACAGACCAGGGCTACGGAGGCGAAAACAGGGGGATAAAAAGGTAAAGTACACTTTATTATTTATATTGTTTGTACTAAAGTTACTGTGAAAACAATTTTTAAAAATGTTCTGATAAAAGCTGAATAGTTCTTGTATCAGTCTGGGTGATGGTGGTAGCTTTCTAAGTTAGATTTTCCTTTTCATGTCCATACTGGACCAGAGTGTAACATTAAGTATGTTATTTGTAACCTCATAAATTCACTTTATGTTGCAATAAAAATTAAAAATGGTTTCAGATATCCAGGTTGTAACTATCAGGCCTATCCTCCTGTGTAAGAAATCTCATCTCTTCTTGTTGAAGAAGATAAATTTTTCACCAAAAGCTGTGAAAATGCTGGTGCTTTGGCTTTGATGTTTGTCAGCAGCATGAACAGTGGGATCAAGTGCACCCTCAGCAAGTTTCTGATGACACCAAGCTGTGTGGTGCAGTTAACGTGTTGGACAGAAGGGGTGGCATCCAGAGGGACATGGACAGGCTTGAGAGGTGGGCCTCTGGGAACCTCATGAGATTCAACAAGACCTAGTGCAAGATCCTGCATGTAGGTCAGGGCTATCTCAAGTACAAATACAGGGTGGGCAGGGAATGGCTGGAGAGCAGCCCTGAGGAGAAGGACTTGGGGGTGTTGGTTGATGAGAAGCTCAGTACGAGCCAAAAATTTGCACTTGCAACTCAGAAAGCCAGCCACATCCTGGGCTGCAATAAAAGAAGCATGGCCAGTAGGTGGCGGGAGGTGATTCTACCCCTCTGCTCTGCTCTTGTGAGTCCCCAACTGGAGTACTGTGTCCAGCTCTGGGGCCCCCAACAGAAGAAGGGTATGGACCTGTTGGAGCACGTCCAGAGGAGGGCTCAGAGGGCTGAAGCACCTCTCCTCTGAAGACAGGTTGAGAGAGTTGGGGTTGTTCAGACTGGAAAAGAGAAGTCTCAGGAATACCTTATTGCAGTTTTCCAGTACCTAAAAAGGGGCCTACAGGAGAGATAGGGAGGGACACTTTGTCAGGGAGTGTAGCAATAGGACAAGGGGGAGTGGCTTTAAATTGAAAGGGGAGATTTAGATTAGATACTAAGAAGAAATTCTTTGCTGTGAGGGTGGTGAGACACTGGAACAGGTTGCCCAAAGAAGTTGTGGATGCCCCATCCCTGGAAGTGTTTAAGGCCAGGCTGGATGGGGCTTTGAGCAACCTGCTGTAGTGGGGGTTGGAACTAGATGATATTTTAGGTCCCTTCTGACCACTATGATTCTCTGATAAATACCATAGCAGCTAATAAACATAATTAGTCTTTTTGCATGCCCCACCCCATCCAAATAGTGTTTTTTAAATATCAGGAAGAGGCCAGCCTTTCAACTCTTTCCAGCTGATAACTAACTACTTCTTTGTTATTTAGGTTTTGGCGCCATCTTCAGCTACTGCTTTTCAGTTTGTCCATACATCCTATAGCCTAGCTAGAGGAAAGCTTCAAGCAGGACAGTAATTGAAATTATTCTTTAAAAAAAGTATCTTCATAGACTGGCTGCAGAGATGATTTGGTGTTATGATATCATAAAGGCATTTTTTTAAAAGGGAGACAGGATCTCATACTTTGTAACCCACTCTGTTCCTTTTCATGAGCAGCATGAGTTAGCCAGTGGTAGAGATGTAGAAGAAGTCTCTTCCTGGTAGAGAGGGATGAAGGATGAAGTAGAAACCTCAGGATGCTACATAGTTCATGGTGTTTACAGGAATTAGTATTTATTAAAAAGAATGAAATTTAAAAGTAGTGGTTTATTTTTTAATTATAATCCAGACTTTTTTGTAGTCACTGGGAAGCGTTAAGCTAAAATTCCAAATGCTACTGCTTGGGATAGACTGAACTTTAAGTTCGGATTTGCTGGAAGAAGTTGAAATGCATTCCTGTTTATAATGTTGCTAATGCATTGCATTAATAATTTTATGTTTTTCTATTCAGGATGCTTTTTTTTTGTTTTGTCACTAGCATACCACTTTATTTACGTGCAAGACTTAGTTGTTGACATACAGATTCACCTTGTCCTGTAAGCATCTCTAGTTCATTTGAAGTGAAATTTATTTGATATGCCTAGTTTTAGGGTTTATTTCATTGATATCAGATAATGCTATTTTTTCCTAGTATTTCCAAGAAAACTGTACATATATAGATGGTATCAGTTTTACATACATTCTATATAAAATTCAGTAAGTTCAACAACGGATTGACCTAATCACAGTGTCTGTAACACTGGGATCGATTCTAATCAGTGTTACAGTAGGTTTACTAAGAGCTCTTCAAATGAAATAGGGAAGATCACAAATGCAATCTCTCTAATTCAAGTCAATTGTGCCTTTATTGAATGGAAAGGAATTTCAACATACTTTACACCCTTACCCCCTTGCAGTCCATAACTGCAGCATTTCTGTGGAAGAGTTCTTAATTAATTTTCTTTCTATATCCTTGTGCTTCCAAAGTTGTAGAAAGCTTGGATCCAAGAACAGAGTCTGTAAGACAAAGGTTTCTTATAGTAAAATTACTGGATGGAGTAGTCAAGGTGTAAGTATAGAAGAGGAACTGGGGAAGGGGGCCTGGCCTATTTCATCTTACTTAGAAAATTACTTGTTTGTGTTTGCATATTAACTATGAAATAGCCTGCATATATAGGCAAAGAAGTCTTTCTTTTGACAGACACCAGTTCATATTTAGTATTTATAATCATAAGTTAAGAGGTGCATTTAAACAGTTTAGTTCTAAGGTAATGTTGATGTTATAAAGTACTCATGATGGATCAGTGCAAAATTTCTCTAGAGAGGTATGCTAGAAAAAGCAAACCAATGTCTTCTCTTCCTAGTTAAGCTGCATTTTTATCATACATGTGATACATGACATGTATGAGCAATTCTAAACTCAAAGTCCACTGTGCAAATTAATCTCTGTTCTGTCCTGATAACCGTTTTTCAGAATTACCTCCGAAACTTCACCTCAAAGTAGAAGCAAAGGACGTTATCATTGTTCTAACACTGAGTGATTAGACAAATGTATTTTAATGTTGTTTTGAACTGAAACGTGTAATTTGAGACGAGAAAAGGCGTTTTAGAGAAGTCCAAAAACTTGCCATGTGGTCACTTATTTGTTATTAAATAATTTTAAAAAAATCTGTTCTAGATACATGGCTTGTGTCTTGATTAGAAATAACATAAATACTTAGTTCGTGGTGACTGGGTAAAATATTTACAAATTCTTTCCAATGCTAACGGGGATCTTACTGGAACTGTGTTACTGCAGTTGAAACTGTTGTTACAGCTGTCTGTCCACACAGAGTGATGTTGTATGGAATATTCTGTTATGCAAGGAACAACTTGCTTTTGCTTCTGTTTCCCTCTGAAATGGCAGTTACTTCTCATAATATTTCAAATGTAATAGAACACTGTCTAAACTAAACCACTGAATGAACATTGTTCTGTGGTTTAAATATCCAGCTGTTCCTGTATCACACAAATTATGATGACATTTGATGCTGTATCTTCAGTGACTTCTTTTGTAAGGCAAGAATAATGATACCAACTCTTACTGACTGTTTAATTGTTTTGGCTTATTGCCTTTAGCATGGTTATATCAAAGATACATATTCAAACATATCAGGTAAGACCAAATTTTCCATTAGCTCTAATCATAAAAGAGTGTCCAAATACTATTTTAATTAAGACAGTTCTCCTAATAACACTGTAAAAGCAAGGCTTGAAATTTTCTTTTTTTTATTTCACATCATATCTTGTGTTTTTCTGTCCCCACTACGTTTACCAACTAAGCAGGTTGAGGTGTTTAATAGATATGCTAGATTTTAAAGCTCAGCTCAATTTTATCTTCTTCCAGACCTTTGATGAATGTGTGGCAGCTGGAGGTTCAGACTGTGCTCCAGAGAAACTCTGGCTTCAAATTCCGTTCTTCTGTGGCCACAGCTCCGAATGCTGGTAGGGAGATAAATGTAGCTTAAGTCATTACTCAAGTAGATCAGCGATGAAATGTAAACTTAACAAATTTGAATGTGTAGCACAGTTGGGGAAAGCATGAGGGACTGGACAGAGGGAAGCAGCAGATATGTTAGTAATGTATTTTTTTTTTAAGATGTATTATTTGATTGATTCTGAGTGAAATCAAGGGCAATCATTTGTCAAAGGCACTGTTCATCCAAACATGAGCAAAGTAAATGGCCACTTGAGAGCTCCTCTTTCAGTGGCTCTTGGTCAGACCTATGTACACCTGGGACAGATGGAAAAGCAGAGAAAGAAAACTCTGAACTTGTTTTTTCACCCTATGTAAAGCTATAAAAAGGAGGAAAAAAAAATGTCTGTTTAACTTCTGTCTGTCATTTAGTAGGGAAGTTCTCCTATTAACCACAATGACTTCCTAGTTCAAATTCATGTTTGTAGAATGCAAAAAGGAGGGTGTGTTCTTACCAAAACCCTTTCTGGTATCTAATATGAAAGTGGAGACTGAGTATTGACATTGAGAACATGTAAATCCTCCAAAAATTGCATTAGTTGGAGACAGTAACCAAATGCACACACATATTGGGGGTGTTTTTTGTGGATGAGTTATTAGTCAAAATAACTAGAAGAGTTAAATTTTTAGAAAAGAACAGAGATGAGAGAAACTGGAAAGGGAAATAGAAATGGTTATAACTTGAACTGAGTCTTGCCTTTCCTATACAAATGTCCTGTTATGAAGTAATCTCCATCTAGGGACCCAGGATCGTTGGCTGACATCAGAACTTGTTGTAATTGTTGTCTGTCATTTTAGGAATGTGGGAAGCAGATGGGCTTTGGAACAAGCCAAATACAATCTGATTAATGAATACTTCCTAGTGGGAGTTACTGAAGAGCTTGAAGACTTTATCATGTTATTGGAGGCAGCTTTGCCCCGGTTCTTCAGGGGTGCCACAGAACTGTACCGTACAGGTATTTAAATGGTTGATTGCCATAGATTCCATGCATTTTTCATTCTCTGATCACTTTTAAAAATGTGAATTCTTTAGGCCTAGATGAATAGTTTTGAGTCTTTGCCAGATCTGCCCCTCAGTTGGTTGATGTTCCTACAAAAGAGACAAACTCTTTAAAAGACTCTCAGTACCAAATTTTGAGAGCAGCCAGATATCTTCCTGCCTTAACATAAATTGTGAATATTTAAGCTTGGGGTAAAGGCAGTTGCGTGGGTACACCACGCTTTAAAAATTGTGACAAGTGTTTATTGGAACGTTTTTGAAAAGTCTTGCAGAGTCAGATTTCCATCTCCTGAGAAGCCCTGCTGATGAAATTAACTGCGTTTGATGGGTCTTTTTTGCACAGCCAACCAGATTGCAAGGGATACACGACTACTTCCCGGGGCTGTAATGAGGCATGTGCTGTATAGCTATTAGCTCAGTTTCTAGGAGCTGGCTGTGCAACTTATGATGAAATAACGGTCCATCTTAGCAGGGCTTCTGTCAGCAAATAGAGGGAGAAAAGGGTCTGATGTATAGGGCCTGGATGTTTATTATTAACAAGTTTATTATAAAGCAACAGATAGCAGTTCTCAAAGAAAATACTGGCATCGTTTTGGTCATCTTTGTCTTTTGAGAGGAGTCTCTTGCTCTGCACTTTGTAACATTTTTAACATTTTATATCAGATTAGCATCTAAATAATTAACTTTGAAAGACCAGTCTTGCTCCAAGTACATTATGTGGAGTAATCTTGTTCCTTAAATGAGGTGTTCATTCCCTGGGTTTATTAGGGTAAGGAGAAAGAATTGAAAGAACTGATGCAAGATTCATTAACGTTTAGTGAGAGAGACTGCAATTTTTCCAACCCCACATATTATGTTAATAAATTCTGGATTAAATTCTGTCACTTCTAATGCAGTTTATCAACATGCTGGGAGTATTAAACTCTGTAAATAAACAGACCATAAACATTTTTTAATCACGTGAACTTCAAGGTGAAGTTATTGCTTTCATTTTGCATTTAGGAAAGAAGTCTCATCTTAGGAAAACAACTGAGAAAAAACTTCCCACAAAGGAAACTATTGCCAAGCTACAACAGTCTGAAATCTGGAAAATGGAGAATGAGTTCTATGAATTTGCACTGGAGCAATTTCAGTTTGTCAGAGCACATGCAGTTCGGGAAAAAGATGGAGAATTGTATATTCTGGCTCAAAACTTTTTCTATGAAAAGATTTACCCGAAATCAAACTAAGACACTATGCTTTTAGATTTCTGGACCTAAATCTTTGGTCACGTTGTCATCTTAGTCCTCAGCCATGGAAACTAGATTGCTTGTAGACCTCCAAGACGTTTCTTTATAGATCTGAGAAAAGTGGGCTATGGATCACCTCCAGGGCGTTGGATACTGGCTAACTATGTTGGTAATCCAAAAGCAAAAGCTTCCTTTCTTTTATCTAACTAATACTTTCAGTGGGATTTCATATACTTTACCTGAAGAAATCTACACTTTAATTCGGAGCAATTAATACACAGCAGTTTTAGTTGAAAATTTAAACAAAAAACAAATGCTTCTGTTGATGCTGTTCTTAATTTTCAGAGCAATTTATTTTCGTTTATACTTCTGTGAAGAGAAAATCATTTTTCCCAGCTTTCAACATGGAAATTTTGGTTGTATACAATATGAGTAGTGTTAATAACTGGTTGACATCTGTGCTTTGTTTTTGTGAGTCATGTCACATGATATTAATTGGGATGGTTAATCATGTTCTGCTGAGAAATGCTGCTGCTGCTGAAATTGCCCGTATTTATATATGTGGTTTTATTAAAAAATTACAACTAATCATAAGTGTTAAAACTTCATTTCCACGTTAATATTGTAAAAAGTTAAAGAATCAAAACAGTGGGGGTTTTGTTTTGTTTTTTATCTCCACCACTGATTGAGGTTGGGAAAACTGTGAAGAAAGTAGGTACTGTCTGCAGTTCTAGTTGATCCTTACGCAGTGGTATAAAAATTGTCAATTCAGTATTAAGTTTCTCCATGGATTTTTTGTAATAATTGTAAACTGAGGTATTGGTGAATCCATATTATGACTCCATTAGTGAGCTGTGGTATGGTTAGGGTTTTCCTACTACTTCGATACTTTTACCTGTAGAATATTTTTACTAAGGTGCTTTATAACGTGTTTTAAAGCATTGCATTTACAAAAGGAGTAAAATGCTGTAAATACTGCTTATTTTATGTATCAGGACCAAAAGGTTTAAAGTAACTAGTTTAAAGTGGGGGTTTTGCACCAGTTCTGTTATGTGTGAAGTGAAAAACATCACAATTACTTCCTGGTTGACTGTTGGACATTGCAGAAATGCACCTCAGTGACCTCTCTGACTTCAATACCAGAATGTTGTCCAGGGATTCTCTTTACAGAAACATGGTCTTCATCCTTTTACTGGGGTAAAAGTACAAGAAGAAAAATGTCCTGTGTAGCCTGATTGAGAAAGATGCAGTGAACTTGATTGACATAATTGTATTTCTGTAACTGCCTTATGTGACTATTGTAAATTTGTAAGTTGCCATTATTAACTATGTGAAACACCTGGTAGATGAACTAAATTGAAATTTGAGAACAGATGTTTGGGGCCACTGCTTTATAGCAAATGGCAGTGGAGAACTACAAGAATTTGTTTCCTATAGAATTTTCTTAAAGATCTGAGTATTTACACATCTTACACCTGCCTTTTCGTAAAGTGCTTTTCACAGAGTTTAATGGGGGAAGGCACTGAGGTGGCAAAGTTAGGAATGGTGGTAAAGGTTTAAATTCCTAAGGGATGATACTGAAGGCTTAGTTTAAAATTACCAAGTGGCGTTTCTTTAACCAGCTTGTTGTTGTAATGAAAACAGAGGAAATGGAAAATAGTCTGTGAACTGGATGTCTGCAGCCAAAAGCAACAGCCCAATTACAGCGAGGATAATGAGAGACTATCAAGTACATCTTGCATTCTCTTTGTTTTCTTGTTGGTTTTTTTTTTTTTCCCTTTGAGTTTTAAAAATAGATCTCTCTTTGTTCTTCCCAAATAATCAGGGAAGTTCCTTCTGATAGCTTACCGTTTATGTAGCATGAACCATGCATAAGATTTCCTGTTCTAGTTCTTGTCTATTGACATAGTTAATAATGCCAACATGTTTGGGAATAGGATGTGTTAGTTCCCACTTGAAGACTTGTTTCCTAGCTAAAGGAATGAACTGAGGAGTCATACACAAGAAGTAGCTAATGGAGATCTAAAAATTTCCATAACAAAGCACTGACTTTTTAAAAATAAAATGAATATTTATAATCCCAGGAAAGGTTATCCACTCAGTGATAGTTTTCTGTTAGATACTATTTTGACTATGTTGTATTCCTTCAGAATAATTAGAATCAGTTTACCTTCTGGAGTCTCTTTGAGAATTTTCAGAAGAGCAACTCTAAGAGAGCAGAAGAGTTTACAAAGTGAAAACATAAAATATTCATCTAAGTAATGAACCAGGTACGTAGACAAATGTTTCTGTATTGACAAGAAAAACACAGGCAAAACTTCTACTGATTTCAGTAGGGCCTACAGAAACCTCTTCTATTCTGTAAGAAATTTTAAAAGTTGTGTTTCTTTTTTTCCTTACAGGTTTTAGAATTTCTTAATTATGAGTTTTCCGTAACAAAACCAAAAGAACAATGCAAATTTTTTTACTTTTAAAAGAGCAATATATTTTTCATAGTTCATATGAGAAAACACACAATCAGCTATCGCTTCCTGTTCTTTGCTGTGAACTGACAGGTTTGAGACAAACAAGAATTTTAGGAATATTTTTTTAAAATGCTAGCTACAATTGGAGAAGTAGTCATTCCAGACATACTCTGAAAATGTTACTGTCTGTGGAACACAAACGGAATCAAGACTGTCTACTTTTATATCTAATGCAGCCATTAAGTCAACTGTGAAATTTTTAGAATTGTTTGAATTCAGAACCATCAAACTTGAATTTCCTTGAAGACAGTTTAGGAAAAAGAGCTTTACAGGTTTTTAATAACCTGCCCTTTTCATCTTCTATTCAGAAGTTGAAACAATCCAAATTATTGGTATTAAAAATATTTTACAGTATATAAACAGAATGTGTATTGTGTGATATCCCCTAATGACTTGCAGGGAAAACCAGCAATACGTGGAGTTTTGGTGTTGCAAGTTATGTGATCGGCAAACTTACTATGCAGCCTCCTGACCACAGATCTTCTAACTGAAGTCACCACAGTCTCTGCACAGGAGTGAGATTGGCTTTTTGCAGGGCTGAGTTCATTTGAAAGGTGCTGAAATGCTCACACACATATATATATGTATATATATATGTATGTATGTAGTTGAGAGTAGATTTTGTTACACTGTTCCACACTTTTTGTACAAAATTAATGCCTGGATTTTGTGCAAAACTGTGGCCCTGTTGAAACTCTTGGTGTCAGCATAATGACACTTGGTCCAGCTGCACTGTTAACTACGTGGCTATACCCACTGCATGCCTGGAACACTTGTGATACTCTGGGCTGTGCCAACAGCAGAGCAACAGTGGCTTTAGCTCCTTCCCATAACAACTCTGCAGCCATGCAACAAGAATTTCACTCCTTTTTAGTTAGTGCATCTATAAGCAGACACAAGGCTGGAGCGCAGACTGTCCCACGTTGCACGTTTCCGCTTGCTCTGGGTTGATTTCCCAGCGGTCCCTCTGTTAATGGTACCCTGATCATGGCTTTGTTTTCAAACAGGCATGGAAATTTATAGCTATACAGTATGGGAGAGGAAGAAGCAGCACACCCTGGTTGTTCGAAATGCCTTTCCTGGGTACTTAGTTTTTCTGAAGATACTTAGCTAGTTTTACTTTCCAGGAATAAATATTCGCTTCTGTGTGGTCTCTGAGCGGTTCTATTTTAGGTCAGGGAAATTTCGGTTGTTTTCTGTTGCAATTCTGCTAAAATCTTTCATGAAGCTTACCCAGCGTTGCTAACTGTGTATGCAACAAAAAGGTGTATGGATGACACTGTCTGAACTGTGCTGCTCAAGCAGTCAGTGGCAAAGCCCAATTCAAGTGCGCTGCCAATTTAGCTCTTCAAACTTAGAGCATATTTTATGACTACTAGAGAATTAAACTTAAGGGATCTGTAAGGCTGCTTAGTTGCATGGACGCTTCCTTTACGGCAGGCCTATGCAACTGTGTAACCTTTGCAGCAGTATTTATAGAAAGAGCCCTCTTTCTGAGACTTTTCTGGAGCATAATTATAAATGTTCATACACTTGTACTGTCTGATATTTAGATCAGCAGCTTTCTGTAGCTTCTGTAAACAGAGACAGGTTTGTGAGCATTTCTAAAGCAGTACTGAATGTAATTTTGAAAAACATGGATTGTGCTTCATGACTTTTTTCTTTTTAAACACACACACAGCTAAATAGTGCCTTTTTTCCTCACAATCCATGTTGAAGATACTCGCTCCCACTCACCCTCCGTAAACTGATTCGTTTGTGCAATACTGTTCCAACTTGAAACCATTTTGTCACAGCTGTTTGAGAAATAATTTCCATTTTTCCTTACTATGCTGCCAGCTTTCTGTTGTCAAAGTGTTTCAGTTGATTACCTAATGCAGATGCTATAAAATAAAACACCCAGTGGGAAGGGGAAAGAAAAGCAGTCTGGTGTCCTGTCTTAATATTTGCATGTCGCATTCACATTAAATGCTTTTTTTTTTCCTAGAAGATGTTGTTACGCAGTATTGTGAACTTTGTTTGCAGCTATTATGATTTTAGAGGGGAGGGGCGAGCTGGAGTGTAGCTCATCTGCAATAATTTCATGTAGCTATTACCAAATATTTTTATAGGCTTTTAGAATTTGCATTGGGCTTTCTGGCCAGAACTGTGATAAATTTGCAGAGGATATACATGGTGCTTAAGGTGTCAATGAAAAGTTCTTAATATTAAACCTGAGATTTGCAAGAATAGAAAACTGGCATTAAAAGAATGCATTGATAGATCCGTGCTTCCCTGCCTGAGGGGATACAAGACCTGACCGATTACTGTGGCACTGGAAGATGCTCAGTTACCGCAGTCAGGAGAATGGTATAAGAACTTGAGTGGAACAGAAATGTCATTTGCATTTGTAAGCAAGCACTTAAAGCAAGAAAATACAGTGAACATGAGTGCGCCGCTCTGTTTAGGATTTCTGAGCTGTGCTGTAACCGTTGCCCTACAAACATTCCTAACTGCCTGCGCTCTGGAGCTCAGCAGTCATCCGACCCAGCCAAGTTTCTTAATGCGATAGTTCCTAAATATTTAGTTGTCAGCCTCGATGATTAAGAACCATCATGCAGTTAGTTACTCAGCAGCTTCCACTCGAGGATTTTAATGGCTTTTAAATCCCCCCTTTGGTGAAAGTCGAGTTTTCCTTACTTCTGTCGGTGGAAGTGATAGGTGTAATTCTGCACAGGAAACAGAGTCTCTCGGCTTAGATCAGCCAGGGGGAAGTGGAGGAAAAAATTGCCTATATAAAGGTACAGGACTTCCTAAGGTCATTGCGCCTCTTTCTGAAATGACGTAGTAAACAAAAGGACAACCCCAAAAAAGGAACAATACAAAAAATGCTTTATTTAAAATGACAGTACCTTCTCCTGTGAAAGGCAAGAATGACTGTAGCGTAAGAGCTATGTGCTAAATACTGGTTGAACTTTACTTTTAACTGATGTTGCCATTTGCACAGGCAATTAATCTCATCAGTTGGAATTCATGGGAGGGGGGACTGAAATAAGGTAAGGGGTTTTTTGGTTCAAAGCTAGATTATTTTTTTTCAGGTTCTGTATTTTCATTTTATTTATTGTTTGAATCTTGCATTTGATTTCAGTATAATTTCCTTACTTCTTTAATAAAATACAAGAAGTTGCTAGTGAATGTCAAAGCAATGTCCAGATGTTTTCTTCAAGCACAAGTCCCCTGCTATGACCTCCCCCCGGCTTCATTACCACATAACGCAGATGTGGTAACTTTCAATAAGAGCTAATTTAAAGAACTAATAATACTCTTTATTAAAAAAAACCTCTACAAAGAACACCTGTGGCCTAAAAATGAAGGCTTTGAGACCTTTCACCTTGTCATAATAGCCAACTGCATCCTCATAAAAATGGAAAATACTGTGATAAACATTCTCTGCCCCTTTTCTGCACATTTACAAGGCTGGTCCTGAATCAACTCAGATTTGCTGCACACAGTCATTATTCTCATAATAAACTTCACTGTCAAAATAATTGCATGAAGAGCAACTACCCATCTTCCTATAGGAAAAAAATAATATATATCTTGGAACAAAATAGATTAAAATGGTGATTCATGGGAATTGTGGTTATAGTTCAAGTATATAAGTACTGCATTCCTCTGATGCTTTAACAAACGGTTCGCTACCTTGCTGTATACATGCATGTGTTGTTCCACCCTGCTATTGACATGAAGTCATCTGTGTATTTCACCTAAAAAAGCATTGTCTTTCAAATATAAATTCAGTATTAATAAGGAAAAACGCTGTTCTATTTTGAGAGAGAAACTTACCTAATTTGGTATGATAATTTAAATGCTCTAACTCAACCAGAACTCTGGGTTTGATGCAGCAGTGACTGGAAAATATTATGAACTGTCTCTTTACCAAAAAAAGAAAAAAATTACTCTAGAGAATAATGGTCTTCTGGCCCTAAAGACATTATTGTCTTGACAAATATCGATTGCCTTTTTTAGCACAGAATAGAATTTGGCATGCTTAATCTCCTTTATTTAGAATTTAATAACTTTTAAAATGTTGCGTGACTCGGGGAATTGGCAGGGGGAAAAGGAATGCTTCACTGCTAGAGACTTGTGCAGTTACAGGCTGGCTTTGTCAAGGCTGCCTCACTGCAGTGTGTAACCATGAGTGAATATATGGGCAAACGTTCTGTAAAGCAGTCGATATGGTAATAAAGGGTATATATGTGTCTGTGAAGACAGTATGTAAAGAACGCAGAGGAAAGTGCAGGCAGAAATACAAACCGGTGTATAAGATGGCAGTAATTCTTTAAGTTAACAGCTATGATGGCTATCTTTGGCCTAATTATCTGCTTTGGATCTCCAGTGCCTTACCTTGACTGACTTAATGAATTCAAAGTTGCAGCCATTAAGGCTGCTGCTATTATAAGCAAGGCCTGCACACCGACAAATGAAATCTCTCCTATTTATAACTCCAGACCAAATACCTACTTCCAGCGCTTTGCTCCAATACTACTTATAGCTAAGCTATAGATCTGGAAAAGCAGATTACGTTGGCTGGGAAGCTTGTCTGCTCTGCATTGGAGATCTTTGCTTGAAGATAAAACAGTCAGTAATTGCATGATAGAAGTCAAATCTATGAAGTCTGGGAGAAAGCACCTTATGCTCAGATTACGTGGAGCAAAAATTGTGTGCTTTTTTTGGTGTCCATTTGGAATGAGTTCACTGGCTCAGGCAGATTCCAACCAGACATCTGTTAATAGTAAAGGCTACTTTAGAGAGATGGTTGGAAACCTGAGGTTTACTTCTAGCAAAAATCACTGTAAATGTTGTTTTTCCACAAAACTTTTCAACAAAGGTTTTGGGGGTTTTATTCCTTAAGACAAACAGGGATTTTTTTTCCCCTTAAAATGAGCAAAACAGGAAACCAGCAACGCCCCCAACACCTCAGCAAACAATCTTTGTCAGTGACTTTTTTTTTTTGCCCTCAAGTGTAAGGGAAAATGTATGAGAGTGTATGACATCTGTGCTCAGCCTCTCTTTTCTCTGCTGGCTCTGTGAGATAGCATAATAGGTTTCATTCCTTCACCAGCCTTCCAAAGGACAAGTCTTATCTTGCAGGTATTGTTGTAGGACATGAGGTCACGCTCCAATACGGAGATTATCAAACATGGTGTTTACTCAGGATCACCTTTGAGAGTCTGGTGGCAGTAAAGGTCCCCCCTCTGTGTATCGGAGGTAGTGCTTGCATGTTGTGCTGAATTAGCTCATGCAAGCTAGTGACTGTGCAAACAAGTTTGGATGCGCTTACCTGCTGTATCTGACACTCGCTTCATCTAGCAAGGAGATTTAACTTGTGTATTTGGGCTTTTTTTAATCTTTGTGCAGGACAAGGGCATGACAAGATGAAAATCAGGCTGCAATCAACAGTTTTTATTAACTAAAACTTTGCAACCAGCTCATGTGTAACTTTGGTTCCATACCTCCTCCTCAACTCACCCATCCAGGAACGTCCTCTTACACGTATGTATGTGTCTACACATACATATCTATAGTTCTCATCACTTGATCAAAGCAAGATAAATGGAGAGTGAATTACAAAGCCAAAGAAATTCAAAGACAGCTTTGGAAGCCAAGTTTGAAAACCTTGTCAGTAGTGAGAGGGAGCAAAAGCATGCCCAGGCAGACACCCGAATGCACTTTCAAAAACCAGCTTCTCTGTGTATCTGAAATTGCCTCTCAGCATCTCTTGAGTAGTCCACTTCAGGCTTTGCTCAGTTCGAGTACCAATTTAAAAGAGCTTTCGCTGATGAAAGATCCTGATATTAAAGGATCCTTTATTGCTCCTTTACACTGTTTTCCAAGACAATCGTACCTTGTGACTGAGAGAGGAAGGTGAAACCCTGATGTCATCATTTATCATAAACATTGAGATGGTTGTTCAAATTTCTTTCATCATTCTGTGTTCAGCTTATGTGTCTTAATTTAAACTTGTTCTTTTTCTTGTGTTTTCTCATATGCATGAAAAAGAGGTGTTCGAAATCCAGAAGAACATGCTTTTCTCTATAGCTATGTTGGTAGACTCTCCCCCATGCCAATCTCGTTTTGTTTATCCAAATTCAAACAATGATTGATCACTGAAAGTCTTACTGTCTAGTTCCAAAGATACTGAAAAGACTAGGAAATGAGGACTTGGGTATCGCAGCCATACAGGATATTCTAAAATTTCTTGGAGTCTGTGATATTCTGTAGCTAAAAGCAATGCAAACTAAGTGTTGTGATAACACTATTTGTCAGTTTTTCAATTGTGGAGCCTGAATTTAGGTATTTATGTTAATGCGTATCTAAAAAATTGTTGATGGGTTGTTTTTTTCAGGTTGAACAAGTATCAGTAACTTTCTAGGAAAGTGGAATGTCTGGTTTTGGTGCTAAAGTATTAACATCCTTCAATAGTTTGGCATCTGAGTTTGTAATTGTTGACTTTATTCTTTTAAATCCACTCAGAAAATTGTTTTCTGTTGTTTCTTGTTATGAAAATACATTTCTAACATTTTTTTTAAAAGTTGTTTCCTCATCATATTCTCTTCTGTAATCACATCTGCAAGAAAAATGTGAGTTAGGAACATTAATCATTTGGAAGCCTTGTGTCGAAGTCTTTGAAGACAAAGTGCTGCTTCTGCTGACTGTAGACTTTTTGCCCAGGGTGGTTTCCTCTTTCCATATAAATCAAAAAACCCCATGCTGCTATTCTTCCCAAATCAGGTGGGGGCAGGGGGACCCTCAAGGAATACATAGCTGATTTTCATGTGATGTTGCTGCCACGTAAAACAGGCCAGAAACAACACGTTAGAAGATTTTTGAGAAACAATGTTTATGCAACTTAAATGAAAAACAAAGCCAAATTCTCCACCTGCCCAAAGCTGGGGCAACCCCCCACGCACATAATTTCAAAAACTGCTAGGATCCCACTCTCTGAACGTCCCTTCAGATTACAAGTGTTACTTAGGGTTCTGCAGATTAGTTTCTAGGCTTGAGCTGTCTATAAATGCATCAAAACCTAAGATTTATTAGCAACATTTGTTCATGTCTGAAATTCCTGTGAAGAATATGCAGGTGATGGGCAAAACTGGCTGCTGAGCAAAGACTGGTTATTGAAAAGCAGGAGGAAAGTTAGTTATGGAATATTGGGATCCAGTTTTAGGAATGGTAATTTTTCAGCCTGTCGGATGACACAGAGCATAAGTTTAAGTAACTTCCCCTCAGTTACTCATCAGAGACAGATGTTTCACCCTGCATGTGCAAAGCAAGTGGACTAATGTAGGTGGAGGAGGTGAATTCCCGCATCTTGCACTTTGCGTCTCTCTACTCATTTCATGGCATCTGTCATCATCATCATCTACCCAGTAGAGAAAAATCTCTCCATCAGGTAAGAGCTCTCTTTTTCTGCTTGGGAGCAGTGCAGATGCTTGTTCTTTGTAGATAACTTGGTGTAAGAGCTGTGTTAGTATTATTGCACATACATGCTTTTATTGGCACATAAACCAATAGTGCTGCAGATCAAAAGGAAGCCTGTGTTGATAAGCAGTATTGCCATGTGGCTACCATAATAACTGATTATTACCAGATAGTATTGAATAGAGTTCTCTTACCCTTTGCAATGTTTTTGTTAGAAAATCTGGTACTGTTACCCTCTATCAGAGGTAAGGCAGTGAAACACAGGTGGGATTTAGCTGTCCTGAGAAACTGCCTCTTCTGATCCTTCCTGCTGCCTGTGTGTGGGCTCACCCCTCGCCCAGCTACAGTGTGGGCCCAGTGGCACTGGGCAGGGATGCCCTGTGCAGGGGAGGGAATGGCCCAGCCAGATTCCCATTTCTGGCAGCAGCAAGAACCCTGCTGCCAGCTGTCACGTACAGCAAACAGGAAGAATTTTGAGGAATGGGCCCTTGAACTGGTGGGTACGCCTGCTGAGGTGTTTTGATAGGGATTCTCTCTGAGGTAACAGCAAAATTAGGCTTTTCATTGCACTGCTAAACCAGGAGTGCGGTGCCTGCAAATATAGCAGGGCTGTTGGTATTGGTGAATTGCCTGCAGTTGTGCAAGAAGGTTGTTGAAGGAGCCAGGAATTCAGCTGAGACTTCCTGAGCCCTGCTAATGTCTCTTCGCTAATCTTCTTCCCATATAACTTTCTGCTATGGCATGAGTAATGCTCCCAATTAATGTGTACTAACCTCTAGCATTTTAATATAGTAAAATAATAATTTATGTCTTAATACACAATTTAATTTTTGTATGTGCCTGGCATGTTTCAGGCACCAGGAAGGGTCAAAGAACAGGTGTGGGTGTCTGGGGAGCACCGTATTTGCAGTGCTGGTCATGAGTTATGAGTCCTTCGAACTTGCTGCTATTGGCTGAAGCCATATCAGGGTACAAGAGGAGTCTTTCAGACTTCAGAATAAATCGTAGCCTCTGAAGTGGGAAATAAAGCAACACACAACAACTTTCTGAAAGTTGGAAACTAACTCCTTTGACTCATTTGGAAAAGGGTCAGAACAGGAACAGCTGTCTGTGCTGGCAGCCTTAGGGGATCAGAGCGCAGCAATTGCGCCTGCTTTTCTCCCCCTAAGTCTGACTCTTGCTTTTGAGGTTTTGTGTGACTGGAGAAAAGAAATGCCACGATTACCTTCTTCCTTTGTCCACTATATTAATGACTTTAAAAACCAAGAAGAAAAAGATCAGAGAATGTGATCTGATCTTTATAGACGTCTGTAGCCACTGAGAACAGTGATGTTGCAGAGTCTTGTCTAGTGAATACTTCAGGTAGCTTTGTGATGAAATACGGAGCCAGTGGGAAGAATTGTGGGGGTGCAGGTAACATCATATTATATAGAACCTGCTCACTTGTGTTCCCAGACCAACATCCTTCTTGCCAAAACCCAAACTCTGCTAATATTTAACAGGGTAAGGACAGGTTATTTTTGCTTCATTTTGAAAAATAAAGCAAGCAGTCTCCCCTGCCCCAACAAGGAGTAGCCATACTAAATGAAAGCATAAGGATATTGGACAGAGAAAAAGTCAAAAAAAAAAAAAAAGACTTCATTTTTTGCTCTACATTCAGGTTTATGTGCCTGTGCGCTTGTCATGCAGGAATGCGGTCAAAAGGAGTATTACCTTCCCCTACGCTCTAAAGAAATAAGGCGCGGCCATGATTATGTGCCTGTGCACCATGTCTGCTTTTAGAGTGATGTCCGCAGGGCTTTCAGCACCCATGGGACCACCACATGCTTTTTGGGGTTCTGGGAAAGCAACAGATTTAAACTCTGCCCAACCATTGCAGCGAAGTACTGTCCTGCCCGTCCCTGATCATCCACTCTGCAGTTTGGTTTTTGAAGGGAAGGCTTGCTCTCACAGCCTCTGAAACGTCTCCCCATCTCCAGAGGGACTTGGGGGTACGTGCCCTTCACTTTAAAATTAACACACATCTCTCTGCTCTTGCTGCAATTACTTAGAAACCTGCATGTCAAATGACTCACGTGAAGCCAAAGAGCATATTACTAGTGGTGTGCTAACAGCACCAATACACTAAACCACAACTGACAGCGTGACCCAGCACTGTGCTTTAAAAGGGCAGGGCCGCAGTGTTGGAGTTGGAATTCTGCTTTAATTAGGCCATTACCTGACCTTCAAAGCTGTATTTTCTTCCTCCTCTGCATGCTATGCTGGAGGAAGGGCTGCTGGAGAAGACAGGAAGAGCCCTATCTGATTGTTATCGGGAGCGGACGAAAGCCATGCATTGCCTTTTCCTTTTGACGTCTGCAATTAGTTTGGCTTGTGTGGAAGAAACATGTCAAGGTAAATGGCTGTCTCTGTCTTTCCCCTTGTTGATCCCTGGCAAGGTCCATCATTTGCTCCTTATGTGAAAAGCAATTCAATCACCTGTTGACAGTGGTGCTGGTCTCGTAAAACTTGCAGCATATCCTGATTATACACCGCCGTGAGGTACCTTTGCCCAGGCAGTGCATCACACTGTGGCCTGCCACTGCCGATAGGCTGTTTTACAGGCTGAGTGCACTCCACCTCCCTTCATAAAACTTTGCTTGAACCTAGGTGTTTCTGCATCTCTTTGTCCCCCTCTCAAAAGAAGCTTTTCCATTTTTTACAGGGTTACAAGGATCTTTCTGTCCAGGGCAATTGATATCTGTGGTGCTCACCAGAGCATGCTGCTCTTGCCCCCACTTGCAAGCAATCTCCTTCTCGTGGGCCCAGCAGTGTCCATGAGCTCTGCTGCCTCCTTTGGCCTCTTGTCAGAGTTGTCACGTCTTCTGTGTTTGCTCTGACTTCTCGGTCTTCTCAGGCAGATCTGTGGCGATGCACTTACCTTCAGAAAATCAGCACTGAGCATGCACAGGAGACCAACCCTCCATGGCTGCGTGTTACAGGTGGCTTCCATGGAAGGCAAAAGACCTGGTTTGTGGGGTTTTTTTAAATAATAGATGTAAGAATTTATTTTCTTTTTAACGTTGAGTTCACTAGATTTAAGTAATCCTCTGCTTAGAAGAAACGAAGTCAAAAGCATGGAAACGCAATGCAAATGCTGAGAGGGAGTTCACTTTTAACTCACCTTTTAGGCCAATTGCAACAGTTATGCCAAGGGAAGACATTAAGCTTGCTCCGTTTCTGTATCTTGGAAGCATGTGTGTGTGCCCTTGCACCGTTGCCGAAGGGGTGGCCCCTTACTGCTCCCAGCGTGAGCCACAGTCACAAGTCTCCGGTCACACTCTCCGTCTCGCTGCAGATTTCCTGTGTGGCCACGGGAAAGCTGTTTTTAAACTTGTGCTATCTCCTTTGCTTTGACCAGAAGTGCTGCTAATCCTTTTCCTTCTTGTGAGATTGAATGCGTGTGAATACGGACACTGTGGTGGGCCAGTGGCTGCGAGAGCTCTGTCTGACCCAGGACTGTGGGGATGGTTTGTATTTGCCCCCATTCAGTTGTACCTCAGCAGATGGAGATACCAGTGCTCCCTGGTGTCATTTAGGACACAGAGGAGAGTGTTGCAGGGAAAGATTTGCAAAAAGTATCTTTGTTTAATCACAGGCATTTTGGGTTTTTTCTCTAAGCACTATTTGAAGGGTGATGGAGTAGCAGGTGAGCCCATCAGGGGACAGAAATCAGATAATGTGTTAGAAAAGAAGGGATATTCAGAGATGGGGATAATGGAAATAGCACTGGATTTTTACAGTGCTATTATACAGTTTTAAAAGTACTTAGCTCTGTTTTATAAAGGGGAAAATTGAGGCATAGCAAGATCCCGTGGCTTCCCCAAGGGCATAGAGGAAAACTTTTTTATTTTATTGGCACTAACCAGAGAGTGATCTGGCCAACAAATAACTGAAGACCTGTGCTGCCAGAGAGCAGTGGTGTCTGAGCAGGACAGGGCCCTGTCCTCAACCACTCTATGTCAAGACCCTGCTCTGCCAATAGGGACCTACATGCGGCTGCCCAAGTCCAGGAGCAGTGACAGGGCCTCTGCCCATGCAGAGCTGCTGCGGGATCCTGGCAGGGTGTGGGGAGGGAGAGGAGGCTGTCGGCACCCAAGATGCTGCCTGTGCCTGGGTTTGTGTGCAGGCTGCTTGCCTGCCATCTCCCCTTTTTAGGGGACAGTTACAGACTGGTGATCAAAAAGATCATCTGTGCTTTTTATCACTCTGAACTTTTGCCAGAGGGCCAGGTCTTTAATCTGATGGCGTTCAGGACTGAACCTGGGGATGGATAAACCATCAGCTGCTAAGTTCAGTCTTTATCTAGCCCTGAACAACTCACAGGAGGCAGCTCTGGGACTGCAAGCCCAGGAACCAGGAGAGCTCAGCAGGGACAAACTCCTTACTTTTACCCCACGCCCGTCGCCTCTGCTTTTCTACCCTTTACCCTTCGCTTCTGAGAGCAGACCCAAGAGTTTAGGAAAGGAAGGACCTCCTCTTTTATTATTATTATTATTATTATTATTATTATTGTTGTTGTTATTATTATTATTATTGTTATTACTACTACTACTACTACTACTACTACTACTACTACTACTACTACCCCCATCCCCGCCCCGGGTGGGTAACTGCGGGGCTGGGGGCGGCAGCCGGCTGCGAAGCCGCCGAGCCGTCACTAGATGGTGCACAAGGAGCGGCACCGCGGGGCCGCCGACGGCCCCCGCACCGCACCGGGACACGCAGGGCCGCCCCGGGCGCGGGTGGGGGCAGCGGTCACCCCTTTCCAACCACCGTCACCCAACGGCCCCCGGCGGTGCTGCCTGCTTGCAGTCAGGGACCGGCGGAACTCCCGCTGGGATAAATCCGGGCGCTGTTTTTACTTTCCTTATTTTAAAGTAAGGTAGGTTTTTGTCGTGCCTAATCTTAGTGCTAAATTGAGCCTAATTATTATAATATAATGAAGGGCTGCTTTAAGTTAAATAATGACCCTTGGACATATGAATGAAGAATTAACCTTAAAAGGTTGCCCTTCTCAGAAAATGGATTGCGCACTCGGTTCTCTCTATTGATTAGTTTAGGTATTTAAAGTGCTGCATTTTATCTCACCAGCCGCCCAGTAAATTTGTCACGATGATACTTAAAGGAGCGAATTGACGTTGTTTATTTTCCCAAACCTTTTTGGCATATTTCTTGGCTTCTTATTGCACCTTTGAGCTATATAGTATTGTATGAAGGAACAGTGATAACCCTTCTGCTTAAATAAGCATGACAGTATAACATCTCTGTTGAGCTGAAACGCCAATGAAAGGGATGCTGCAGTGCGAAATGTGTATTACATTGCAGCTGATGGAGTGAGGTTAGTAATCCTGAAGAGATTTTCAAGAGGACTGGAGTCTTCATATTAAGTGAATGATGGGAGGCTTTGTCAGAATTTCTGTTCGCTCCAAAAATTGGAGTTCATTTCTCCTTGGAGCTGCCAGATAACGGGAGCCATCCTAATAATTGCAAAGTACTTCAAGACTGGGTAGTGTTTGGGATTTTGAATGTGACGTGCAACTAAACAAAAAGAGACAGGACACACGTGTGTGTTTCCATATTACAGATTTTTGAGGAAGTAAGATGATGACGTCAAGTTTTTAAGTTAAATCTGTATTTCCTGCTGAAGTTTTTAAACATCTTCAAAGTTTCCCAAGAACTTATTGGGGAATAGGGGGAATTTTGTGCCCTGGTGCTCACAACAGCTGAAAATCACTCCTCTGTGTGCTGCTTGCAGGCAGCACCACTAGCTGTGCTTGTGCCCCTGCAGATGGGGTGTTTCCCCCACTGGTACCCCAGGAGCAGCCTCGGCACTGCTTTCCCCAGGTTCTCAGTGCTGGGGGGTGGCTCAGTGCCCCCCAGCCTGACCCCACCAGTGCCTCCCATGAGGGTCTGGGGAATGCAGGTGTGGGTGCTCCATGCTGGGGAGTGGGAGGTTTTGCAGGCGCCTGCTGTGACCAACCCACAGCAGCATCTCCACTCCTCATGCTGGGCTGGGGTCCAGCCACCCCCATCAGGCTGCATGGCCCAGCGCATGCGAGGGGGCAGTGAGCCTCCGCCAAGGAGGCTGTTTCCACAGCTGACAGTCTCTAACGTGCTCCTCCAGTTACCCTCTCTGGTTTTGCAAGTTTACAGATCTGCTTTTAGTCTCCAAGTGAGCGATTGCCACCCCTCTCCTAACCCCATATCCCAGCCGGCAGTAGGAATAAGTATGCTGCTTAAATTCCCCAAACAAAATGGAAATGGAAAGTCTTCGGTTTAGTTGAAAAGAACAGCAAATTCTGCTCGCAATCTGTAATGCAATTAGTGTTATTTGACTTGGCAGCCTTCGCAGAGCCTGCGTGGGCTGCAGGCTGCAAGGGCCTGGAGTCAGCCTCCGTCTAGGAAGCAGGACTTGGGAGGAACTCTTGATAATTTTTACATCTGAAGCCTCTCAGTGGTTTTTCTCCCCCACCTCCTCTTCCCTCCACGCTCGGCGTTTGGATGCTGCAGTCAGTCCTTCTTCGCAGCTGGGAAGGGGTGAAGCTGGCCAGTTCTCCAGTCCTTGCCCTCCTCTGCACCCCCACCAGCCCCGCGGGTGTCTGCGTCCCCCTGCCTGGCCACGGGAAAATAAGTCTGGGTCAGAACTCACCGAGCCATCTGTGTTTCTGAGGCTAAATTATTTCTTGCAAGGGAAATAGCATTAGGTTGGTGTATCTGGCCTGCTAATTGCTTTAACTGGCTGAAAAGATTTCAGTCTGTTCTTGAACTGTTTGTGCAAACTTAACAGAATAGTGTTACCTTCAGATCCTGCTCCGTCCGCAGCCAGAACATATAAACAAGTCTTTTGGTAAGAAAAGCAGCACAAAGTTTCAAGCTATGCTAGCAGAGGTTTTGAGAGACAGGAAGTTATGGGCAAATTGATTTCACCACTGGGAAACTAAGGATATTTTTTCACCCCAAGTAACGGCTGTAAAGCATGCTAATGCTATTCAACATTAGTGCATTAAAGTGTGGCCTTATTAATTCAAGACATAAAGGCAACAAAATAAGCTGTTAAATTTAAAATATAATACATATATAATGAGAAAAAATGTGTGAAAGCTTTATTCAAATGAAAATGCAGAATTGTTTGAGCCAGGGAAGTATCTTTTGTGCTGAGTTATGAGCATATGTAATAGATTTAATTATTAATTTCTCCATTGTTCTATGCACACAGACAGGGTTCAAGGCACAGTCATTCTCTGGCTTTCATGGATCTAATTTGTATAATTATTGCCTGAATAAAGAATTGCTCTGATTCCTAGCTCACTTTTTTCCTCTCCTAAGTACTACCTCACTGCTTTCCAAAAAGAGAGCACCTGCCAGTTCTTCAGGAATCAGCTGATCACTTCCAGTGATGAGGAACGCTCCCGGTGACGTTCCTTTTCAAGCCTTTTTGTCTAAATGAGTTATTGTGCATCCTTTTTAATTTTATTGAACAAATTACATTTGTCAAGGTCTAGCTTTGTAAATAAATAGCTAGAGACACATGGATGCATATTGCTGCTGTTCAAGGTCTCCTGTTCTATTTATGGAAGCCAGATGAATGTGAAACAAAAGAGAAACTTTTCTCTAAAAGCAATTATCTTTCTGCATTCCCATCAGTATAATTATATTGCAGGGAATTTTAAGAAGTCATACAAGTGGAATTGAATACTTAAAATCATGGCTGAATCGTTATGCAAAAGCTGAGCAGTGTCTTGCCTCATGCTAACAAAACACGCTGTGGCTGCCTGTTTTCTTACAGCTTTACACCTGAAATGTATGTGTGTATTTGTCATAAAATAAAAACCTGAGATGCCCGCTATATGTATGAAAAGTATGTGTGGGAATAACTACTGAATTCCTCTTAATTTTCAAGTGCTAATATTAATGGGCTGAAATATTTTATCACTTGGGCATTTAAAAAGTCATGGCCCTGCTCTGTAAGTATCTTTAATTATGAGTATTTTCTTTGACTTTGGAGACACATAGTGTTACTAAAACAGGGCATCTTCTTTGTTAATTGTGAGGTCTTCCCAGATGGGAAAAGGAATAAGGCCCAAGCACACATAGCAAAGTTCAGACTACGTTGGTGGAGGAGTTTGGTAAAAGCCATTACATTGACCATGCTTAGAGAAAAGCTGTTACAACTGTTTAGGAAGCTGAAGTACTGGCATAGTTGGTAAAAAGTCACATTGTTCCCTGGGGGGAGCAGAGAAAGTCTGCCAGCAGAGTAAATTTTTTTGTCCATTGTCCCATCAAATTTTGAGAGCTTTTCTTGAAAATACAGTTGTATTTTCCCTTTAATTTGTTGGGACAAATTAAATTGTCTGACGTTGTTCGACAATGCTATCAGGCTACAAAATGAGGATGTTCTATGGGTGCTTTTACACTCCTGTCACAGCAGAAAACTCAGCAGAAGCAGCTGCAGGGGTATTTTTTGAGGAGAAGCAAGACCAGGCCTGGATGAAAGCCTTCTTCCAAAGCAAAGGAAACAGAGGTCCTGCAGCAGGGGTCTGCTGCATCGGTTAATCTCTTAGCTACCGCGTTCCTTTGCAGGGAGGTGCTATGGAAAGGTGCGAATATGATAGTGCAATTAGAAACCATTAAACAATCCTTGCATGAGGAAGTGAAGTAAAAGTGGCATGGGATAAGTATATGATGTTTCCAGGTTTGAATTTGGAATCTGTATGTTTAAATGTGTATTTGCATTTAATACTAGTAGACAGATGTATTTTTTCCAGCTAGATTTTTCCTTGTACCTCCCTCCACTTTTGTTGTATGCGGGATTGCTGTCTTTTTCCTTTGCTCTACCGCCTTTTTCCCCTCTTCCAGCCTTTCTCATGTCAAATAAGACCATGTAAATTAAACATTTAGAACCCAGCTATGAAGAGATGAGGTATTCAGCCTGACCTTGGCAACCAGCTCTAGCAAGTCAGGAAATGTTTGTAACTCTCCATGTCATGGTAGATGGCTGCACAAAGCTGCACGCTGAGAGGTGCCCGTCCCACACGGAACTGACTCTGTGCTGTACACCTACAGCAGCCCCAGCCCAATGTTTTCTTTTCTGTGAAAGCCATTTTGACTGCCATGTGTTTGCATTTATTTCCTTTCCGGCTCCGTACATGACTCATCCACAGCAGGACGGGGGAGCCAGGGCAGAGCTGGGCTGCCCGGGGAGCTCCTTTCTCACTTCCCAGCCCTGGTTCGGGCAGCTTTCTGGAAGGCAGTCCCACAGCCAGGAGCTGGTCGCCAGGCTGCAGGAATAAACCCGCTGTGCTCATGGCAGCTGGGCTTGGTGTTCCTTTGCAGTGCAGTCACAGAACAGCTATCCTCTTCCTGTGCCTTGATGGAAGAGACGGAGATGCTTCTCCCTTTGTAAAGTGAGAGGCAGCTTTTATTCACTCTGGCTCTGAACCATGCTGTTCCCTATAGGTTACCCACAAAGCATACTGCCACAGGTCTGCTGCTCCTAGGTTTTCGTTCAATCCAAACCTAATCTTTTCTTCTTTTTCCAGAAGTCTCATTGACGCCAGAGCTTTCTTGCGTTCAGCCATGGGCAGGGTTACAGTAAACGGTTTCCTCTCACTTCCTTCTGGGATCCCTTGCCAGGGCAGGAGGTATGTTTCCATCTGAGGATCCTCCTTGGGAGAGACTCTTATATCATGGGGGGTTATGCCTGACCCATAATAGTATTTTAACCAACTTTTGTTTTTTAGTAAATTCTCCTCCCCCCTCCAATAATCTGAAAATCTGTTACCAATCAGAATATGATACGTATCCTCAGCCAGTTTCAGTGGGGCTTATTTCTATTACGTCTGGCAGTGTGTCCGGCGGGGGAGAAAAAAACTCAACCAGAATTAGCTGCACTGAAATCCGTTAAATTTTGGATATGTTCAACCTTTTTGGCTAGACTCATTCCGGTTCATGAGAAGTAATTATCTCTTGAGCATCACATTAATATTAAAGATCCACAGGCATTAGTGTTTAGGCAATATACCTTCTTCCCAGCTCAAAAAAAAAGATGTGGGATAATTGATCTGAACATGCTCCAAATGTGCACATGTCTTTATTTATGAATTCCAGTGTGGATTGTTTGGGAGGATAAGTCAGAATAAGGAAAAGCAGTCAAAAATGTTGGGACCTCTCATCTCCCAGGCCGTTTCTGTTAGGAATAGTTATAAAGTCCTGAAAATGAGTTGTGAAAGCTAACAGCATGTTAATAGCTTATGTTACAAACACTAAATCCCTTGCACTGGTACTTCTGATTTACACCTTTCCCTATTTCTTAGATCAGGGAATTTGTGGTGGCTGGAGCTTGTGGCTCCCTGCAGCCAGGCTGGTAGCTGCAGAGCCAGATTTGGGCACTGATGGCTCCACTTCCTAAGGTCGGTGTGAAATTGTACCCCAGCTTCTGCCTGCTGAAGGAAAAATTGCCCTGGGAGCACCCAAAATGCTGTCCCTTGTAGGATGTCCATCAGCTGGCGTGCATCAGCTGGGGGCATGGTGGAGTGACCTGTGCCAGATGTGGGGGTGATGATGGCTGTGCTGCGTCCCAGGATGTGGTGGCTGTATGTGTAGGAAACCGCAGCCTCAGGTATTCGAGTACTGCTTGTAGCTGGAGAGTGCAAAGTGTGTGAAGATGGCAGCTCTGCTGGGTTAGGGCTGGGCTTGAGCCACCAGGCACTCCCCCCGCTGACACACTCTCATACCATCCATCATGATGGTGACACTTGCATCTATGTTCAGGTGTGCTTATGGGTACATAGATGGTATTGCATCCTTCACCCTTTCACCAGCAGAAACTTCGATTACTCCGCACCAGCCAGCAATGCCATTACCTTAAATAGAAAGGAAACTTTTGCCTTACTGAATTTTTTATTGTGTTCAGCTTCACTCAGTCGGGGAAAACAAGTCTATAAAAGTGCCGCTAGCTTGTTTCAACTTCTGCACGTGCACCCACCTCATTTTCACGCCCTGGTAAGGGGTGTCAGACACAGCCTGGCCGCCCGAGCAGTCATGGACTGGCCCAATTTCCTGCAGAGTGCAGTGAAGGCCGTAGATATCAACTTCAAAGGTAAACAATTACCTTTTATTATCACACATGGCTTTAGCTCTACCAGTTTCAAATAGCACATAATCACAAGTCTGTGATAACATTTACTCCTGATGAGAGAAAATTTACCAAGTACTAAATTGCTGCTGAGATGACGGGAACATGAGCCAGGCAGGAATTAACTCCGATGATGAGTCAGCAGACGTTAATGTCTTGCACCATGCTGGAGACATCTGCCGAGCCGTCCACTGTTGAATCATCTTAAATATTTCTGTGTTATTACCCCTCCAGGAACAAGCATCGAAGAACTTTTGTGTCTCTGTGTTATATATGCATAAGCTATTTTAAAATAAATATATGCAGGCACATAACAAGTGTATGCGTTTAGGTATGTAGGTAATTTTCAGCTACGGGTAGGATGAGCAGCCAGCAACTATTTAAAGTAAAACATGCATGGAAATGCTAATAGCAATTGCCTACATTTGGTGCTTGGAAAGCAATAGCTTTGCTCAGTTGTGGCTCTGATGAGCCTGGGAGGGTGACCTCGTGTCCATACCGTATGCCCTGAACCTTCATGCAGACCAGCCTGGCCAAGCTCTTGGAGTAGGAGCTAGAAGTTCTCTAAAAGCTCCTCATGTTTTGAAACTTAATCCATCAAGAACAGCTGCAGGGTGCTGTGTTCAAGTGTATCATCACTTCAGCTTTTTCCAGTTTTTTTTTCCATATGCCCATAATGTCAATATGTAGTTAGATAAATGTAGTAACTACGTGCAATCAAGAGCATCAGATGAATTCAGTGGAGAGGGGCAAATGACTTCTTAAATGAGATCCTTTTTCACTGAAGGACCTGCAACTGTGCCATCATACACTGCCCTTCTTCTGCAGCGGATCTTCAGCAGATGTTAAGGCTGTGACATATAGCTGGGGGTGCTCTGGACAATGTGACCATTGCACAAAGGAAGAGGTTGAGCTTTTATTCAGTAATTCTTTTGTTGCATTCAGCTTAACTCACTGCAGCAAAACAACTCAGGTTCTTTTAAAGTATGTTGTCTGCACTGGCCTTAATTAATTTAAACTTTTGCATAAATAATTATCCAGTTGCACATACATGAGAACTGCAGTAATTCAGTGCACATTGCGCAAAGCTGCATTTTTTGAAATTCCGACTCTCTAAGGTCTGGAGGTCAAAAGTTAATTCTAGTGAGATATGTGAGAGTTGTCTGTGTTTGCCAAAAAAAATTGTTGTTTCAGGCGTTCTGCAGTCTGAGTGTCACTGCTCCAGCTTGTGTTTTTAAGGTTTCCCCACTCCCTGAATTTTCAGATGCAGCTTAAAAAAACCCACCACCCAACCTACCCACTGTTTTGGAAAGCAGTGAGTGAGAGCAGGCTTGCCTGTTGCAGAGGGGACGAGGGCAGCACAAGCTGACAGTGGAGCTGGTGCCCCACCAGTGCAGTTGTGCGGGGAGCTGTGCAGCTCATGGTGCCCATCTTCCCTCTCCTGTTCTCCTCCTCGCTGCCACTGATCCCAGGCTTGGACTCTGCTCAAGGCAAGAGCATAGCTGCCTACCATCTGATAAGAGGTGCTCTGGGCCTATGCCACCGTCTTCCTGGGGTCTGCTGGTCCCCACTCATGGGCCTGAAGATCTCAGGGCTTCTGAACAGGTTAGATGCTAGATGCTTAAAATAGCTCAAAGGAAATGATGTGAACATCCCCTGCACGCTGGGTTTTGCACTCAAACACTGCTTTTTCCAAAAATTAGCTCTAGCAACTCATCTTGAGGTGCCCTAAAATAACAATTTAGTACTTAATGAATATTGAGGGGGGATTAATCTAAACAGTAGCTTGGTTTTAGACTTCTTAGTAGCGGCTGCACGAAAGTAAGGCAGTGTTTTTAGACCAAATAAGAAATCCATCCTTTGGGGATTGGTTTACAGTCCTCCCGAATTTTCCATGAGGTTAATAACCAAGTGAAATGTCCTGGTGGGAACGATCACATTCCCACTACTGCCCAGGCATTAGTGGTGCATAAGGAGGTTTTGAGTAAGTTGCAGTATTTTTCTTCTACCGTGGAAGATGATGCATCTCCATATTTATTTGAAAAACTTTCTTCCATTTTCCTTTGCAGGCTGAACATCTTGGGCATTAACTCTTCTTGAAGTATAAAATGGAGAACACAAGTGCCAGAACATTTTTGTCAATGGTTTCCAAAAACGATGGAATTTCCTGCCCAGCTACATCAGATCAGCCAACAACTTTGTAATTGCTAAAAACAGCCTGTTGATTTTCCTCCCAAGTGTTTCAGCTGGCCTGGCTGAGCTTTCTCTTTTCCACTGTCTTGAGATGTTTCTCTCATTGTGCACTGTGCTATATTTTTACGATCAACATATCCTATAGCAAACAATTTCAGGCTGATGGCGGAAGGGAGATTGGGTTCAGGTTAGAGATTTGAGCCTGGAATGGGGAGCCAGGAATGCCTCAGTTCCTGGACCAGATCTGCCACTAAATCAGGAATCCACATAAAGCAAAGCCACATGATGAGCAATTGTATGATGATTTGATTTTCTGTGCAGAGGAGGAAGTGAGTGTTTGAATGCGGTTCTCTCCTTGACATGCCCGCTGCAACCGAAGCTGTGGCTGCAGGTGGGTCGTGAGCTGGGGGCAGGAAGCAGGTTCCCTCCAAGGGGAGGATGAGAATCGGGAGGCTGCTGTCTAATTGGGGACCAAAAGTTTTCACCAGAGCCATACTTGGACTGACGTCTCGGTGGTAAATGCAAATAAATTAGTTAAGTACGCCTGTATGAAATTTTCCTGCTGAAAAATTCATTCAATAAAAACATTTATACTGTATTCTTTATTGTCAGCTAATCCTGCCCAAACTCATTAAATGGCAGTGTGTGGGTTACTCGCTGTCAGTGAAATTATCAAAGGCATTTTTCAGCTGGTGCACTGGGAAAGCATGTGCTTCAATGCCAACTAAAACAATAACGAGGAAATGTTATGATCAGACTTGACCAAATGACCTTTCCCATTTTAGATTAGTTCTTAATTTCAGCGCAGGGGTCATCCTGTGAGAATACTTACAATAAGTCACTGCTCACCTCTCACATGAAAAAGAAGTGACTTATTAGAAATCTCACTGTACTCATTGCAGTTAATGAGATGTGGAAAGCTTTGTAATTTGATTTGCTGGACCATATGCTGTAAAGGGATACTGCTGATTTCATTCCTCCACATTTAATTTAAGCAGTATGCAATGGCTTCTTCGTATGGCTACTTATATAATAAAAATTAACTTGAAGTATAAAAAAAATACACCATTGTGGAGTTTATTACTCTATGTGGTTGAGTTTCAAGTGTTTTTCATTGAAACATCTGTAAGTAATGTGTAGGTCTAATTTTAAATCCTGGCAAATATTTTCCATTTAACATTTGGTTTTACTGACAGGCTAGGAGCGGTGGTTTTCAGAGCTTGTCAGTAACAGATATGCATTTTTAAAGATAAACATTTTTTCAGTTGAAGATAACTGCAATTCAATACCTGCTTTTCCTACCCGCCTTGTGTTTTAGCGGTTGCAAGCAGGAACTTGAATCGTCCCCTCTCCCTGGAGATCCTGGCCATGGCAGCAGCACCATGATGTTTCGGGCTGTCCCTCACAAGCTGTCCCAGAGGCATGGGGCGGCCATGTGGGCCTACCCAGCCTTCAGCAGAGTGAGCCCAGCTCCACAGTTAGGCTCATTGCCAGAAGGGAATAAGGTGGCAGCAATGCGATATCATGAACCGCCCATGGATGTCTCCTTCAGAGGGGTTCCCTTGGACACTTTGCAGGAGATGGTGGATTTGGGCCTTAGCCCTGGGCTGAGCTTGGCCATGTGCCGTGGCTCAGCAGCACCCGCTCAGCTCATGGGGCCCAGTGCGCTTGCCTGTACCGCAGTGGCTTGCCGTCAAGGCTTGGTTTCAGGTTATTTGATTTTTCGGCTGCAAACTAAATGAAACAGCTCGAGCAGGCAGGCTGGCCTGCCTAGGCCATAAAAGCAAAAACCAAGCTGACTCATCAGCATGCGTCGCGCTGCTCGGCGAGGGCTAGCACGGTCCTCTGGTCATGGTGCTTCATATGAGAACCTGAGTCCTTGCTGGGCTAGAGGCCGTTCTAGAGATACTGGGTGTGAGGCAACAAAAGGTCAGTTTGGAAGATGAATATTAAGCATTTTTTCAAAAAGAAGTCTTGGAAGGCTAGACATGTGGGAGACTCACAAGTTTCACCTGACAGAAATGCCATAGCATTATTTGCAATTAATGCCAAGGTGCCCACAAGCTCTAAATACGAGCTCACACTCCTGTGTGTGAGTTTTAATCTAACCTGTTGGTTAAATTTGAGATCAGACCCAAAAATTCTGTCAAGGGAAGTTGCCACCCTTGGAGGAGTATGGTGAGGGAGGCCGTGACCCCCGCTGTGGTGGGGCTGCAGCAGCTACAGAAACGTCATTATGTGAGGCACGTGGCAAAGGGGATGGTGCTTGTTTGTGTCCCCCTGGCTCTGTCTCTCCCTCCCTCTACACTTTACTGTTTCCTCACCCCGATTTTAAAATACAAGTTTAATTCTGCTTTCAGTGAGAAATAATAATAGTGCATTATTTCTCTTAGACCCAGACTGTCATCTTGTTGAACCCTGAACTGCAGCAACAGCAGAAAATGGGGTTTTGGGCACAGGAGGATGAGCTGTGGTGAGAAGCAGTGGCCAGAGAAAGCAGAGGGATCTCCACTCTCCCACACTGCTGTGCCAAGCTCCAAGGTAAGTGTGTCAGTGATACCCAAATTTAACGGCTTTGCATTTAGAGGCAAACATGTCTTTGGACCAAAGACAGCCCATTTCTTTTTAATTTGGAAACTGCCTTTAAGGATCTGGGTTCAGCAGCTGAACGAGAAGTGTGGGCTCAAGCCATTGCTCTGCACCTCTTGGGTCTGAGTCCTTCTTGGTGAGGACCCTGCCGGGGATTGAAATACAGGCCCTTCATGTGTAGATGTCCAGACTAAAAAAAATAATAACAAAATCAGGTTTCAATTTGAATTCATCCCTTTTTTCTTTCATCAGAAGTTTTGAAGTGCTTCTGAGGAGGTTGGTGATAGTCATGATCTCAGCTACAGTGATTTCTCATAAACGTTGAGAGGAACTGCAGCTTTGCTGAATATAGCGTCTGTTTTAAATGGCTGGTGGTTCACTTGTTTTTAATATGAGTACAAGCACAGAGGCAAGTAAAATCTAATGAAAGTGCTTAGAAGATTTTGTTTTGATACCCCACAGCATCCCTGCTTTATACTGAAGGGGGAGAAGATTTCTTTATAGCCAGGCCTGCAGAAGCCAGAAATTTAATCTTGCTCCACAACTTATTTTATTGCATTTTTAATTTTCTCTTGTATTACCCTGACCCTTTTCTATAGCTTTTGACGCCTGGTGCTTAATTACTTATCATTAGCAATGTACATGGGGGCCTTCCTGCATATTTATAAATGTGATCATTAGTACATGGGAAGACAAAGACTTCTTTAAGACCATCATTAGTTATTCTGTTTTCATAGAAATGTTCATTAGAGAAACTACCCACCTGGTTAAATAATTATAATTAAGAATTGGTAATCTCCTTTGCATTTTTAACTTGATCTTCAGGACGTGTGTGCATAGCTAAAAGAGCCTTGTTTGGCCATCTTACTGTCTTTTCCTTTTGATTTGAATTGTCAAGCAGATTTAAACGCTGTGTTTTGGAACTGTATACCCCAAGAATGATTTGTAGAAAGATAGATTATTAAAANTCAACCCAGCAATTATCTCTGAATTCATTAACAGCACACTGGCAGTGAGAGGTTATATAAGCCATTTACTATAATGCACGGTATGGAGTTAAAATAAAATGTCACCAGAGCCTGGTATCTCTGCCCTGTCTGTGGTAGTCACTGCAGACACCGAGACTGCGGGAGAACACTTGCAGAAAGGTGTCATTTCCATGTCACGGTATGGTATTACTTGAAAATGCTGACAATAAACGCGATAGTGTCAGTACTCCTGCTCCCAGCCATTGTGGGGAGCTGGTGGGAAACCTGAGTGAAATGTGTGCATGTGCCCGTCTGCTTTGAGGCTGCAGGGACGGGAGAGCATCCCTCCTCCATGCCCATAGCGGCTGGCACAGGGAGGGCTCTCCTCTGATAAACCACAGTGACGGGAAGAGCTTGGCAGTGGCATAAATATCATCTGTAAACAATTAAGCAGCTACTGCTCATTCAGGGCAGTTTTGAGAAGCAAAGGAAGTCTGCAATCAGTTATATCTCCAATTACCATAAAAATATATTAGCCATTCATTCATTTATTAATGATTCATCAGTTAACCACACATAATGAGCAAATAATTAGCAATGCTGTACGGTTGCCAAAATTGAAGAAGTGTTGGCATTTTAAAGATGAAAGGTTGCATTTATGTAAAAAGTCGGGTGGTGATAAAGTTAATACAGAAGATAATTATAAAAGTGGCTGTCCTATTTTAGAGACTGAGGTCCCACAAAACTTGCCTAATTGAACTGAAATTAATATTCTTCAAAAGCACGCATGTTACTGCATACTAGCTGCTGCATTTACTTGGAGATCTCCCTTCAGTAAGGTACATCGCACAATACAAGTTAATAAAATGCCAGACAGCAAGACTGCGTTCTTTGTTTGCTCGGTTCAGGGCCTTGTGGAAAACAATAAATTGCATTCATGTCAGCCGAGGCCCATCCCTTTGCTAATTACCGTTTGGTGCTGAAATGACTTCTGTGAAATTGGGAGCATGAAGAAACACACAGCCGTACAAGGGAGGCTTTTCAGACTATGGCAGTAAATGTGAGATAGGCCTTAGGCACACAGATGTTAAAACAGTGAATTCCCCTAAAGATTGCACTAATGGAAACCCTGTCAGGGTAAGTCAAATCCGGGGTCTGTGGTCAAAATCTAATTAATGTTCCTTTACTTAAAAAGAATATGAATGCCCGGAGGTGATGAAGAACGTATAAGAAACTCGCATGTTTGTAAAATTGCTTGAGTGGATGACGAGCGCTGCTGAGCCCTTCCTTACAAGGTAACACCTGCTGGAGGAGCTCTTTACACCGCTTGGTGCAGCACTGCGGGACCTGTCTCAACCTCTCTTGGAAGTCCTGCGTGAAAACGGCTGTTGGTACCTGGGCCACCTCCCAGTGGACAGTCATTGCTGTCATTAAACACCACCTCTTCATTCTGTGCGACCGAGTGGTGTCAGCATTGCTGTTTAAGAAGTACTTGTAGCTGAAGACGTAAGAAAGGGCCAGGTCCTCTTTGTATGAAAACAAAGGCTCGCCCGTCTAGGTTGAGCTTGAGGACACTGCTGGGGCTCTTAGGCGCTTTCACAGCTGCACTGTGCGTGGCCTGTGCAATAACAGAGGAAATGAATTTATAATGCAACAATCTCTTCATTTTCACAAGCACAAAAATTCCCCTAAATTCTTAAAATAACACTCAGAGTGGGACAGACATTAAATTTTGAATAAATGAAACCCTAATCCAGTGTGTTGCTGAAACAAGCTTGTTATTAAAGAAATAAATTTGAAACAGCAAGTGGTTTGAGAATTTCGGGTTTAATTATTTAAATCTACTTAAGATAACTCTCTAGCACTGTGTTTGGGTTTCCTGTTGAGAACATGTTTTCCAGGAAAGGTATCCCTCCCAGTGCCTTGGAAATATTAACCTTCTCATGCAACAGTGGTTTAAGCAGTAGAGGCAAATAATTATTATTGTAATAAGGCAAGATATTGTATGGCAACTTGGTGGTATTTCCTGGATGCATACTGTCATGAAAACTGTACAGAGCCGTTTGGGGGTTTGGAGATACCACTGCTTTCCTTGGCTAAATGGCCTACATAATGAGGCTCCAAACACTCTTCAGGTAAGAGAGAGAGTCGTTCCCTTAGCAGTGTCACAGAATGAGCCATGACCAACTGTACCTGAACTGTCAGGTTTGCAATTACAAGCTAATTTGAAGTATTATATATTATTTCATAGATAAATATTGGTAATTGGACTTTCTTCATTGCCAATTGCTGTACTTTAGATAAAATCTACTATTTCACCTTTAGGCCCTAAGATTGTCTCCTAATGCAGCATAGATAAAGAAGAAATTAACCTGTTTTTTCTTTTATAGGACCATAACAGGAGCTTCCTGTATCCTGGGTCTGTGTTTAGGGCAAGAATCAGACAAATGTATTCAAGGTGCCCAGGACGGGGGCAAGAACCAGGGAGGTGTTCCTTGTCCCAGCCACGACCCAGGCACGGGGAAAGTTGACTTCACACAGCCAGGAGTGAGCAGGGGAGACAACTCCAGCTTTGAGTCACATTTCCTTCCCCTGGGCTTGTGCTGGGACAGAGGGACATGGCCATGCTGTGTGCTGGCTTGGACTTGACACTTAACTTGGCTGCTGTAGGACAAGCATGCTGTGAAGAACTGGGATGATTTTTTTTTTGTGTTTGAATGTCTTCACAAGTAATCACTTATGCCTTCAAGGCAGAGTGTTCATCTTAACAATTTTCTTTCGATACATTCTCTCTGTGTTTGCCATACAGCTCTTGGAGGTGGGTTACACATAGTTGAGTGTTACTCTATCGCTGAATATTGCCAGCATTCACTCTGTCAGTCATGTTGGCCACTGTGGCTCAAGTACCACTTCCATCACAGGGATGAAGCCTTTCAGCTTTCCTGATGCTACTGATGTTGCTTTGATGTAACTGAATTTGTCCCTTCTGTCACGCATAAGGGTTGGGTCTTAGGGAGTGAAAGCTTTCTAGCCAAAGTTTGTGGCAAATCCAGACTTTCAATTAATCTAGTTAAATTGTTCAATTACTACTCATGGGTCTAATGATCAACATAGCTGTGTCATTGTCTGAATCCAACACCACCAACCAAGAGCTGGTGCTCAGTTCAGCACTGGGTTCTGTAAAATTCATAACATGTGTAAGGATGGTGTTCAATCAAATACCAAAATATCTGCTTGTTTTTCTCATTCAAGCATGCTCACTGACTTAACTTGTGATAATTAGCAGTATTTCCTTTTATAAACTTCAAGAAAAGGTAGTCCTACAAAAATTTTTCTCAAGATCTAGTGTCTCTGTGTTGCATGAGGCAGATGGTGGTTTAAAGCTTCGCTCTTGCTTAAGAGATATCTTTCAGTCCACTGAAAGGGGTTGATTAGTGTCCCCTAGCTGAACCATTTTTCCCTCTGTTGCTTTGACCCATTGATTTAATTAAGGTCTAATAAAGAGAGGGCTGAAAGATTGTTAAAAATCTTTTTTTTTTTTTTTTTTCCCCATGAATCTGACCTATGCTGGTCTTTCGGTGCATTTTTAACTTGCACATGCCCTCTTTATTATGTAAGCATGCTGATGCAGAGGTTGTCTTCCTTAGAGCCGGGGGTGGAGGGGGGTGTTCACCTCAATAGTAAATCAGATTTAATTTTAGTTTTAACCAAAACAAATGCTTTTCTGGAGTCCTTTTATTTTGGTGAAAATAAGTAATAAAAAATAACCAAAGCAAGTCATGGTATCAAAAGGAAAGACCTTAGAAAGCTTAGTGGTGACCCTTTCTTTCTCTGTTTTCTTCCTTTCTTGCCAGATGAGAAAGAGGAAGAGAAATGAAAACTCTGGTTTTGCTTTCCAATTAAGTAGCAAGAATGAGTAGAAGTTTATGAAACTAGAGGGGTTTTTATTGAAAATGCTTGCTGCTTTGCAACTTTGCATCGTGCCTATGTCTGTACTAATGCTCAAAAAATACTTCACGCTACTTGTCATATTGCCAACCTCCCCTTTTCCTTGCCCTACCTCCCACCAGCTCTGTAGTTTGCTACTCTCAGGTCAGAAGAACTTTTCTCAGCATGCCAATTTTGCCACTGAGCAGGCTTATCTGTATTTTGTAAGAGTGAGATTACCACAAATGTGTCCCCTCTCCACATTCTGCTTTTGCTGTAGGAGAGTTCTTCTGGTGCTGGAGGTCCCAGTGCTATCCCAGCTGCACCGGGACTGCTATGACAGTCTTCAGAAGAATAATAAGAGGGGAAGAAAGGCTCAGCTGCAACTTCAAGGATTGGCTCTAATGTGCTATTTGTGGCTTGAAAGAACAGCATTGCTACCCACAGTGGCAGTTTGTGACTGTGAACCTTCTCGGATGGCTCTCATGGCCAGATTTCTGTGCTGCAGCTCGATAGCCGGAGAGCTAACAGCCTGCAGGGCTGCGCCAGATTTGCAGTACATCAAGGTGTGCACTAAAATAAAAATCTGGTTAGTGGTGGCAATTAAATCTGGATGAGAACAAGTCCTCCAATGTGACACCACTTGCTGAGAGCCATCCCTGCCCAGGGAAGCACTAAAACAGGTGTATAAATCCTTCTGTGTTCAATGGGATTTAGGCACCTTCTTAAAGTTTAGTGCTTGTCTAGAGAGCTTCCTGAATGAAAGCCTGACAATTGTGCCCAAGTAACTTCAAAATTAGTTATAATTTACTCATCATTATCAGCTGTCATGAGTCTGTGTAAAAAGGGTTTAATCTTGAATAGATGAAAGGCTTCACAAGCCCTTGGCTTTCATGTAAGTGCCCTTCCCAGATGCCCAGCACCATGCTGAGCTGAAGCAGCCCTGCTCAGCCCTGCTTTTATTCCAGGTTGCTCTGTGGTCCCACCACATCTGCAGTGCCAGCCCCACACTCTACAAAGCAATCGGCCCTGCCAGCAGCTGAAATCGTCTGACTGCGCTTCACCAGCCATATCCCATCTGAGGAAAACTCTGCAGGCTACAACAGAGGCAGAGAAAGTCCAAGCTATATTTAGTAAGTGAGTGCAAAGGAAAGTTAGGGGATTGAGAGAGGGGGAGAGGAGATTTGTGTCCAAATGGAAGAGTCAGCTGGACCTCCCACTTGGAAACATAGCAGGCACCAAGTCCTTTTGTGTCACAGGAGTCAGAAAGCTTCAAAAGCTTTTTCTTTTAGGATTTTTTTTCCTTTATAACCCTTTCTGTCTTACAACAGAGTTTGAGGGTTGAAAATAAATCTAGTGTTAAATTTACAGCAACCAGTGTCAAAGGAAAACCAAAATCCAACAAACTCAAATTACTACTTAATTCTGTATGTGCACACACATGTTTATGTGCATCATCTACTTAAGGCAGGCAGGACTGTGTCCAGGTAGCTGAGAGTTATTTTATCTTTTTTTGCCCAAATACGTGGTTAATTACTCAGTGGATGATACCACTGTTGTGTAGCTCTTGGAAAGACTAAATTTGCAATTAAAACATTTTAAAGGCTTTCTTTTGTAGAGTCCTTAGGTAATTAAGCTGAAGTGCATGTACATTTCCATATATAAATGTACTGGAGCAGTGGTAGCTGATGTAGTAGTTGAGGTCAGGTAGGAACCAGCCTTGCATTTAGAGTCTTTTTTTCCAGTACCTCGCTCAAAACCTCCCTAAATCTAAATTAATCTTCCAGAAATGTATGGGAAATTTGGTTTATGAGGGGAAAAAAAGATCTTGCATTATTACCCTAGTCTATCAGTCTTCCCTCAGCATGATTCCATTCGTTTTGCAATGCATGGCTGTTCAGCATTGCCACAACTGAACTTCAGAAGACTTTCTAGAATGAAATATATCATGGGAATAGTCACGTTGGGGTGCCCTGCCAAGGCAGGAGCAAGGGCTAAGCCCTGCCTGGCTGCAGCTTGGGGGGCTGGGGGCAGATGTAGGTGAACCCTTTGCCTGGCTCACAGGAAGGGACTTGGGGACAGCATGGTGCTCAAGGCGGTGAACTTGGCTCTGCTGCTGTGTCCTGCTGCAGCACTGGTGTGGCCTGCTCCCCTCCCTGAAAGCCCCCGAAAGCTGCAGCTTTCCTCTCTGCCTCCCAAAGCTGTTCCCTCCCTTACAGTCTTGGTTCCTCTCCTCCTTGCCAAGTTCACTGACTCCAGCCTGAGCTGAAAGTTAATTTTAACAAATAACATCTTGGACCAAGCCAAGTTAGGATCTGGAGATAGGACACGCTGCGGGAAGGGAGTGGGATTGGGGGTGTGTGTGTGTAAGAGAGCATGAACGTTCAGCCTTGTAATATGTGTGAGAGCTGATGCTCTCTGAGCAATCGAGTGCTTATTATTATTTCTCTTGGATAGGTCACCTGGGAGTGGAGGAATTTTTCATTTTAAATTAAAAAGAAATCTTTTATAATGCTCATTTCTGAAAGGAAAAAAAAAACCCACCTCATCATGGAAGCAATTAGATGGAGGACACATTGAAAGGAGTGATTAGTTGTTAATTTTTGAGCTGTTGGCCCTGACAGAGGGGTTTTTTGTCAAGGATTTTTTTTTAAGGTGTCTTTCAGATGCCTATAGTCCAAGGTTACTTCTCATTCAATAGCAATTACCATATGTCCATTACATACTAGAGACTGCTTGAGGTAGATGCAGTGGTCCCCATCAGAGCGTGTGCCAAGTTAAAATGCCAGCAGCTGTGTGAGCCACAGGATAATTGTTCCTATCTGCTGCTTCTGTTTTCCAAGTCCCAGTAAATGTTCTAGGGAGTAACTTCCCCCTTCCTTGATTCAACCTGAAACTACAGCCCTCTGGTTTGCATTTCAGGTTCCAAGTTAGCCGTGTTAAGATTTGAACAAGAATCAAGGAGTATAATGGGTCAGATGTAATTACAAGGTAAAACTACTGGTGAAATAGCTGCACATTTCAGTTTTCTTGCTTTCTGCCCATCAGATTACAAACCTCAGTCCCACCACCACTTAAAAAACCTAATCTGTAACTGCAAACGTTGTATAACTGCTCTATTGTATCAGATGGAAACCAACTAACCAGACACCACAATACAAAAAAATAAGCACATTGTACCTCATAAAAATATGGGGCTGCAAAAAAAAGACAAAATGCACTCTTGTTAAAAAATGGACATAGTCCAGTAATGGAATGAGTAGGGAAACTTGAATGGATCAGAGTCAAAAAACACTCTGCTTAATTCTTGGGTTTTTTTATTCACCATTCAGCTTACATCAGTGTTAACATCTACTGAGAAATGCAGCCATTTACAATTTGCAGTTCAATGTGTTACTTTAATTAGTATGAAAATTAAAGGGCAACTATAGGCCAATGTGAATGATTATGGAAATACATGTGCATCACATGCAATGCTCTCATTTAATTAATCGTCTTGTAAACTATATCGAGCACTTTTAGTCAGTTGCTGAGTATAACAACTCTATTTTAAATAACCACTTAATACTTAACAGGATGTGGAGAAAACACTATAGCACACGACTGCTTCTCGAGTTTCAGTGTCTGAGATTTTTTAAAGCTGACCCAAGTCAACCCAAAGAATGTTTAGCACCCCATGTCTGAACAGAAGAAACTCTGTGATGTACAGACATTCAATTACATTTTTTAAAAAGCGAGAAACATTTTGTAAAATAGTGACTTTAGAAAACTAATTGGCAGCAGCAAACTTAAGAGCTAAGGCCAAAGCTAGAGGGGACTTTTTACTACAGTAACTCTAGTCAAGGAAAATGAAAATAAAGGCATCTTTGTTTCTCAGTCAAATTAGCTGATTAAGAAATAAAACATTTTAACATGCTTTAAATGCAGCATTAATTATTTGTATGAAAAAAATTAAAGCCAGGTTCCATGAATTACACTTTGTGTGTGTGAATTGAACGTTACGGGAATAGTAATCCTTTTACATTCATGCCTTACTTCATTAGGCAAAACTAAATATTAAGGGCTCTATTCATTCAAAAAATTCTTATACATTCAGGTCACACGTTTTCTATGGCTATTTTTCATTTATTTTAAGAGTACAATTTACAGCACTGATTTTGAAATATGATTCAGAAAAAGAAATCTACAGGATGGGCTCTAGTAAATGGATGTGATTAAAAAAGGACAATGATACAGTCTTGCTTGTCATCAGTGAAAAGGCCCAGTCATATTGTACCGTCTCAAAGCTGCTGTAATAACACAGAAAATCAGATGCATTACTGGTGGGGAAGTTCTGAAGCCTTTTTCCTATAGACTGGTTAGTAAATAATTTTCCCACCTTGTTGATTGTTTCCAATGACTAGGCAGTGCTTTATTCAGGTAAATGAAGAACACGGGTTATTTACTTGGGTGGGTGTGTTCAGGGATGTACTTTTCTGTTTTCTACATATACCCATTTTAGCCATGGTATGTCCCATACTTGGCTTCCTGGGAGGAGAGTCCATCCACTGAAGCTGTGGGATGTGGTTAAACATTTGCTGGGATGGAGGCCTGGATCATCAAAGCCACCTGTCTGCTCTTCTTTGAATGCAGACCTGTGAAGTAAGGAGCTGGTGAATTAATTGTTTTCCTAACACATATGTGAAAAGAAATAAGACCTGAACTCTGTCTTGTTTCAGCTTCTTTCCTTGAGTGTTTTGTTGTTGTTGTTGTTGTTTTTACTGACTGAAGAGAGTGCCGCCTAGAACTGTGCAATGATGATCATCTTTAACTTTCAAAATAATGAAAAGATTCACTTACCATTAAAAAAATAACTAAAAGAGAGAGAGGGAGAAGAAAAAAAATCCAAATCCAAGTAAGAAATTATAAAAAAAGGTGTTACCCAGAAGCTTCCAAATTGTCAGCTGGCTGAATTTAAATAAACTTTTAGGAAACAAAATATTGGGAAATAGGACAAGGCGTCAGATGGTTGGGTAAGATTGATGTATTTAATAGTTTAGTTAATATGGATCAACATCTGCCTTTAGTTACATCTGCACAACCCCCTGACTTCAGTGGAGTTGTACTTTTGGAACCAAGTTTGGACCAATGTTTTTAAATAGGCCCTGGTGCAGGATATCTGCAGGCAGCCTGTGCTGCTCAACACCGGTGTAACCAGGCAGCTCTGGAGAGAATGGGTAATACAATATGTTATTGTTTCTTGTGCAATTTTTAAAAATACATTGAGGAGTAATATATTTTTTTATAATAGGGTGCTCCCTGTCTCTTTAAGTAACTGTCAGATGTAGGATGTCCTTGTGCCAAAATGCTACGGTCTGCTCCCTCTGTGCAATTGTTAATTAAATCCATCCCTTATTGTAGAGCCTGCCTAGTCTCTTACCCATTCTGCTTATCTGTGATACCAGATGATGCTCAGTAATTCATGGCCAACCTGCTCCCACCTTCAATAGGGCCTCCTGTGCACTGACCTTAACCAGCTTCACCTTTTCATTATTCCCAAGGAGAATGGAGCCCTGGAGGAAAGAGTTTTATCAACTTCTCCTGTTGACCAGATGATAGTTCAGTGACAAATAAAGGGAGTGTGATTGAGCTGGATGCCTCCCACATGCCGTCACTTCCTAATCCTTTCTGGCTCCCACTGTCCCCCTAGAAGCAGAGCTGTGCAAGGAAAGGAGACTGTCCTCAAAGGGCACCGCAGGCTGCACCCGCCGCTGCCAGGCAAGAATAACTTTTGCCTACCCAGGTAACGGATAGGCAATGGTAATGCCAATGTGTCAGCTGAAAACTTTCTGTGCTTGGTACTGAGCTATGCCACCTGCGAATCTCTTCACCCTACTGGTAAGGCTGATATACAGGAGCTAGTAGGAATATTTTCATAGCTGACAAGCTGTTTCCCATGAACAGTGTCAAAGATTTAAAAGCCACTTCTGCAAATGGGACTTTCTGGCAAATACAGACTAAGCAAATCTTTTATTATTACCATATGGCTAGAAATACTCCTAGAGTTCTCCTGGAAATGGGTACTGTACCAGCAGAAAGCAATATTCTGTTGGCCTGTGCATTGCCTCAAGGGTATTTACTATGGTAATAAGATCAGTAATTCATCTCCTAAAATCACTGGGAGTACAAATGCTTATTTAAGTAGATGGTATCTTGATTGCAACTGAGTCAGGAGAGCTCTTAAAGCTGCCTGTTTAGGCTACAGATCTTCTGTTAAAGGCAAAGGGCTGGTAGTTCTTGGTAAACACAAGAACATTGTGCTTCATAGCTACCTTACATTTTCAGCAATTTACAGTTGATGCTCAGCACATCCCTTGGCAAAATATGTGGGTACAAATATGTCAGGAAATTATGCCTATTAGGTTGGGTTTTTTGCTTTTTACTTTCCATAGCTATGTATTTGAAAGTGAAATAAATTTCTCACCATCTCCAAATAGCTGATTAGAACTAAAGAGACAAAGCCATTCTCCAGCAGCACATGGAGCCACCCAAACCTCATCCTCGGTGATACCGCATCAACATAAATTAAGAAACAGCCTTGGCCCAGAAAAATGGAAGATCTGGGAGTAAAAATATTTGCTTTATCACAGAGTAGGCCACTATTAGAGAACTATCCTGTGATGCAGCCTCTCATCTGCTGGCTTGCAAATTCAATGGGCCTCTTCTCTGGAAGTCCTGGAGGCAGAAGCCTTCAGTCTTACTCATCTGCTTTTTGTTGTTTACAGAGCTGATCAAGAGACACCATGGGTTGGTGTCTCTTTTGATGCAAAGACATCAAAATAGGAGTTTAAGGACCTCAGTTTCTAATCCCAAATTTTGCTGCAGGAAATTTTCACAGAAAGGATGATAAAATCTAGAAATACAGATTCATCAAATTGTTTTATTTAAGGAAAACAGTTATTTGACCTCTGAGAATCCAAAATCAGTGTCTGTAGCCCTGTTCCAGGAACGTCTCAGGTGCTCCATAATGATTCACATGGTGATGTGGCATTGAAGGTGAATCACTAGAAAAACTGAGCTAGAAGCACCTAAAACAGATGTTCTCTAGTTTGCCAAGAAGCCTGAGCCCTTAATGAGGACATGTGGCTGAAACAGAAAGCATTAGCAGTTCTTCTGCAGAGTGTTGTTCTGTACTTTAACTTCATCAGTACTGTTCCTTCTTTGCACAGTTATTAAGCTAAATACCACCGAGGCGTGTACAAATTTGATGAGAGAAATATTTGTTTGTGCTCTCTATGTATTTCAGAAATTAAAGATTTTTCAGCAGGCACAATTCTGCCTTGTGAGACAGAATTTTCACTCTATTTTTTTCTGCAGCCATGGAGCATAACAAACATTTGAAATAACTTTCACCAGCTTGATCACTGTTGTCAGATAGGGTATATATGCAAATGAAACCAATAAATTTTCCTGAAGTTCTCTGGATTCCACCAGAATGTATGGAATTGTCTTTCGATAGTTAACAACGCTTAACACTATGTAGCAATTTCCATCCTCAGTGACAAGCTTATTAATCAATGCAACGCCTCTGAAAGGAGCATTGCTATGTATTCCTATTAGAGTGTGAAATTTAAAATGTATGGATGTGCTCTGAAGTGTTGGTCAAATAGCCGAAGAAGCCTGGGTTTCAATTTTGGGAGTCTGCGGTTTCTGTCCCCTGTTAGGCCAGACTCCTTTGACACACAGACCCCTTTATGTGTTTAATAGATCAAGCTCTGCTGGGTTTAGAGCCACACTTCAGTGTGACCATGCTCTGACTTTGAAATGTAGCGATAACACAACTGGTTTTTATAATTGCTGCCTAGAGGACCTGAGATGGGGATATGGCACACTGCTGCGATTTGCTCTTTGCAGCTTTGTTAAGACTCGAAGGAGCTGGAAGGTGTGTTTCCAGTGCACAGTAAATAGGGTTGTGCTAAATGACCCCAGCCTTTTTTCATGCTAATAGGTGCAACAGTGTTGGGTTAACAAAGAAGTCCATCCTGACATAGCGATGATAATTTTATCTAGAATGAAATCCTTTAAGTTCCCTCACCTCTTCTGTGCCTGCTATTGTAGGACACTAATGGTACTCCTGATCTGATCTCCTTGCAGCTAAGAAAGTGTCAGATGAGAGTGTTTTTTGCCTGCTACATCCCAGGAAAAAATGTATATTCTATCCAATAAGTTTGGGTTGGTAAATGAGTTTTGTTCACTGCTACTAGGTCTGCAGAAGCCACCAGGCAAGTGCAGTGAAAAAGGCCTCCTATAAAGGGTATAATGAAAGACAAACCATATCAGTTGGTGACTAGAGGCATATCAATAAAAATCACCTCCCGCATATATCAAGTGATTGATAGCAAGTTTTAGAGCTTTTTCAGTTCCCTGGTAGTACCATCCAACTGCAATAAAACACATGGATTTCACTGATACCCTTCCAGATAACATCCCCCTTGTGCTGCATGTAAGATGAGCTTCAAGAATTTAAAAAAAAAGGTACAGAGAGTTATTACTTTTAAGTAGCTCAGTCCATTGCTTTTAAGGGTGACAGTATCTAAACTATAGCAGGAGGGGAACTGTTAAACATCCCGTTTGTTTTCTCTGTTGGTAGGCAGCCTCTGAGACTTTGTCAGCAGCCTGATGTAAGTCAGCCTGCTCAGGGGTTACAGCCCAGGACTTGAGCCAGGAGAGGAGCTTCTGGGATGCCTGGAGGGAAGGTTTCAGATAGATGATAACAGCTACCTAAAAAAATCACACCCCTGTGGCAAGCTCAGCAAGCGTAGTCTCTGTGCTGGAGACCTCAATGGGACAGAGGAGGGCCATGGGCCAAGTGGTGATGGCTCCCACATACCTACCTGCAAGGCATAGGCTGCAGTCCCATTCTCACTGCCTGTCTCCTAGAAAGCTAAGTTGTGGGTACTTGGTTAGGGTGGGTGCTTGTAGCTACTCCTCTCCCATGTGGATGCTGCATCTGGCCCCTTAGTGCATCTGGTGCTCGATCTTGTGTTGTTTATAGGAACCAATTGCTTGTGTTGGAAAGGACTCTGTGTTTTGAGGATTTGTGCATCCAAATGTTGTGAAACCTAAAAGTTATGGAAGCATTATGCGAGCTTTTATGATCAAGTCTGTGTCTCATGTTCGTGGAAGTCTTGTGTCAGCTGCTGGGAGCCCAGAAAACTTGGAATATTAAGGGGCTTCTGGGAAACTCTTACTGAGATTAATTTTATAGTTAGATGCTGTTCCTTCTCACCAAAGAAGGAAATCCAGGTTCATGAGACTCCAAGACCTGGGAAAGCTCTTTGAAAATACCAATACTTCATCCACGCACAGCCTGTTTAGACTTTGACTTCAGTTATTTGGTTGGGTTTGGATCTGGGTCCAAATATCCCTTAGTTTAAAGGGATTTTTATCTGCTAATTTCAATGTGCTTTCTATCGCTGACTTAACTGGGTGAGGGTCTATGCTGTATTTTAAACCACAGAGTTTTAGTTTGACCTATATGTAATGTAAAGATGGGTATTAACAGGGAGGTCTAAATTTCTGGAAATCTCTTTCAGTAGTTCTTATTAAATTCACTACTCCAGCATAATGTAGGTTTCTGTTCTAATCATAGCATTGCTGTACTTGGGCATGGCACATCAAAGGGGTTACCTTGCTCTCATAGCAGAATGCTCCTTAGGTTCACTCACTCTGGGGACCTACACCAGATTTCCCCAGTTCTGCGCACAGACCAGATTTTCAGCTCCCTTTTAATCTTTGGCAATTTGAATTTATATGGAAAACTTACAGGTGACAGTCTGGCTACATTGAGACAAGTAGGATAGAAACCATGTCAGAACAGCCCCTGAAAGTCCTACGATGTGCTTAAAGCATTTCAAGAGAACCCTTGATCCAAAGTATCAAAGGGTTACAGTAAGATCAAGAAGAATTAAAACTGATGGTGTGCCAGAAATCACGTGCAGCACAAGGTCATTACTCACCCTCGTTAAAGCGGTCTCAGTACTGTGGCCTGATCTGAAGCTTAATTGAAAAGTTTCAAATGATGCATTATAACGAAGACAAGACAGCCACTGCCCATTCCACGACCTCTGCTAAAAAAGGCAGATGGGTAATAGGGCAGAAATCTAAGCAATTGCTTGAGGATAATCAAGGCCTAATGAGGTATCTACTTCAGTCTTTCAAAGGCAGAGGAACCTCTCCCTGTTGCTGGGAGAGAAAGCAAGGGCTGATGTGAGCAAGTTCCTGCATCCAGGGAACAGGATACACTTGGCCAAGGTAGTCACAGTCCTCAGCAGCGAAGGGCGTACAAAGGGCAATGCCGTATCTGTAGTGAAGGTTTTCAGTTGTACAAAAGTTTAGGGCCATGATCTAGGACAGTCTCCTCTCAGTTGCCTTCTTTTGCAATCATTCTCTGTTACCACAGACCTTGACCCAAAATGATCGTAAGGAGGCCATCGGGTCTAACTATTAGTTGTGTTAGGAACCAAGACAGTGGCAATAGGAGATAGCTGACTGCTGATGTTATCGATTTTCCCTAAAAATTCACAACCCCCCCCAAAACCCGTTGATGTTCCACTTGAGCATGATAACAAACTGCAAGTCACAATTACCCAAAGAAATCAAGTATCTCCTTGGCATCTTCCTCTTTTTTTGTTTTATTATCTGGTCTAGCAGAGAGGTCAGTGCCCATATCCACACAATTATCTCCACATCCAGCTGCCAGATTGTGAAAGCTGCTCTTCCTGGGCTACTGCTTGGGCAGCCATATTAAAGGGTTTGCACATGCTCCTGCCCGAGGAGCAGTTACGGTGTGGAATCAACTCTCAGTCTGCAGAAGCCAATGTTTTTTCATCTTTTGAAATAGCCAGCTTGCCCATTCTAACCTATATCTATAGGCTTTGATTTTGTGAGGAGAGGGTGCCTCTCCAGATTGGTATCTGTTTGCTGAGCAGGTTTACTTGCTGTTCCTAATCTCTTCTGTTTTGATAAGATCTCCCTCCTGTCTTGAGATACACTAGCCATGGGAAGCTAGACAAAAACATTGTATAAGGTTTCAGATTCAGTGACAGCATACAGCCTCCAGTGATAGACTTACTTAAAGGCATCAAGCACAATGAATAACAAGTTACAGAAACTGTTTAGCAGTGTGGGCCATTTTCTTTAGCCTTCAAATTCCTCCCTAATTTTAAGCACAGTTAAAATCAAAGTACCTGCTTTCTTTGTGATGAATTCTGCTTCAATTATCTTCTGCTTTTTCATGTAATTTCTTTAAACTTTAAAAACAGAGACTGAAAAAGAAAGAAGGCTAACATGAAGAAAAAGTTACAATAAAATAACTAAAACCCCATTTATGCAGCTCTTCAGGTAGTTGTCTTGAAGACCATGAGAGGTGCAACTGGCTTCACTGGGAGTCTCTTGGGCTTAGCATTAAACCATGTGTTTTCATGAAGTAAGGCCTTTAATATATGACATATGGCATCAGCTCTATAAAGTATTACTGGTTGGCTGACAGCCCTGCGTCTGTCCGTTGCTTGCAAATTAATACTGTAAGTCTGTGTGGGTAAATAGGTTGTCATCACCAGTACCCATGGTCACTGCAGGCTGCGCCCACAAGCCTAAGCACTCTGTGCCGGTACTTTCCTCGAGAAGGATTTGTGTGTTAAGCTGCTGGTGCTGTACCCATGAAAGCAATGGCTGAGCAGACCTGCCTGGGGAGGAAACACTGCCACTGTGTTTCCAGGTCTCTGAGGAGCTCTGGGACAGGACGGGAGGACGTGGCACTGCCAGCTGCTGCATGAGAGCTACCACAGCGTCTGGCTGGGCTCTGTGTGAGCTGGAGCCTGCTACAGGGCACGCAGTGAGAAACAGGCTGCATGTACCAGCCTGAAGGTACAGTGTCAAGAGGCATTTCTTCATATATGGTTTCTTTTTAAGAAACAGTGATTGACTTAGCCAGTTACAGGATTTTTTTACTCATCTTGTATATGAAAAAGGACAAAATGCAGATGGAAGGATGCCTGGTGTGATTCAGGAAAGGGGACCAGTCTGCTCTTCTAAAGTGTCTGCAAATCTCAGCTAGGGTTGATCTTTTTGAATTCAGGGCTGCAATTTCCTCATCTGTTGCAGGAATTACAATTGTCCATGATTTCCCTGGGTCATTGCAGCATTCGGACGACTCATTGGGTCTCCCTGCTAGCCTTACAACATCTTGGGCTAGGGAAAGCTAAGGCCAGTCTTAATTTGTCTGTTGTACAGGTATTGTATGCATATGTGCATGTGGTGTGTGTGTGATGGGCTGTGGGCTGACTGCTGCTCATTTGGCTATGAAGAATAAGAAAAACTTTCAAAGAACTGCAGTGTGCTGTTGGTGGGGGGAGGCAGAAGAGTGAGAGTGGCTAGTGAAAAGATATTTTACCTTTATGCAACCTGCTATCTTTGCTGAGTTTTAAGTAATGAGGGAAGAAAAAACCTCTGACATTCTTTTTTAAAATGTAGATGCTGAAATTCATGTGGCGAAAAATAGGGCAGTTGAGTTATCAGCATCTGATGAGAATATGAGAGGAGTAATTATTGTATAGTCCTATTAATGAAATTGTACTGCAGTGCAAAAGAAAAAAGAAAGAAAAGTCACCAAAGAGAGCCTGGTGAGTTACTTCAGGGAAAGAACAGCTTCTATTATATGAATAGAAACATCAGCTTGTTAGCTTAGCAGAGAGCTCTGGACACTTATGGAAATTCAAAACATTTCCATATATCCCAGTCCAGGATGGAATTAAAGTGTTGTAAAGCTTCCCTGGAAGCCAACATTTATCTAATATGTAAGCATATTTAGATTTCATTTTGAAATGGTTGTTAAAGGCTATCCTTTGGCTGCACTCTATCCTTCATTCTAACTTTTTTTTTTTTTGAATTATTGAACTCTGAGATTTTTATGCTAAGAAAAATGTACTTTCAGAACCAGAAATGCCTGAATGACCAGTTACAGCGTGTACTAACCCTGAGACATATCCATTGAAGCTGCTCTCCTCCTCCAATTTACTTGCTGTTTTGCCAATCATGCCTTGCATTAATGTTCTACACTTAGCTGAACTGTGTGTTACACTTTAGATCTATTTTTGTTTTGTCTAAAAAATTTCCAAATTGGCATTGGGTATTCAAGATGTAATCTCCATAGCAGAAAACTAGTTATCAGATTCATATAACTGGGCAATAGAAATAACTTTGAGCAGAATGTTTGGGTTTTTTTTTTCTTAGAATTAATTTAGAGGGAATTTAATGCCCGTGAAAGGTGCTGGATTGCAACATCAGAGAACTGAAGCTACTATTTAACCACAGAACGGTTACAGGATGGGAGATGGCTTTACAAGATTCCCCATGAGGGTTGACAAAATATTTGTCTCAGGTTTGGTGCCTTTCATCTAGCTGGAACAACCAAGCTGTCAAGTGTCACTAACAGTGGTTCGCAGGTTGTTAGCATTCACCTGGGTGATGGAGAGAGCCCTTCTGCAAAAGTGTGCGTGTTGGGGTGGGCAGGGGGGAGGGATTTGGGGATTTTGCTTTTGTGATTACTGTCTAACATTTATAGTATGGTTAAACCTAAAAAACTAGAATTAATCTAATTTTTTGTTTGTCTACAGTTGAGTTGGCATATTCCTGTAAGGGATAGTCTTAGGTCAGAAATTCAAAGCAGAAGGTGTGCCCATGCTGTCTTTGCCCCATACCACAGAGGCAAGCAGAGCTAGAGGGGAAGGCAGGGGTGCAGGCTGTGACCTGCACCCCACTGCACATTCTGCCACCATCCTTATGATATCCTGGACTCAGCTCCACTGTGCTCAGACCCCTTCAGAGGGGCTCTCAGGCACAAGTTTTGCATCTTTTGCTTTTTATTGCCACCTGTTTATCAGAGGAAAGATGAGAGTGGCAGGCTGTAAGATGCTGTTATTGGCATCTACGCATGGCAGGTGCAGCATCCAGTTCTTATCTTTTCCCTGTTTTTCCCAACATTTCCACAGTGGTTATCTCCAAAGGCCACGTATAAACTGCATGCTTTGAGTCTCAGGTCTCATTAGTCAGGCTCCTATTAAACTGGTGTGGCCAATATCATATGTGCTAACCGGTAGTCTTGCCAGCTGCAGAAGACACTGAAAAGCATTTTTCATGATACATGTTAAGCTTCAATTTATATTTGCTGTTTAGTTAAATTAATATGTTTGGTGTTGATGGCTTTTACTGACTTCACGAGGAGGGGGAGTGGTAAATTGCCTCAGGGAAGTTTTTGCTAATTTCTCTCAAAGGGAGAGACTTTCACAGTACTGGCCGCCTCCCCGTGAACGCATCAGGAAAAGAAAATCACCCTTTCCATGATTTGCCTTTGCCTGGTCTCGTAGGTGAAGGGTGGCCTGCCCACATGGGACGCCCAGCAGGCTGCCCACCGTGGCTCTGCTGCTCTCACAGCAAGGCCAGCAGAAATACATCCACGACTGAGTAGATTAATAGGCTTGTTACTGTAATGCAAAGTCGACTTACAGATGAGCCCATTAGGAACCAGTTAAAAGTCTTTTCTTCTGAAGCCACATTCTCCTCCTGGTTGTGGTATGTTGGACAGGGGCTGCATTCCCTCGCACTGGAATTTCCTGTATTAGCACTGCACAGGAGTGGATTTATTTTGTAGTCCTTGAGATTTCTGAGCTTCATGGATTTCACAGGCTTTCTGTGCCATGAAACAAAGATCTGGTTTCTACTGAGGCATTGCAGAAAGGATGCGCATCTGCTGATGGCTTGATCTTCCAAAGATTTATGCCCTCCAAGACCAGAGGTGACCCAGTCTGGCATTATCTCACTGAAGACTGACACAGCTCTCATATAGCCCACACATCCTTTTTGCACTGATTTTTGGAGCTAAAAGAAACGTTTCTTTGGTTGGTGTCAATTTGCACCCTAATATACTGCTGAGGGAGCTCATGTTGCTTCTGTCGTAGCAGGAATATAGTGGTTACAATCTGGAAAACAATAAACCATGCCAGGACACAGGCATCCTACTTTAATATCTCCCACCTTAAACAAGTCTGACATCCTCTGGGCTTGTGGGCTCAATACTGTAAAGACAATGTTATAGGTTCATTTTGTGTTGAGGACTTTTTAGAGAGACCAATGGACTCTTTCTCTTTTCTAAGACTCACCTGACTCCTGCCCAGCTATTGTTTTTGTATTTCTTAAGTTAATCAAAATTGCATTTCAGATATCTGACCCCCAAATTTACAGCTTCATTGAAATGGAGACAGGTTATGTAAGACTTTCTGCATAGAAATGTGCAATATATTATATTATGTTATATTGCGTTTTGTGGAAGAGTGGAAAATATCTGTTTGGTTTTGGAAATACGTTATAGAGTTATTCTGATGCCAAGTTTTTCATTGTTCTACTAATGTCTTCCTGATCTGCAAGTTTTTAAAAGTAAATCAGTAGACTGTTGCAAATTTTAAAAGCATATATCTAAGAAATTTTGCACTGTGGTGTTGAGTCAGGAAACAAAGTGGCAGCTGTGATTCTGTGGAACAGGTTTCTTAAAATTGCCCCAGCCAATCTCTTCACCCCCTCTCTGTTATGCTCTTTCCCACCTTAAATTGCTTTTATTGAGCCAGTTTGCCAGAGGCTCTGAATGACTGTTGAAGTGGACTGAAATGCTCAATTTTCCCAGTATTTGTACCTTATGACTAAGCTACATTAATGGTTTAGGATCTTTTTACTCTAAGTAAGGATACTTCCCACGTTAATTAGCATGCTAATTAACATTTTTCTTTGTGGAGGATTAATATTATATTAAATGTAGCCCTTGTCTCCTATGTAGCCCCACTTGTCTCCTATACCTGCAAGCCCAGAAAACAGTTTTCTTGTTTCCAAAGATGACCTTTGTGCTTCCCAACAGGCCAACATGAATTTTCAGACTTGCCACAGAGGTCTACAAATAACCAGTCAAGCCTCCCTCACCCAAACCTTCCTGACAGAGTCTTTCTTTTATATCCTTACGTTCTTTTTTATTAATTTTTTTTAAAAAAAATTATTTTATTAAAGTTCCCTCAGTAATCAATATGTCCCAAACCGGAGGAGTGTCTTAGTTGGGAAATTTCATTATCCTTCCCCTAGAGGAACACTGCCGTCATGTCCCTGCTTCAGCTCCTCTTAATCTGAGCAAGAGGACGACAAAGCACTGGCTGATCTCATCTCTCCCAAGCACTAATTTAATTTGCAAAATGTTGTGGGTTTTTATGAAGTGTGTGAACTTTCCTTACTCTGTGTTCTTGAAACATGAATTAATGCTCTGTTTTCATCTGTATGGACTTGGTATTTATCCTGCCTTTGTACACAAGTTTTCAAAGCTTGTGGCAAGCATGGTATGAAAACAAATCACTGTTAAAGCAATGATCTTAAATTTTTTGTGAGTCCCATTGATAAGTTTGCAGCAGTCCTTGCCTCTGACACCCTTATGGGTGCTCAGGTAATGGCCAAGTCGCCACACTTGAGTGGAAGTGTCTCAAAGCACTAATGTGAATACTGAAAACTCACTGAAGGCAAAAGAGAGCAGCAGGAAACAGCTGAGCCATGGTGCACCACTCCCTACAGCTAGAGTCATGTACTGTGCACTCAACCACTGTGCTGCTCAGGTCCATCAATGTAAATACAAAACGATAGTAAAGTTTGTAATTTTAATGGAATGCTTAATTTTCCCCCTCCAAACTTCATTTTCATCTCTTTGAAACCATCTGGCCTTTAAATCAGGAGTTAGTATTGCTCCATGCAGTACCCAGGATGAGCTCCGTTTTGAATTACCTGTTTAAAATTCCCCTTGTTTTATAATTTCAGCTAAATACTTTTAATCACTTCTTGTTGTGAGCCATGGTGCTATATAGTGGGCTGCCCATCACTGAGAAGCTTCAGTCTAGAGGAAGTTGCACTTCAGTGCCAAGAGGAATAATAACTGGATGGATGGAAAGCGTCTGGGATTGATGTGGTTTAAAGGTGCTGTTCGTGCAAGCTATTATCAAGGAAGGAGTTAGGGAAGAGATTCACTCTTAAAATGCAGGTGCTTTCGTGCTTTCTCTGACAGATGTGTTCCAATAGTGTTTTGAATTCTGTTTAAAATTTGAAAGAGCTAAACCTTCAGGCTCTTCTCTTCCTTTCTTAAATTCATTTCCCTGTTTAGATGAAAAAGAAACATTTTGCAACTTACTTTAAACTTTCTTCAAAAGAACTGCTGGAAAAGGAACATTCATGTGAAGCACATAAGCTGTAAACGAATGTTAAGCACAGCAGACGGAGTGATTTTAAATGTGCTAATGGACAGGCATTAGGCTGTAGGAATTTACCTAAGAGAAAACCTCAGGTGTGGAGGGACTGCCAGGCGGGGATGAAACACCAATGAATGAGCCAAATGATAGAAAAGTGTTACCAGAGTAAAGAGCTGCACATGCGAAATAAATACTGAAATGGGGAAATAGCGCTAGCAAAGATAATGGAAGACAGAGAACATTTGGATCAAGTAACTGATGCAGGAGCATGTACATACAGCCCGTACTGAAAATACAAGCTCTTAGCATGGATATTTCTCTCTCTTTTTCTCCCCTCCCCCCTCATTTGGGCATTTTTGCCCTACTAATGATGATAGCAGAGTTAATAGTGTTAATGGGCAAAGCTCGTTCCATCTAAATGCGCAACAGACTTTTTTTCAGTGCCCTCTCAGATGTTTTCAGGTGTGTATTTGCCTTGAAATGTCTGACTAACTGTTTTCCTCAGATAATTTTTGATTAATTTTGTTAGGCCTCCTGGCGGGTGGGTTACTTTCTCTGGCTGTGTGGAAGTAGCAAAGCAAGTGGGTTGAGGTTTGCATGATTTGTGAATATGAAGGGAAAAAAAGAGCAGTATAAAAAAAAATACCCCACAGGAAAGAAATAATGGGCAATATGTTTCCTTTTGAACTTTTTCAAATCAACCTCTGGAAAAGGTGTCATAAAGCCCCCAGAAATGAGTAACAGCATGGGGACAAAGAAAACTCTGTTACAGATGTCCCTGCAAGTCTATGAGCAAATTGTTTTTTTCTAAATAACTCCAGAACATTACATGGCCTTAACAAGTTTCCCAGGACAGGAACTCCTAGTTTATTACTTGCTCACATTGTCATCAGAAATTAATTTTGTCCCTGAAAGACAAATTGGCTGGTAGCTTATGAAGTTAAATGGAAAGAACAAGTGAGCATCTGTTTCTTCTGCATTTTGTCTCCTTGGTGTCTTACATATAAATGAATCAGAGTGTTCAAACTTAAATTAAGATCTTTGGCTAGATAAACAGTTAAAACTGGTTCCCATAGCTACCTCTCACACATAGCTGTGATTGCATTATAATCCCCTAGTAATCAGGTCTAAATGAAAGAAAGATGATAAGGGTGCTATTTTCAGTTTTCAGTACTGATTTTTATTAGCTCTCAATCAGATCAGGACTGCTTTGCCTTTCATCACATTGTGGCAGTGTTTGTAGAATCATTAGAGTAATAAAGTGTAAATCTTACCGAGGTGCATTTTTCTTGAGGTGTTTTATATAACGAAAACTCTGAAGATTACATTGGCGGCTACAGGAAAGATTTGTTTCTGCAACTAAAGTGAGGATGTAACGTATGCTATATTCATTTATTCTTTACCCAAGCGAATACCTAATGAATTACCTTGCCGAGGTAAAACAAAAAAATAAAAATATCCAAAGAATCAGCCTGTCTGAACATGGTCCTAATATACTGTAGATTGCGAGTACTGAGTTTAGTCGTTTTTTTAATTTGCCTTATTATCTTGTATCATATCTCTCCCTGTGCATTACCATGCACAAATGAATTACAGGCAAAACCACAAGCACTGCTATTACCAGCCTGCTGTTTTTAGTAAACTAGTGCAGCCCAATAAAACATCATGTTGCAGCAATATATAAGTATTTATTGTAGAGTAAATTTCAGCTAAACAAAAGCACACAGGGAGGCCTGATCCTGCTCGGAGGAGAGGCGATGGCAAAGCTCGAGTTTGGCTCATACATCATCTGCGTCTCACCTGCACCCTTGATTTGCAGTATCCTTTGAGCTAAATTTTACTTAATAGCTTTACTTCTAAAAGGTTCCTGACTGCCAAATTTAGAGGAGACTTCACCCACCCAACCCTCAGAGGTGTTCCTGGGTGTTTCTGCAGGCAGAGCTATCCTTAGCCCAGAAATTGCCTTGCGTGGTGTTTCAGGATTGTTCGCAGAGTTTGCAGGTGTGCCCCACATTTGCAATTAACTCCCAGTTAAATACTGGAGTGATTTTACTTTCCCACAGCCTTTTCTTTTTTAATATCTGGTGAATGTTACAATGTATCATACTATAGCAAAGCTATTAAAGTACCTCCCCATTTAAAATATTTGAATTTTATGTATTCGACTTTTAAATGAGGAGTAAACTGTCCCAGTAATTCTGTGTTAGATATTTAGTCATCCACATGACTGCAGAATTATTAGGTAGCACAAAAATCAGTCAAAAATTTGAAAAAGAAAAAGCAAACTAACAACTTTCTGGTTGCATGTTTGATTTTAATGTACCTGATGTAGGGACTATGCCTGATATTAACATTAACAAGTTATACTTACTTTCTGTTCTACAAAAGAGGAATCTGTTCAGCCATCAAATAGTGGAGTCTGCACAGTCCAAGATACCATCTGATGTTAGGACGTGGAATGCTTTAGGACATTTAATGTATACAAATTTATACCTGAGATATTTAGATATTGGTAGTTGCATCAGGCAAAAAAAGAATATATCAGTTCGTATGATGTTATAGATAAGGAAACAAAATTTATGTCTCACATTTTAATCTATTAGGCAGAAAGGTTCTCAGTCTAAAATGATTAATTTGCTACTAATATTTTAAACTACTTAAAGCTCAAATTCAAACTCTCTTTCAAGGCAAATAGGCAAAGAGTGTATTTTGGCCAGAAAGGTTTTGTGTGTGTTTGTATGTTGACACGCAAATGTAATATGTCTGGAAGATGTTGCTATGTCTAATGACACAAAAGAGAGTAAATTGTAGAGCCTGATTATCAACAGATAACAAGACATACTGTATATAAATAAATGCTCGGCATCAAAACCCATTATTGGATTAGCTATATAATCATGTTTCAGGCTGTAAGTCTGTGCTGACAAATGAACACTTTTCATTTGGCTCAAGGTCCTCATCAGCAACGGAACTAATTTTACATTCTCACCCATTAAGTGAATAAGATGTGGAAAAAGCTGTCTGCTTTTTGAAGTGTAAATTTGCTGCTACAGGCTGTGCAGACCAAAGCTCTTTTGAAGCAGTGAAATGAGATCATCTCTAGGGACATGTGAACCTGACAAAGTTTAGGTCATTTCTGTGGAAGGTATGGTGGGGGGGGAGCCATTTGGATATGGTTTCAGTAGTGACTTATATGGGGCAATTTGGAAGATGCTGAACTTTACAAGCTTTTTGTTCAAATTTGTGAGAGAGCTTGAACTGGAAGCACAGATGCAAGCTTACAGCCCTCGGAAAGAAACCTCTATAAACATCTAACTGAGTCCTTGGCCAGCACATTTTGGGAGTACTGAGCAGGCTGTGTGCTGAGCCTCAGCAGAACTTACCCAAGTCAGTTTTAGGGGTTGGATACTTCCCCTGCTTTCCCCTCTGTGTGTACACACACACATACATGGAGATCCAGGAACTAACTTGGACCTCTTTCTGGAAAAGGTGCTGGAGGTGGAGGAACTAGACTATCACATCTTACTTTCCACCCCTGGAAGTCCATCAGGGGAGAGGAAAATTGCAGCTCTCTACCTCATCTGGCTGCCAGCCCCACAAGTTGCAGTGTGGCACCAACTTTTGCTTGCCCTCTGGAAGCCCCTGGTTGCAGGGGAGCACATCCTGCTTGTGCCTGTGGAAGAGAGGCATGGTGGGCATGGAGGGCAGCACGGACAGGAGGGGAAGAGGAGAGGACTCCTCAGAGGGCTCAGTAAGAATCCCCATAGTCAGCTAGTGTAAGGGGCAGGATTGCAATAAGCTCTAGGCCTTGCCTTCCATGCTAGGGAGCAGTGTTGTGATGCACCACAGTTCCAGCAAGGGTGATGACAATTTTGCTGACACCAGCTTAGAAGAAGAGAATCTCTTGAAAATCATTTAACTCTTTAGATTTCCAGACATGCAAAACAGCGTTTAACCACTGTTTAGGATCATGAAAAAAATATCCTCAGGCTGTTGCATGTCTAACCACAATGCTTTTCATTTGCAAACCAACTAAAAATTAAGACAGGCTTTGATTGTTCATTTGTTAATTTGATTTCACCCCCTTCTCTTTGTTTGCTCACTGGAACATCCTGTCACAGTTTAGGCCTTTGGTCTTCCTTGGAAAATCTGCAGTTGTTCCATCCACCAATTCCTGATGTCTTGTAGCCCACCAGTGGTCCACGGACCACAAGCTAAGAAATGCTGTGAGAATCCTGTATAGTGCTGTGTGGGTATAACGAAATTAAAGAAAATTGCAGAAAGCCCAGGCTGGCATATTTGCATGAGAATATACATCCTTGATATGCCCCTGTGTAAATGGGGCTAGTTAAATCTTAGTTCAAGCACCTTGAGCATATGGTTTTGAAATTGTTTTTCTAAGAGTAATGGCTATCAAAGAGTAAAGATGTTTGTCAGGCACTTGTATAAAGCAACAACAGGTTTTTACAAATATCCTCTAGGCAAACAATTGCACTGCTTTCTCCCACAGCGTTTTTAACCAGATGTATTAATATCATGTAGGAACATCTGACCGGCAGAACTGAACAGAAACCTAAGTGGGTAACCTCTGTGGAATCTTTGCCTGAAAAATAAACTGAAATAAAAGCAGCTGAAAGAAGGATTTTTAAATCCCTTCCCTGAGTTTAACTTTATGACTATGCTGATGATGCTGCTGTGCCTACTAGCAGGCTTAGTTGTCTACTTCCTTGAGCGCATGGATGGGGATTTTGGTCCTTAGAGCAACCCCTCTGCAGTCAGCAACCGTTATTCAGGACCTCCTCTTCACTTTACTTGTCAAAATAAAGCTGTTAATAATACTTCTCTACCTCAATGACATGTTATGAAAGGTAATGGGTTAATGTCTGCAAAAGACTTTGAAAGTATAAGATGGTGTGGAAGTTCTAAGCACTGTGTTGTGAAGGTCTCCCTTTCCCTAGCTTAAGGCAGGATGAGTTAAAGTTAGCCAAAGGGGATAAGAGAAACAAGAGAGACTTTATGAGTGTATCGGGGGGAAAGGAAATACTGAAGAGAAAATAGACCCATTAGCAAATGAGGAAGGAGATGAAGTTAATTATGATTTTTAAAATGGATGAGCAATAGAACCACTTTTTTTTAAAAGAAAAAAAATCAGTCTTTAACAAAAATAATAAGGACTGACAACTAGGAAGAAGTGAAGGCCTTGTGAAAACAGGTGTTTGATTAAAAAGCAAGGGGGAGAAAACTTGTAAAACATCAATATATGTAAATGAGCAGCTCTAGATGAAACTCATCTTAACAGCAATGCAAAAACAATGCATTTTCCAAATATTTACAAGTAGTTTGGAAAAACCATGACAGACAGGGAAAAAGTCATACCAGGGAAAAAAAAAGAAGGAACAATCACCACAAAAAAACTCATAATGTTTGGCAAAATTATGCTAGCGGTTACTGGACAGTAAGTATTCATTTGTATTAACAGTGAGAAGCGCAAGTGGAGTGTGAAAGCGTCATGTCTGTTGGGTTATGAAGCCACGCTACACAAATGAGGTCTTGGTATAGGGTTACAAGACACAGAAATGAGAAACCCAATACATGTTGGGTCAGATCCAGAGTTGTCGCTCTGCCTCTTTACACCAGCAGGTCTATTTGTACCATCTGAACTTGAGTAAATCATTTGACAAAAATACCTTGCAAAATTGTGTCTGAGAAAAGGAATCCAAGTTGGCTTTGATAGGAATGGTGTCATCTGGGCTGGAAATGGCAGTATGAGGCCACAAAGAAAGTGATCTGAAGACAAAAATTAAAATAGAGTCTGGTTGTAAATATGTTATGATTATTTCAGAATAAAGAATGATTAAGACATAATTATAAAAAGAAAAACAAGTTACTATGTGAGCAGCAGAACTAGGGCACCCTGGTTCCCAGTGTGTTTAGATGCTGTGATTGGGTTCTCTGGTGTCTAATAGGTTTCCTCTTTGACACAAAACCCGAGGTGGGGGTAGGCTGCGACCTCAACGGGGGCATTTGTAGGGGTGCACTCTGGTAGGGGTGATACCTATGATAGCCCTGTGTGTCTCAGACCTACACAACCCTCAAATACAAGTGGGATCAAAGTGACCAACCCTCCCAAAAGTTACCCTCTCTCACTGTGAGAGCGTGATCACATTTCCCACATCTATTTATTGGGAACTCACATTTTATAATCTTGTAATAGGGTAAATTCTGAGTGAAAATTGGAATGTCACAAATGAACAAAATGCTCCGGATTTTGAGATTCTGTCCTTTCCTTTTTCTTTTTCCCAAAACACTGCATCTACATGGATGGACTGCATACAGCTATCAGCTATAATGATCTTATTTTCATACCTACTTCTTAGCTACCATTTTATAAGTGCCGCCCCCTCACGAAAACGACAAAGTATTTTTCCAAGGAGCTATTTGTTCTCTTTTAGTGTAAAGGATTAAGGAAATGTGGGGTTTCTATTCTGATTTTTTTGAAATATTTTTTAAAACCACTGTTCAGAGTCTGTTGCTGTTAAACATGTACACCCAGCTATGATCAATAAAAACACTTCTTGCAGAGAATGATGCATACAGAACCTCAAACAAGATAATTTACCTATTGTAGAGGGGATGTCAAAGCTAACTTATAGTTTATGATATTCAACCTTCAGTATAAAGCTAGATCTGCAGAATCTGCTTAATGACAGGGCTATGTCTCCATTGCTGCACTGCAAACTGAAGTGAAGACTAGGGCATGAGATCTTGCCTGTAATCAGGAAGTATCACTGAGTTGCACAGGGCATCCAGTAACTTCTTACATGAGGAGAGAAGGATGCAACACTTTTTAAGGACATGAGAATGATGTTATAGTGCTTCTTTTTTATGTCCAATTACTATTCTTCTCTTGTCATTAATAACAGATTTTTTAAAAGCTTCTAACCCTATTAGCATTCACCTTTTAAAAAAAAAAAGTATCCTACATGGTTTCACACCAGTAGAAAGGTCACAACACACATGCGTGCAGAAGCAGAAATCCCCTTAAACAGCAGAACTGTGTAAGTAACACCTTGAATACTGTTTTGAGAAAAGTGACTTAGCAGTTTTCATTGCTGTAAAGCTGGCTCACCGATGCATGGAAATCTAAGTAGAAATATACTACCCTGTTTACCATCAGGATGACACAGCCCAGAATGGAAAACGTAGAAGGAATGGTATGAAAAAGCCAGCATATATTTTGTAAGAGCAGCAAGGCTCAGAGAGCCCAGCTCCCACCTGTAACTCCTCTTCCCATGGCTCCAGAACAATGTTACGTTTGGAATGGCAGCTTTATGGTGGGGCGGATTAGTGCACCTTCAGAGCCCTCCTCCTCTCCTCCCTTTGGGTCATATATCTGGGGAGCATCCATGCACCTTCACCTGGTGCTGGGGTAGTATTGAGGGTGAGGATGCGATTTACACAAGCTAATTCTTTCCGTGTTCCGTAGGGTCCTGGTTTCCCTCTTCCTCTGGTTTCCCATCCAGATTTGCCTGTTTCTTAAAAGCACAACGTAGTATATTGTGAATTCACTGAGAGCCTAAAAAAGCAAGACAGATTTTATCATTTGCACTGCAGATATGTAATGCCCATTATGGGCTGACTAAATTTAGTAGAGTGGCAATTCACCAGACTACTAAATTTAGTTAGGCCATCCGGTCATATCATTTTACTTAGCTTAATATTAGATATCGTAAGATAGAGCCTATCAAACAGTATGGCTCCAGCTTCCCTAGCTGCAGATTGTATTATCATTACAGCTTTTCAAAACATTCATGCTGACTTTTTTAAAACCTTGACATTTTTTAGTTTGTATATTTTGTTACCAAAACCAAATTCATTTGGTTTTCACTGAAAAGATCGCTGTTAAAAAAAACATCCAAAACCAGACAGACACTGCTGTTTTCATTTTAAGCAAAACCTTTTACTTTCCCTGTTAAACTTTTGTTCAATTAGAACAAGATGAATTTTTTCATTAAAGCTAGGTAGACAAGGTGGACTTCGATTTGGAGAGAAATTTTGCACAATGTTTTTCATTGTCTTCATGCGTTTCTAGTTGCCACTGAATCTCAGTTCTGTTCTAGAAAAAAAGCATTATGAGAGTCCAGACAACCCGGACTGTGACAGCAAGAAAGAGTGCTCAGCCCTGTAAATTCAAACTTGTCTTGTGCAGCGTAAATGGGAAAGAGATCTTGGTAAGGATCCCATGCACAACAGCTGGAGTTATGGCGATGGGATCAAATATGACTAACAGAATGGCATGTACAAACTCATCAGCCCTGCTATAATTCTTCCTTAGTATTTGGAAAGAAAATTGCAGTAGCAATATTCTGGGTGTCTGTGGACTTAATCTTTTTTGGTAGGCCTTGAAAGGGAGCCAGTGTCTCTCCCTCTCGAGTCAATCATTCCCTATCCAAGTAAACTGAACTGAGATCATCTAGATGCTGGTCTACGTTTCTAATGAGCTTTCCCAGTAAAACAGGAAATAATAATCTTGAAAGGGGGAAAAAATGGTCAAAAATCAGCCAGAGAACATTTAAAGGTTTGTTCTGAACAAGCAGGGCTAAGAAAAAGGCCTGAGAAAAGTGTGTCCTGGGATCACTCACAGTTAAAGCACTGATTAATTAAGCAGAGGGTCATTCTTCAGAAAGACTCAAGGGCAGTTTTGGCCCTGGGGCTGTAATTTGGACACTTCTGGAGTTCTAGATACACTGAGCTATTCTGTGCAGGGCCTGTGAATATGTGCATTCTTCTGGCTGAACAATGGCATCTTTATTCAAATGGGAGCGACTAAGTAAGTGGCCGTCTCCTAATATGGGTGGTATTTCTTCCTGCTCTGCCTCAATCTTTGCTGCTTTCCCGTTGCCTTATCAGTGCTTCATAGCAGAACTTACAAAATGAAATCTATTCATAATGCTAAAAACCTCAGCCTTTTATAGACACAGGAAAAAAAGCCCCAAACGCTTACATATCCTCCAATTCTATGGCAGGGTGTTTACTATTTTAAATGCAATTCTGCTTATCTGACGCTGGTTTGGAAATTAATAAAATGGTGACTGGCTTTTATTGTTTTGACTATGGGAAGGAAATTAATCCACAACTATTACAAGTGTTTGATCCAAACAAGCAGAGATAAAACTACGTTTTCAAGAAATGTCGTTCCCTGTTTGTCAGGTGTCCTAGTGCACCTGACATGTCTGATTTATTCCTCCCATGTTTAGCAGCAATACTGTCCAGGTAGATGATGCCCATTCATCTTGCTTTGTGTAGGTATTTCTTCAGGCTGGCTTTATTTATTATGCCTTAACTACTGTTGCTTCTTAGTCACTAGGTTTAGCTCTGCCAGAGGTGAGAAAAGAGGTTGTTTGTCTGAAGAGACATGGGTGTGGTGAAAATACTCTGTGCCAGCCAAATGAACCAAAGCACTATCTGAATTACAAATAACTGACAGAAGATCGGATCCCACCTGTGCTGACAGACAAGAGAGAAAAGGAGTCCTGGGACCTGGCTGTGTACATCTTCCTGGAGGTAGGTTCGGAGAGGGGGACTGTGCCCCCCAAAATCCTCTCAGCAGCTCACAGTGGCAGAGTGGGATTTAGAGTATCACTGGATGGGGAAAACTAACGTCACTGTTTATGCAATATTGCTTAGTATTATTAATAGTTAATTCAGTGAGAACAGCCTCACTGTGAAACTGTACTGCAGAAGTTTGTGACTTTGCTTATTATGGGGACTGGGCTGTGGCACCACGCACACAATAGACCTGCCCCAAAGCCCACTGCAACTAAGCAACTGCTGCTGGAGTTATGGGGATTGGTGCGGTGGGGCAGACTTGTTATTTGTTTCTGCCAAAACCAGAGCCCAGCCACCTTCCAGTTGTACATGCCTCCACAAATCGCACTTCTTGAAATACTTCTGAACATCCTAGGTCTCTATAAACACCAAAAAACACTGTACAGAGCACTGATTTGGTATTTTGTACAATTGCAATGTAATATAAAATAGACCTTATAGTGGAGACCAGCTTCCTTTTCATCTGTGAGAGCCCAGCCATAAGTGTAGGCAGCCACTCTCCCTCTTCCCAGGGGCTTTCACTCCTCTCCACTACCCTGCAAGCATCCGGCAGACCAGCAGCCATGCTGGAGGTGTCCCCATCCCAGTGCCCGACACAGCCTGGTACCCATGGCCCTTGACGGAGGCATGAGTTTTCAGAAACCTCATGGCTATCATCTAAACTTCCACTGAAACACCTGACTATCTTTGGGATGGGGACAAAATGGGGGAGGAAATGACTGCCATCATTGATAGCTGCTGGCTGTTAGGTTCTTCTGACCTGCTAAGCAGTGTGTACTGCAGGAGAGGGCACTGAGTGGGGAAGGAAGCCACAAGTGGAGCCCTGGAGGGGTCTGGGGAACAGAAGTTTTGCATTAGCGATGAGCCAGAGTCAGTTACTCATACTTGAACAATAGCAGGCTCTGGGGAAGTTCAAATGGAGACCTAAAATACATGGCTTGGCAAAAGACTGCTGTTACTGTCACATGTCTGACCTCTTGAAAATAACATTAATTCAAAAGTTAAATGTGTTCAGCTGACAGTGATGGAGTATTTCTGTTAAGGAGGAGATTTTTCAAAGGCGCACAATCAACTTAGCAGAATGTTACAATTGCCTCACTGACGTCCTACAGAAGGCCTGAGTGCAGCAGGTTTTGGGGCACTTTCAGCTGCAGTGAGGCACTCATTGCACTGAAGGGGTGGTCATGAGCCCCCACTGAATGGGCTGCGTTTCCAAAGAGGGTGCCAAAGATTCATGATCTTTCTGGACATTTTAAATACAATTACTTAGGAAATTATTTCTCCTGGTTTAGTTTCCAAGTAGGCAGTTAGACCTGGCAACCGCAGACATAGATCTTGTAACTGGCTTTGAAGTGAGAAAGCAGCATTGCCATAATTCTGGAGATATCCCCTTCTTTTCTGAACTACATTGGCAGCTCATGATACCAGCATGTCAAAATGACATTCACTCTATATTACACAGAGCGTATAAAAGCTTGTGTTTACATTTTGTCTCCTTCGCCCTTTTCAATTTCGTTTCATTTTTTTATAGTTACGTAATTTAAGCAGTACATATTTGGGGATGTTTTTTTCCATGCCTTGTCTAGCTTTATGGCTTGTTCTGGCTGAGGCATCTTTACATGATTTGATTTTACAAGAAATATAGGCTAGCACATATGTATGTAATTGTTCCACAGTGAACCAGTCTGTCTGGAGCACTGGGGGAAGATATACATTAATACTTTCTTTCATGCTATTTACAAACCAAATTGCTAGATCTATAAATGATGCAAAATATTAGGAACTGCAACAATAAGGCTTGCGCTAGTTAGCAGGAAGCATATAAGTATGGTGGAGCCAGGGAAACACTCATCAGAGTAGTATTTTCATCAGAAACAGGATGTATTGTAACCAGGGGAGATAAGCGTGAGTAGGCAAAACCAACTATGCTTGGAGCCAACATTCAGCAAGAGCTACAAATCACACACTGCTGAGTGAAATCTAAAGAATCGAAGCCTGATTCTTCTACCAGGAAGAGCCCCTCCCTGCTCTGAGCAGGTGTGGAGCAGGGGGCAGGTGGGGAGTCTGCCAGAGTGTGAGAGTGTGCCAAAAAGCATCAGTGCCGAAAGCACAGAGCAGGACAGGAGGAGCCGTGCCCAGCTGCTGGAGACCCACCATTCCGTCCTTATGCTGGTGGCAAGTGGCCTTCTGATACCAGTGGGTTCAAGGAAGTGGCACATAGCCAAGGGGCTGAGAGCAGTGATCCATTGTGGAGGAGTTAGCTAGCCTTTGCCACACAAACAAATCTGGGAGGACTTTGGTGTTTCCAAGTAGGAGAGCAGTGGAGAAAACAGCCACGAGTTGATGCTGAGGTAGAGTATCAAACCTTGTTTAATAGAGGGTGCATTGCAGTGGTATCAGCAATGTGGAGTCACTGCTGCAAGTGCCGCAGCCTAGGACTTATTTAAAGAGGCTATTGTACAAGTCTTCAAGCCAGTTAATTACCAGTTTTTGTTATGTCAGGAACTCCTTGAGTTAAAGCAGAAAGAAACTATTCATGAATATGTTCCAGTTCTGTAGTTTAATGGGACAAATTTAAAAAAAAAAAGAAGAAAGAGAGAGAAACTGATAAAATGATTTAGTTCATGGAAGGATTGAAAACCCTTACAAAAAAAGCTGAAATTACATATTGTGCCCCATCTACTCTTGCATAAGCTATTGAAATTGCTGGAGACTTAATTGGACTAATCGTCCATTGCAGTTATGCATGAGCCTTGGGGAGCACACAGGGTGCATATGGGCCAAAGCACCAGCCTACGAAAGAGAGAGAAATTATCCAATAGCATTTAAAAAAAAAAGTAGATATCCAGGTATGAAAAGCCAAGAGGCTTGGCTTGCATTTAAAAAGTATCAAGGGCAAGTGAGGAATTTCATTTAATTTATTCACCAAGTGGGCTTGAAGAGGTGTGAAAAAGAGACAGAAGTGACTTCAGGCAAGAGAAAACTTTCAATGGAAAACAAAGATCTATAGAGGACATTAATGTAGACCCCTTCCTGCTTACATAATTTTTTTCCTCCACACCTTCCTGTTTACTGTGAAGTTACTGATGGACCATAGTTATTGCAGGTAGGTTCAGGCCTAGAAATTCCACCTGATCAGCGTAAAAATTATAATGCATGCTGCTTATTAAATCAAACCACAGATATTGGAGTAAAAGGCAGTTTAGAGCCTCTCTCATACTATCAGTATTCTTCAGGCATTTACTTTACTGCCTTCCACTGTTCAGAGCAATCTGAAAATCACCAACATATTTACTGAATTGAGGTTTAAAAGCAACTCAGAAACAGAAACAAATCATAGTTCTTAGCTCTGCTGTAGGTCAGAAGAATACTTTTGCCAAGGGGGGTGCTTCCTGCATCCAAAACGACCTGTTGTGTGTACATATGTCCTAGTTTCTTTTTTACAAAGAGAGTTTGTTAGGAATTAAACTTAACTCTTGGGAGAAAAAACAAGTCCAGCATACCAGAAGACCCATCTTTCCAATTCTTCTCCTGACACAGACTGAAATTCCAGACCTGCTCATATATGCCATAAGCCCTTCAGAAGGGACAGGCAAGGAAAGAGAGGCGGGGGTGTGACTCTGTACATTAGAGAGTGTTTTGATTGTTTAGAGCTTGATTCCAGTGATGATAAAGTTGAGTGTTTATTGGTAAGGTTGAAGGGCAAGGAAAATAAAGTACATTTTGTGCTGGGAGTCTGTTATAGACCACCCAACCAGGATGAGGATGCAGATGAAGTATTCTATAAGCCGCTGGCTGAAGTCTGGCAATTGCCAGCCTTTGTTCTGGTTGGGGACTTCAACATACTGGACATCTGCTAGAAATATAGCACAGCAGAGAGCAGGCAGGCTAGGAGTTTCCTTGAGCGTATGGAAGGTAACTTCCTGACACAAATTGTAGGAAAACTTACCGAGGAGGTGCCTTGCTGGAGCTAGTGTTCACAGAGAGGGACTAGTGGGAGATGTGGTGGTTGGATGCCAACCTGGGCTTAGTGATCATGAATTGGTCAAGTTTTCAATTCTTGGTGATGGAAGGAAGGGGGTTAGTGAAACTGCCACCTTGGACTTCCAGACGGTGGACTCTGGCCTGTTCAAAACAGTGGCTGAGAGAGTCCCTTGGGAGACAGCCCTGAAGGGCAAAGGGATCCAGGAAGGCTGGACGCTCTTCAAGAAGGAAATCTTAAAGGCCCAGGAGCAGGCTGTCCCTAAATGTCAAAAGATTAAAGTGTGGGGAAAATGGCTGGCCTGGTTGAATAATGAGTTTGTAATGGATCTTCAGAAAAAAAGGAGGGTTTACCCCCTTTGGAAGAAGGGACAGGCAACTCAGGAGGAGTACAGAGATCTTGTTAGGTTATACAGAGAGAAAATTAGGAAGGCAAAAGCCCAGCTGGAGCTCAACCTGGCTACTGACATAAGGGACAACTAATAAAGTTTCTATAAATATATCAACAATAAAAAGAGAGCCAGGGAGAATCTCCATCTCTTACTGGATGGGAGGGGGAGCATTGCAACCGTGGACGAGGAGAAGGCTGAGCTTTGCCTCTGTTTTCACCAGTTAGACCATCTACCTCCAGGGTGTTGAGCCTCCTGAGCTGGAAGATAAGGATGAAGAACAGAACAACGCTCCCATAATCCAGGAGGAAGTAGTTAGCGAACGGCTTCTGCACCTAGACACCCATAAGTCTATGGGGCCAGATGGGATTCATCCAGGAGTACTCAGGGAGCTGGCAGGAGAGCTCACCAAGCCTCTCTCCGTCATTTATCAACAATCTTGGTCAACCGGGGAGGTACCAGATGACTGGAGGGTGGCTAATGTGATGCCCACCTACAGGAAGGGGCAGAAGGAGGATCTGGGGAACTACAGGCCTGTCAGCCTGACCTCAGTACCAGGAAAGATCACGGAGAGGCTCATCTTGAGCGAGCTCTCACAGCAAGTGCAGGGCAGCAAAGGAATCAGGGCCAACCAGCATGGGTTTATGAAAGGAAGGTCTTGCTTAACCGATTCGATCTCTTCCTATGACCACGTGACCTGCCTTCTGGATGGGAGGAAGGCTGTGGATGTTGTCTACGTGGACTTTGGTAAGGCCTTTGACACTGTCTCCCCCAGCATTCTCCTGGAGAAGCTAGTACATTGCAGCATAGACAAGTGTACTCTTCACTGAGTAAAAAACTGGCTGGATGGCTGTGCCCAGAGAGTTGTGATTAGTAGAGCTAAATCTTGCTGGCCGGTCCCCAGTGGTGTCCCTCAGGGCTCAGTTTTGGGGCCAGTCTTGTTTAATAGCTTTATTGATGATCTGGATGAGGGAATTGAGTGCACCTTCAGTAAGGTCACAGACGACACCCATCTAGGTGGGAGTGTTGATCTGCTTGAGGATAGGAAGGCTCTACAGAGGGACCTGGACAGGTTGGATTGATGGGCTGAGGCCAATTGTATGAGGTTCAATAACACCAAATGCTGGGTCCTGCATTTCAGCCACAACAACCCCAGGCAGTGCTACAGGCTTGGGCAAGAGNGTTCTGGGCCCCTCACTACAAGAAGGACATTGAAGTGCTGGAGCATGTCCAGAGGAGACCTACCAAGCTGGTGAAGGGTCTTGAGAACAAGTCATATGAGAAGAAGCTGAGGGAGTTGGGCATGTTTAGTTTGGAGAAGAGGAGGCTGAGGGGATACCTCATTGCCCTCTACAACTACCTGAAAGGAGGTTGTAGCGATGTGAGTGTTGGCCTCTTCTCCCTAGTAAATAATGACAGGACAAGAGGAAATGGTCTGAAGTTGCAGCAGGGGAGGTTTAGACTGGATATTAGGAAGAATTATTTTACTGAAAAAGTGGTCAGGCCCAGGGAGGTCATTGAGTCACAATCCCTGGAGGTATTTATGAAACGTGTAGATGTGGCAGTTCAGGGCATGCTCTAGTGGTCAAGATTGTAGGGAGTGGCTTGTGTTTTTGTGTATGATTGAACTTGGTGATCTCAGAGGTCCTTTCCAACTGTAACAGTTCTATGATTCTGTGATTATGAAGTATCTTGGAGAAAGCTTTTATGATTTTGTGCCTATAAACATAGTAGCCTCTCAGGATATAGAGACAGTGCAGAGGATATTGAACACAGTCTGTTAGAGAATTTCCCTTTGTATTACTTGCATCTTCTCATCCCTGGTAAGTTTCTCTGTGCTTGGACCCCAGAATCCTACACCAAACACCTTACTACCTAATGTAAGGCTGACCACACTGTAGAAGTTGTCAGCCTTTCAATAGGGTCCCTCTTCCTAGGGCTGTTTTCCCATTTGTCTTCCTGCTTCCTGCTCCTGCTCCCCGCTCTTGCTCCCCTCCCCTGCCCAGGGACTTTGGTCTGGGTTTGAGAGCCCTTCTGCTGTCTGCTGCTGTGCTGTTCTTTAAAGTGCTAGCATGGCCTTACTAATACATTTTCAATGGCTGGGATTAGCAGAGCTTGTAAGAACATATCAGACCTGTCAGGTTTACAAGTCCTTTTGCCACCTCCACCCTCTTACATATATTTTTAAATAGCTAATTAGGAGATAATACCAGTGGAACCAAATACTGTCACAAGATAATGATCTCGCACTGCTATAGAAATGGTGAGTGGAAATGTTTATTTTCAAAGGGAAGAAACACTGATCATGTGCCTAATCCTATAATTCTTAAACAAGTAAAATTCCTGTAGATTTCAGTAGAGCCTGAGGTGACAACATCCTATTACTGTGGTAGTATTTCTGGATACCAAACGGCCGTAAGTGATGCAGTCATTTTCTCCAAATGATACTGGTGCAGTATTGGAACAGATGTTTCCCTTACCTTTATTAGCCTGTTGTAACTTCTAACTTGGAGGACAAATTTTGCATGTGCTTCATTGCACCAGCTTAGATGATTTTTTTTTTTAGATGTGCTTTAGGATGCAGTGAGCTGTGGTTTAGATGAAGTTATGCTTATTTTTAACTTACTGACAGTTCATAATGGTGATACACAAGTCTGTGTTGCTACTGCAGGCTCCCTTTGGTACACTAAGGATCATCTCTGTTTAAATCAAAGATGGTCTTACCTCTGTCCTTCAGGAATTTTGGAAACAAGGGTTGTCTTAAAATCACCTTTCAGGAATAAACTACCTTATATTTCCAGTGGGGCAAAGGAGTATGTGGGTTAACAAGTACAAGCTCATTAGGTGCTCTGGCCCTGTGTACCAGTAATAGGTGTGAAAAAAATTGGGACAACTTTACCCCTCGTTCAGGCCCATCCTTGTATTTGTGTTCCCACTAGCAGTGTTGGTGGGGGCTGTGCTGTGCAAATCCTCCCCCAGATCACCTTCTGGAGAGCCTCTCGCTCTGCTACAAGGCAGCATTAATGGAATGGGTACATTCACATTTACTGCCTCCCCCCAGGGAAGCCTTCTTTCTACTGCAGCTCTGGACTCATTTAGGTTCAGGGTTGTTGTACAGGCAGGTGAATACTGCAGTGGAAATTGGAGGCAGATGCAAAGCTTTCAGAGAAAAGCCTGTCAATGAAAGCATGAAGGTTTATCCTAGTCAGAATTATCTTGCACAAGTTGTTAGTGCTTCACCATGGAAGGTGGCCAGTGGTTTTTAGAAATTACTGCTGCCTTCATGATTAATGAAGATTCATCATTCCATTAGATCATCTCTAACCTGCTGTAATTGTTCTGATTTTTATTTTTTACCTTGTTCGCCAGTTCATGTCTAAATACAAGAAGATGTTTATATTGCATACATTCAGCTTTAATTGGCCCTTAAAAGAAGGTGTTGATTAGAATCTTCTCAACATCAACAGCTCGCTCGCACAACATTCTCTAATTACTGTTTATTAATTTAGTTCAAGTGGCATAGTTGAAAGCCCTGTTCAGATGGGAGAAGTAAATTGTCACTGGTATTGAATATGTAAATTATGTGCCGTGTAAGTTTCCATGAAGAATGTTTAAAGTTAAATGCTACGCGCATAAAGCCTTCCAGTTTCATCTAACCCAGCCATATGACAGCTTTGCAAAAAGTGTCAGGAAAATTTACCAGCCCTGGCAAAAATGTACTTGCCTATCCGTTACTTTTTCCTATTAACATAATCATGATGATAATAATAATAATTTATTTGCCAGTCAAGAAAAAAAATCTTTCATGCTGGCTGGCTGGAGGTTTGCAAGGCTGCCAATTGAGTCGAACTACACGTTGTTGTATCATAGACATTCAGCAGCCTGGTTTTCTTGCCCTAGTGCAGTAACCCTTCTTTCTCTTTAATTAGCTTATAAAGTCAGAATTTCTTAAACAAAGTACTCATTAAACATTGCCTTGTTACATTACTTTAAAATGCAATTAAAAGTTTCAAGAGTGCTGCAGAGTTTGTGTACCATTGTCAGCATCCATGTCACTCACTATCAATTTCCACCCACTCACGTAGATCAGAGGCCTCCTGCTAAATATAGATGGCACTTCATAGGTTTTGTATATAGACTAGGCAAAAAACAATATACTGATGAGGACAACTTGGGTGCATCTTATACTTCAAGGAATAAGAGGGGAATGGAGGGGAGGATATTCTAGAGGAGGGAGGAGCCAGGAGCGCTCATTGCCCTTCTGCCTTTGCAGTTGTCTCTGCAACCTTTGGCGTAACTGCACCTTGTTGGTGTGTGTGCTGCTTCAAAATCTTCCCAGACAAAGCTGCATGGGAATACCACAGTTATTGTATTATGCATCTGAAACAATGAGACCAGACATCGTGTTAAAAGAGAAAGAAAAATATCCAACGCCTGAATGCTGCCTGGGCCTTCACCCAGTCCTCACACTCTCGCTGGCTGCTGTTATCATGAATGGCACTAATCAATTCCAGGAAATCTCTACACCAAGCATTATGTCACATGCGGTTACATCATTCCCTCTAACCTCTAGGGCTTCCTGTTGACATCTTTGGAACTCTTCTACTACCAACTGGTATTAGAAGAAATGCCAGACGGTATTTTTAGCCATTTCTGTCTGCCAAAAGTAATCCAAATGTTTCCATTCTGCAGCTTTCACCTGCTGGACCTCATTTTTGCTCCTTAAAGCAAGCAAACCTTTGTAGGTCTGTTTGGGGTGTCCCCAGGTGTTTGCATAAAGGATGGTGGGAGCATGTGAGGGGTTTATTGAGACAGAAGGGGCTAATGCCTCTGCAGAATTTATTTATTTTTAATGTCTACCAGATTGTTAATCCAGCCTGTCAGTTGCGTAAATTCTGTTACAACTTCCACTCCAGGAGGCTGTTTCTCTTTTTCTTTCTGAATTCTTTCCTAGGAGATGCTGCTTCTCGGTGTGGGCTGTTTCACCTCATGGTTGATCCCTGCAGGGCGTTTCCCTCTCCCCTTGCAGGGCCATCCCTACAGGTAGACAGGAGATGTTTCTCTCGAAACAGACAGTGATAGTCCATCAGCTGCTTCTTGTAGCCTCCACTTTTCCAGCTGCTCAGCTGAAAGAAGCAGGGCTCCAAGTCTTCGTGATCTAATATGCAAGATTATTCCTTCTTGAAAACCCTAAGTTTCTTGGTTTGAGACTCGTTTTTATTGTTATTATTTGTCTGGTTTATACCTTCCTTTCATTCTAATGGTATGATTTTTGTGGCTGTTTCTGTGTTTGTTCACTGCTGCAGTAGATATCAACAACATGATTAAATCCCAGCTCTGACTGTTGCAACATAAGCGCTCTGCCTTCATTATCCGCGGTGCCTAAAACTATTTGATCTCTAATAAGTTCGCCTGCAAGTGTGCCTCATTTGCATGATGAGCCTAACTGGTGCAGCCTGGTTGCATATTGGTCTGTGATTTCAGTTTCTCTTCGATCAGATGCATCAAATAGAAGGACCTATTAGAATTGCCAGCAACTGTATTTCTTTCCTGTTAATCATGCCAGAATAGTAGGAGTCCCAGGCAGCCTTACTAGGCTGGAGAAATCCATCAATAAAAGGCATGGGAGAGCGTCTCATGTCACGTTGCATACCAGTCGGTGCTGTGCTGGGGATAGTTGGTTTGGTTTGATGGCACAAGCTTTTAAGATCATATCTAGCTTCTGAGCTGGCTGTTCGGTAGCCTCCTTTGGTGACCTGGCCTTTCTATGGCCACCAGCCCCAAGCCCTTCAGGGAGCCGTGCCACCCAACAAGTACCTCTCCTCTGGCCCATCATGCTCAGAGCTGGAGGTGTCCTTCAGCCTCTCTGAGGGTCTCAGGCAGACTCTATCCCCAATTCACATCCACTCGCTCTGGTCCTCCAATTAGACCCAGTTGCCATTAACCTGGCAATAATACCTCTTTGGACTTTACTACCCAAAGTGTGCAAGGATAGAAGGTCTGTTTTCTTACAGGAAGTTTTTAGGAACCTGAACCTTTCTTTGTGTCTAAAATGGAAGCAGCAAACTTCAAAGCTAAATATAAGTAGAGAACAACAACTCAATAATTGTGAGATAATGCTGAAAACATGGCAAGTTGCCTTTTTCCTTTCTGGATCACATTCAGGATAGACTGATGGTTTTCTCTGTGTTCAGTATGATTTTAAGAAATGTGATTTGCCCCATTGCAGCATCCCTTACTTCCCTGATTTCAGAATTTAGCTTCTTATGTTGCAATGTGTACCAAATACCTGCATTTTCATTTGAGTCAATTTTTAATTGAGCTGAAGAAATGTCTTTCATTGATCTGAATGGGTCCTAGACTAAGTTCTCATTTTGTACACAAAACTCACTGTTTTCTTTTGTTCTTGGGTTCGCACCGACACTGAAGAACTAAACCAAGCAGAACCAAACGAAGGAACTCTGTGGATCTCATCAGCAGTATTTGTTTTGCACACGAACAGTAATTTTTCCCTAGCACATACTTCCAAGAATTTTTTAAAATGTCATGCATACATCATCTGCCCTAGCAGACAATAGTTGTTCCAGAGAAGCTGTTGCTCTCTATTAGGTCAATGATCAGTGAACTAAACATTTTCTACTTAGGCCTTCATATGATAAAAGCCTAAGAGCTTTGAAGAAGCCATTACAGACTATTGCCTAGAAGAAATATCCATTTGAAAATTCAGCAATTATGTACTTCTATAATAGCGTGTAAAAGGAGCTCTGGACCCATTATGGGTTATTGAGTAAATAATGTATTTTTAAAAGTGTCTAAGTAATTTATATGATAGCCTGTATTGGCAGCAAAGAGTGATTGTAGACTAAACATTCTGTCTTTCTTTCTTTCTAAAAAATCTCATTTAAATCCCTAAATAGCAATTACAAAAAGAAATCCCTGATGCAGTTTCAGTATTTCTATAGTAGTCAATAGCTAATGGCTATGACTTTACTCCACCGAGGCTGCCATTTTGTGCTGAGCCAGTTTCCTCTGGCCTGACTTACTTTTTTTGTCTTGATTGGATAAGACAGGAGGCTTCATTATCAAATATAATACAGAAGTGTCCAGAGGCCTCCTGGAGGTCAGACTCACAGTCATCAGACCTACCCATAATCAGGAACAGCCACTAGCCAAAAAAGCCACGAGTCCAGAGAAAGAAGACAGGAAGCTGTCAGTCCCTATTTCAGGGAAAAACTGAGGCTTGGAGAGAGGAAATAAGTTGACTGATATCATGCAGGGGACAAAGAACCTCTGCCTCCTAAGATTGAGTTTAGTTTCCCTGCTTTATGTTTAGCCCTTCTGTGGAAAGGCACAGCCTGAGATCTTGTTGCTGTGGTTTCTCAGTGCTAATGCAAACAGCTCCTTTATCAGATACCTGCAATAGTCTTGCTTCAGACCACTGCACTCAGCCCTTTCAAGCACAGACCCCTGTTCAAAACAGATAGGAAAATACTGCAGTTCAAAAAACTTATATTGCAGCAACAATGTGCCATGAAACAGATGTGCTGGAAACCTAACTTGTTTTCTACTCTTCAGTGTGGAGTAAGCTTTACTTAATCCTCCCCTTTTTTTATCATACTGCTTCCTGCCATGGCAGGGGTAGTCACCTCTTAGATAATTTTCTGTCAAAAAGTTGAAAGAATAAGTTGAAACAATTGTTTTCAAGAAACACTGGTGTTTTAGATGCACTGAATGTTGGAGTTTATCTTGACATCCCCAAATACCTGTTAGGCCAAGCAGCCTGGATTGTCACAGGGAAACTACTGTACCTACGTTTTGCATGTACATTAAAATATATGCGGTGGGCCTGACTTTGAGGGTGCAAAAGCAAAACGCTGCTCTGCCTATGGTGATGCTTCACATTAACTCTTTTTGATTGCATTTTCCCTGGTATAAATGCAGGACAAAGTCACTTAATCTGGTGTTCTTGAACTTATAGGTCCAGACCTGTGTTGTAGCTAATCTTGTACATGAAATACCCTAACAGTCAGCAGGAAGCAGATATCTGTTAGCATGACTGTCAGGAGTTTTGATTTCCCCTTTTTTAGAGGCTATGTAATGCCTACCCCTGCATGTGCATATTCAGAGCAGATCATGTGCTTCTGATAGCTAACTATGCTCTTCAGTCACAGCTCAAGAACATCACTTTAGACCTGAATTTGAATATGTCTGTATAATTTGTCATTGTTTAAGAAAAGTGATTTTGATGCAACGAATGAAAACGTGGCATTTTGGCTCGTCTCTTGGGAGATGACAAGATATGGGTCTCGATAGTGAGGCCACTGGCACATGAGAGTCTGTTTATCATGTTTTTGGAAAGACACAAAGAAAAGAAGAAATATAAGGGTGTCAAAAAGCACATAGGTCAAAAGACAAAAAAAAAAAGGGAGTGACAATGAAAAAATAGTAAGGTAGTAGGGAGAAAGATGAAGTGAAAAAAGTGGTGAAGGAGAAGCAACAGAGACAGAAATAAATGGAGAAGAAATGAAGTGAAAGGCATAAGTTGTATTTGAGCAAAACATATAAAGTCTAAGAAAGCGACCAGTCTCTCTCACTGTTAGACTGTATTTGTCACTTAGGAAAGAACAGTTATCTGCTGGGATAATTGACTAAAATGATGACGAAGTCTCCATCACTGGAGGATTTAAATGACAGAGTAGTCAAAGAAATCTGGGAAATACTGTCAGGTGTTGGACCTTTTATGATCCCTTCCAGCTCCTACTTTCTACAGCCTCAGTATCCCATAGTGTATGAGTGGGAGCAGTACCTCAGTTTTGTGATTATGGGAGACCTGTTTCAGGCCTGGTCACCTCCTGGCTGAAATTCTGTAAGACCTCAAGATTAAATAAGGCACACACTTGGAGATGAAGTCTGTGAGGAAGATGAACATGCAGGTGAGGGAAGAAAAGGGACTGTTTGACCTGAAGACATTTCTTCTGAACTATGGACCCAAGACCACAACTCTTACCTCTTACTTCTCAAACAGAAGAGCCCTATACTAGAACAGATACATAGCTTGGACGCAAAACCAAAGCCCTCACAACTTGAGACAGATGATCTTGGGGACTTTCTTCCAGGAACAGGCTATTTAATTGCACTACTCTGCTTCAACCCTAAATAATTCTGTTCTCCATTTCAAAGAAAAAAACCCTTAATTTTAGCCAAAGTAATTCTTCACTTCCTTTCCTGGCTTCTCTTGAATGGTGGATGATGAGTAGACACAGGTATGGAGTGGTCTGGGATTATTCCAGACTGATGATTATTTCTATGCAAATCACCGGTTACCATTGCAATACAAAAAAAATATTGTAAAAGAAAACAGGCTTTTAAAAGACAAGTCTGGAGTCTTAATCTCACATTGAGATGAAATAAAGCTTCATTCTTCTCCTACCTTGCTGAGGTTTTTGTTTTCATAGGGAACCCAGCAAAGCCCAGTGTGGTAATGTCAGTGGTCCTCCTCTGAAAGTAGGCAGCCTGGGTTGTTCTATTACTGCCATAAGAAGACACAAGCCTTTAAAGTGACTACTCCTTCCTGATGCAAATCTGTCATGTATTCTCATTTTTTTCTGTTCTGGGCCACCAAGTACAATGCTGCTAAATAAAGTAAACTTTTTAACCTTTTTTTTCTTTTTTTTTTTTTTTTTTTTTTGTCCTTGACCTTACTTTACAGACATTAGATTCATTATTTGAGGGTGTGTATGAGATTCTGGAAGTACAATTTACGTCTGCTATGCTGTGAGATATTTGGTATGATATTGACTCATTCATTGGCACCTGAGAGAGGTTTAGGGAATTCAGCAAGCTTTCAACAATCCAGTTTGAGAGATTAAACAGAATTATGGCTCACTCAGGTTTGTCCTAATTTTATTAGATTTTCACCATTTCTAATTGCATAAACATATGCAGCCAAGTATACAGATGGGGACTGGGAAGATGTACAAGGACACTCAGGCTCCGTAGTCAGCTAATTGGTGGACTAAGTAATAGGGCACTTGGAAAGATTGATAATTTCTTTCAGAACATTTCAGGGTAAAATCCTTTCCCCATTAAAACTGAAGCAATCAACAGAAGAAAGATTTTAGTTGTAGATTTTTTTTGGAACTGGAGAAAGTGATGAGAGGAACTATGTGATGCAAAAAATATCCAGGATGGAGGATGTTGTTTAGGGCAAGATTCACTACTTATTTGTCTTATCCATAGGAAAAAAGTAGAATGCCTCAAAAACATAAAACAACTGGCCTCATCCATGTGGTTACATCAGAAGGCTTTTGATCAGGGCTAAACACAAAATAAGCAGTGGTTAACAATTTCAGATATTGTCAGGGCAAATGAGAAGTAATTTTGTGTGAACATTGTTATGGGAAGCACATGCCAAGCTGTAATGTTTCAGAAATATTTTTTATTTTCTTTTGGAAAATAAATATGGTTTTGCTATGACTAGGAGAGCTCTTGAGCCACAAGTCAAAGTATGCTAGGGCTATTTCTGGTTGAAGAATACCAGCTGAGCTGCTGGCATGGTTGTTTATATCAGTACTTTCACATGAATTAATATTGCTGACCATATTTGTTAAGGGAATGCTGCTGTTGACGTATTTCTACAATCAAGACAGAAGGGGGCAAGAGGGAAGGTCTACCCTCAGTTTTTTCCTAATGGATGTGTTTTATATCTGAAATGGCATTTGCACTATGAAATTCACCCTGACTGAATGGGTATTCAGGTGTCTTCATCTCCACGAGACAGGACCCAACTCTCAGCCTGATTTAGTCCTGGTTGGTTAGCTTTTTTAAAATCTCCATGAGTGACAGAACTGGAGGACCTTTGCCTTGTGCTGGGCTGAACTTTGGTGGGTGAGTAAAATGCCTTTTTTTTTTTTTCTCTTGTGAAAAGTAGAGTAAGCCAAACAAGTTGCTCCCATATTTGGACCTGGACTTCTCAGCAAAGTTTTGCAAAGTCCTCTAAAAAGCCATAATGTTTAATAAATAGGTAATGCAATATTTTCCAACAAAAAAATTACAAGAGAGGTTTAATAATGTTGGGACATAGTTTTCTGTTAATTACTTTGTTTTCTTCTTCCTCCTGTTCAGGCAGTAACATGCAAACTCAGACCACATCACCGGTGTGAAATTGCTGATTAACCTTTTGACTCTGACAATTGGGATTTCTCTCAACACCAACTGGTAATGCAAAAGATCATTAGTAGTTAACATTGGGACATCCCGGCTCCAGATGTCAAAAGGTTAATGAAAAATCAAATGTCTTACTTTTACTGGGCAACTTGGAAACCTTCCGCCCAAACATTTCATTTTTTGCGATAAATAAGCCAGACTGCTTGAGCTGAGAAAGACGGGTGTTTTGCTAATGTGTACAGCTGTTAATTGAAAAAGATTTTGTTATGCTTGTTCTTCTGGACGTAGATAAAAGACAGATCTGTTGGCGAACTTTAGTTGGTCTTGAACACCCCTTTGTCCAAATACACTGCTCAATAATAACGCTTTGTTCTTTCTGTAACAGCCATGGAGGGATTTTGAGTGGAATACTCATTTTCTTTAAGTCATATCTGCCAGTAATCATTCCTGGCTTAAGACCAGCTGCCATTTATGTGTTTTATGAAAATATAACACCAGTTTTACACTCAAAACTATTCTCTTTTAGGTAAATGCTTCGGTACAAGCTGGTTCCTCATATCTACCATAAATGCTATTTATCACAGATTTTGGTCTTTAAAACAGAAAGGTAATGTTAAAACATTTTGATTACCCTTTCCTTACTGCTATCATTCACAAACCATCTTTTCTAATTATGGTATTAGGACATTTACATAACCGGGAAAAAGGTCCTTTAACTACATTTCTATTATGTTTGGCACTTGTGTGAAAGGATATTATATTCATGTGCATTAGAGATTGCTTATAAAAGATCAAGACAATAATAGCAGATCAGACGATAAAGGTTCCCTTTTCTCCTCCCAGACAGGCTGTCTCTGACAGAAGAATACAGTTCATCAAAAGTGTCTGCAGGTTGTCAAACTCGGTGAGATTTGGGGACACTCGGAGGCTGTCATGGCCAACAAGAAGATTTTCTGTAGGGTTCTGCCATCATTCACCCTCAGGAAATAATCACTCACTACATTCTGCATGCTCTCATGATAGAGCTCTATTTGAGAGAAAAGAGCCATTTTATCAAAGGACAATATATCCCTTCTCTTGGTCCATGCAGCTTCCATTATCAGACCATAATAAATCATATTTATGTTCTCAGTTAATAAGACTGATTACAATTCAGGTTACAGGCATGGGAAAAGCAAAGCAGGTGAAAAGATGTTTTAATGAAAATATGATAAGCAAACAGCTTCTTGTGAACATTTCAGGCTGTTATTTGTAATGATCACAGGCAATTTTTGATACATCTTCTTTAGCAATGGTTTAAGCTGCTTAAATTGGCTTTCCACTTTATATGTTGAAATAGAAAGAATCCCAGTGTCCTTCTTATGTTGTCTAGAATCATTATATACATTATAAGCATAAAATGAGTTTAATGTATGTGCTTTGAAAATAAGGGGAAAACAGAAAATCAGGGAAGACTGATTTTAATGCTGCTCAAAATGATTTTGAAATTTTCTACTCATCTTTGTTACTAACGGTGCATTTTCCATGAAATTTAGGAATGACATGTACTGCTTTCATCTCCTTAAAATTAATATACTGCTCTCTCTGTTTTTCTCAATTTCTTCAAAGTTCTTTTTAGAGCACTGTGCAGAGACAGAGAGAAATTCTCCACTCGGATGTGTGAGCATATCTGCTATTAATGCTGAGGGGAGTTAAGTATCTCCTTCTACCGGAGAGTATGCTCTAGTGTTCAATACTGAAAAGTACCCTATTATAAAGATGCAAGCATGTTTAGCTCCAGCACATGTGATGTATTCAAGGGCCAACTTTCTTAGAATTTTTCTAAGTGATTGAGATCCTTTTTGGTAAGGTAGAAGTTCTGATATGACTTCAGCATATAAATGTATGGAGGGAAATGGACGATGGACTGTCTTGCTCTGATCTGGTAAAAAGTCTTCTTTTTGTTATTGTTGTGTTCAGCATTATACTTTAAGGGTGAAGTTAGAAATTTAAGAAATAATTTCCTCCTGTTGATGTATAATTTTGACCAAGTCTCTGAAATTCTACAGCACTTGCAGAACTCTGGTGACAAAGATTCCTTGGTGTTGTGTGTCTGCAGGACCCAAAACCTGCCTGGATGCATTCCTGTGTGACCTGCTCTAGGTGTTCCTGCTCTGGCAGAAGGATTGGACTAGATGATCTTTCAAGGTCCCTTCCAATCCCTGATATTCTGTGATTCTGTGAGCTACCCTGGTCACTGATACTTACCAAACATGACTCTTAAACAAATTTTAAAGTTTTGTAATTGGCATGGCTCTGAAAAATGACCACAAAATTCCTTTAAACCTTTTTAGGGCACTTCCACAAGACAGTGCTCACACAAGAAACAGCAAACTGCTCTTCAAAGACAGTATCCTGATATGATAGCAGACATAGACAGTGTACTTCATGATGGAACTGCTTGATACAGAGAAAAACATGCAGTAACTGCCTTCACTGTGAAAGAGGTTTAAAAATACTGCCTGCCAACTCCACAAAAACCAGACCTGCTATTTCAGTTAAAGGCCAGTGGATTGTATTTTTCACGTCAATTTTCACTAACCTCAAACATCACTGTTATGACAGACTGTCATCAAACCAAACCAACATTCTGATGCCATTCAAGCAGGCAGGAAGAAAGCAAACATGAAGGAAACTTAAAAGTCCAATTAGTAAGTGGGGGCTGCATGTGAGTGAACTACTTTTGTGTAATGATACTGATTACTGAAAATGAAACACTTAAAAGAAAATAAACAAAAAGCAGTGCTTTCTGAGCTAGTGGTGTTTTCTTGGCTGGCAATTTCCCTTTGTTCGGTTTCACGACACCAGCCTCAATGGTTGAAGGGGTGTTCTGGGCCAGATGTCAATCATAATGTCTGACATAAACAAAAATAGCTAAAAAGGCACGCCAGCATCTTCCTTTTGTTTTCCCATTAGCTCCATTTTTCTTTTCATAGACTGACAAAAAATTACTGCCTCCAAGTGAATTCAGTAATGTCACTATATATCTGATATCCAGGAGACCTTTTGTTTTAGCTTTACTGGGCTTAACCACAAAAGACACTTGACATTGACAAAGAATCTGTCAAACATACAATGATCAGTGCAATGAAACCTCTCATGACAGAAGGGCACTATTCTGCCTCCCCCCTGCCTCCAGCAGCAGCCTGTCTGAGCAAAATATGCTGGAGCACATGTAGCAGCTGAACCATCACAGAGCAGGCCAGAAGCTGAGATGTGTCTTGTTTAAATTGTCATAGCATATTAGTATAATTAAAACTGCCAAAAGAGTAGTAAAGATAGATGGAAATGTTACATTACTTGTTTCTAGAGATTAACCTCGATCCAGAACTGAAATAGAGAGATGCATTTTGGATTTCTTAGAGCTCTGATATGGAAGAAAACAAGCCCAAGAGTACATCACTTGAAGTGTGAGACATGAAGTCATAGTGCCTGTACTTACACAATAAAGCAGAAATAGTGTTTC